>CAUYUJ010015285.1:186273-203773 GCA_963575745.1 Prorocentrum cordatum
TCAGGAGGCGCCCTCCCGGGGGGGAAGTGGCTGCGACGTGCCCCCCCCCCCCCGCAGGAAGAGTGCTGCCTTGGACTGCTGTGTCGGAGGGCCCGGGCGCGCAGGCCTGATTCAGTCGGCCCTGTCCCCCTACAGGAGGATTTTTATATAATTTTTTTAAAAAATATTAAACAAAAAAACATCTTTTTTTTTAATAATAAAAACTGAAAAAATAATTCAAACAATAGTAAAAAAATAGTCAGGGGACTGTTTTTTGTTTGAAATGTTTTGACCTTTTTGGGGGGCATTTGTGGGGTATCTTGTACTGTTCGTCGAAGTTCCCCTGTAGGGGGACACGCCCGACATAAGACTCGGAGCTCGAGGCAGATGTGGGGGCAGGGGCGCCGCCAGAGGCTGCGCAGGGGGCTTGAGAGCGCCCCGGGCCACCGAAGGGGCCCGCTGAGGGCAGCCAGGGCCGTCCATCCCAGACCCCCTCCCCTGACTCCGGATCCGCCCTACTTTGGGGAAATTCGTAAGTGGGGCTTGGAATTTCCGCCTTACTTTTCAAGCCCCGCTGATGCCAATTTCCGCCCTACTTTTCTGTAGCTGTTTCTGTGGATTTCCGCCCTATTTGATGTTGGGTGCAGCAATTTCCGCCCTACTTGTTCGGCCTCTTATAGGTGAATTTCCGACGCAATTTTAAGTTGGAAAAAAAGCCAAAGTAGGGCGGATCCAGAGTCAGGGAGGGCCGTCTATCCCAGACCCCCTCGGGTTATGAAAAAATCACGACGGGCGGCTTTTCCCTCTTTGTGGCCTTTGGGGGCCCTTGCCGGCCCTCGGGACCGTCAAAGAACGACTCAGGACGAAAAACCGGTCCCGGGGAATGGGTCGAGACCTCGGGGGGTCGACGTCATGAAAAAATCATGACGTCGGGGGTCTGGGGAGGTTGCGCAGAGGGGTTTGAGAGCGCCCCGGACTACCGAAGGGGCCCGTTGAGGGCAGCCAGGGCCGTCTATGGGGGCTGTCCGTGCGCAGCGCCCACAAGCCTCGCCACTCCAGTTCCTTCCTCGGCGCCTGCCTCCTCCCAGACTGCATACTTTCCCGCTGTGGCACGTCCTCTTGCTCCAGATCTGGACTGCCCTGGGCAGCCCGATCGGCTGGCCGGAGGGATCCACGTAGGTTTTTCTGCAGTCTCACCGCTGCTCAGCCCCCGCGGCGCCGAGCGGCTGCAAAGCGGCACGCGAGGCGCGCGGTGGCGCTTCTGCCGGAACTGGCAGGACTTTCGCCACTCGCGGGAGAGAAGGCGCTCTCCACGAAACGCAGTCAGGGCGATGCCGTTCGGTCTCCCTTCGCAGATGTTCGTTGCGGCTGCTATCATGTGATAGCATGTGTCCCCTCTCTTTGTTTTTTGTTCTCTCTCTCTCTCTCTCCTTCTCTCTCTCTCTCTCTCCCCCTCTCTCTCTTCAAAGGCCATCGTTTTTCCGATTCTCGTCCCCATCCTCTCAATCTCCATAGCCCATAGAGGGAGCTTCACATTCGAATGGTCATAGACTGTGGTCTGGACCGCGGTCGACAGCTGGGCGACTGGTAGCCCAGCCATTGTCCCTGCTCGGAAGCGTATCGTGGCGGAGGGTGGGGAGGTGGAGGAGGAGGACGAGGAGGAGGAGGAGGAGGAGGAGGAGGAGGAGGAGGAGGAGGAGGAGGAGGAGGAGAACGAGGAGGAGGAGAAGGAGGAGGAGGAGGAAGAGGAGGTGGAGAAGGAGGAGGAGGAGAACAGGAGGAGGAGGATGATGAGGAGGAGGAGGAGAAGAGGAGGAGGAGGAGGAGGGAGGAGGAGCATGCTTGTCCTTGTTGGGGCACTGCGGTCCGGCGGCCCCCTCCGAGAGCTCCATGATGCACCTGCAGGCTACCCCGGCAGCCACCGACAAGATCAGCCCCAACAGATGGTTGCGTAGTGTGTCCAGCCTACTGGGCATGTGCACGCCTTGGGGGTGGGATGGATTTGAGCGCGGTGTTTGCGGAGGCCTCCAACAATCCCGTGGAAGGAACACTCTGCAACAAGCGCTGAGGAGCCACTTCGCCTGACCCCCTCCACCTCCTGGTCAGTATCGAAACGCGTCTGGAGAAGCGGGACCCGAAACATTTTGAACCCAACACCTCGATCGCAGCAGTTTCCAATTTAAGGCCGGGGGTGGAGTGGCAATTGGGTTCTTTATTGTGCGGTCGTTGTTGTTGTTGTTGTTGTTGTTGTTGTTGTTGTTGTTGTTGTTGTTGTTGTTGTTGTTGTTGTTGTTGTTGTTGTTGTTGTTGTTGTTGTTATTGTTGTTGTTGTTGTTGTCGTTGTCGTTGTTGTTGTTGCTGTTGTTGTTGCTGTTGCTGTTGCTGTTGCTGTTGCTGTTGCTGTTGTTGTTGTTGTTGTTGTTGTTGTTGTTGTTGTTGTTGTTGTTGTGGTTGCTGTTGTTGCTATTGCTGTTGTTGCTGTTGTTGCAAAGGTATTTTCTTCAAGCGTCTTTGAGTGAGGTTAATTTCGTCGAGGATTGGCCGGGGGGGCCCGTCCTGGTGAAGGAAGTCCGTGGCAGGCATGTGTGGTTGGCGGGCCCATGCCGCTGAGGTCAGGCGGCTCGCCCTGGCTCTCCACGGCCGGGCCGTAGGTGGCACGCCTTGATGCTCGCTTGTGCGCGGCGCGCTCCAGCTCACGCCGCATCAGAGAACACTGCATAAGCATACTTTCGGAGCTCGGCGCGGATCTCTTGGATTGTCTGCGCTGGGCACCCCTGGCGGCGCCTCCTGGCGCCAGTCCAGCGCGGACCCAGGAGATCCGCGCACGACGGTGTCTTTTCCTCGTTTCCGGCGTCTGGGGGCTCTCGCTGGGCCCCAGGCCCATCGCAGAACAGTGCCGGACGAGAAACCTGTCCCTGGGAATCAGCCCAGAGCTCCGGCAACCCAATATTGGGAACAAAATGAGACATCGGAGGTCTGGGTACGCTGGTCACTCCGCGCGAGTACAGTCTGGGCCCTGAAGAACGAATCCTTTTCGTTGGGGAGGGGCTCCGCGTTCTTTAAGTCTTTCGCAGCTTGCCTCAGGTTTTCCTTACGCTTTCGATCGGAAATCGAAGTTTAACTTATGGAAAAAAGGGGCCTCGTTCCTTATTTTGGGTTCCTGAGGTCAAGGCCCCGATTGTAACTCGCCCGAGATCCAACCGCGCGAATAGAAGCGCAGCGCCGTGGGGAAGCACGATCGGAGGCCTCGGCGCAATCGCGCTGCGGCATGCCTCGAGCTGGATCGATCCGTGAGGGCCCGGGGGCCCAAAGCTCGGCGAAAGCGCTTGGTGCGAACAAATGGCCCTCGGCCCCGCGCTTTTCGAGCCGCGTCGATCCGCGAGGGCCGTGGAGCCCGAAGCGAAACTGAACCGCGCGGCGTGAGGCTAAACAACGCGACGCCCAGACCCGAGGGTTCGTTGCGCAGTCACCACATGCTCCGCATGGCGGGACCCAGGGTCGAAAGCACGCCCGTTCTGGAGGTCGAGCCTCCGTCTTGGAGGGAGAAGAATTTTACCCATGTTCGAAAACGCGCCCGTCGTGGAGGTCGAGCCTCCGTCTTGACGCCTCCAGGATTAGCTCGAACCTCCATTGGGAGGTTTTCGATCCTCCGCCTCCTCCGCCTCCTCCTCCTCCTCCACCTCCTCCTCCTCCTCCTCCTCTTCCTCCTCTTTCTCCTCCTCCTCCTCCTCCTCCTCCTCCTCTTCTCCTCCTCCTCCTATTTCCCCCTCCCCTTCCGTTCTCCGCACCTCTGCTCACCCTACCTCTCGGCCTCCCTTCATCTCCCTCTTCCCCAGACCTCGGCGTGCATTTCTCCTCCTCCAGCCCCCTTTCTCCTCCTCTTTCTCCTCCCCCTCCAGCCGTTCTTCCTCTCCCTCCTCTTTCTCCTCCAGCCCCTTTCTCCTCTTCTCTTCTCTCTCCTCCTCCTTCTCCGCCCCCTCCAGCCCCTCTTCCTCTCCAGGCTGTGGCCTGTTCCCCGGGACCAAGTCCTGAGGGACAACGCCCCCGCCCCGGCGTCGATGGCCGTTGGAGGCCCTGTGGGGCGTTGGCACACGGCGCGGGGTGGCCGTTTCCCCGCGGGGCACACATCCACATAGGGTCGGCCCGGATTAGTAGGTCGACCCTGCCAGATCAAGGGTACTTTTGTGTCCTGTGCGTGCCCACATGCAAAGTGTAACCATCCTCACACCCTGAGGAGCGCTCGCATGCTCACTGGTTGCCTGTGCTTTTGTTTGCCGGAAAGAAAACCTTTGTGTCCTGTGCCTCGCGACCCGTGCCTTCTTACGCTCCAATGGCCATGTGGCCCTCGCAAGGGTCTCGTGTCCTCTCGCGCGTCCTGAACAGTCTCGCCCTGAAAGTGCCCGCGATCCTCTCCGGGCGAGTCCGGCCGCGCGTGCTCTCGGCCTCCCGGTGCTGGCCGCCCACGGGCACCTCGGCCCGGCCTCTGCCGCAGGAGGGGGAGGGCGGCAGGGTCTCCCCGGAGCTTCCGAGGAGGAGGAGGAGGAGGAGGAGGAGGAGGAGGAGGAGGAGGAGGAGGAGGAGGAGGAGGAGGGGGAGGGGGAGGAGGGGAGGAGGAGGAGGAGGAGGAGGAGGAGGAGGAGGAGGAGGAGGAGGAGGAGGAAAAGGAGGAGGAGGGGCAGTTCCTGTTCATTTTGAACAGGGCTCGCTGTCCGCGCCGCCGCGGCCTGTGTCCATCTGAGACAGAAGGCCGCCTGCCCAACAGCGGCCGCTGTTGGTTTGGGACAACATTTGTTGTTGGGCATTGTACCCATTTTTTCCGTACCAATTTCGGGCGTCCAAATTCCCTGGCTCCAGATCCGCCCTACGTTGGTAAGCACTCGGAGGGCGGACATGTTCGCCCCAATTTCCAAGCTCCATGGATGCCGATTTCCGCCTTACCTTGCCGTCGCTGTTTCCTTCACACCTTTGGATCATTTTTCCGAGGCCAAAACTCCAGCTTTCTGTTTCGTATCGTCTGGGGCGCATTTCTCTTACAATCTTGAAGCACGGCGGATCCATTTCCGTACCCCTTTCGGGCGTCCAAAGGGGAGGGGGGCCGGCGGTGGAGGCGGGCGGCAGGGTCTCCCCGCTGCTCCCGAGGTGTGGAGTGCTCATGTGCACCTCGCTGTGCCTTGCCCGTGCGCTCGGGATGCGGAGGAGGAGGAGGAGGAGGAGGAGGAGGAGGAGGAGGAGGAGGTGGAGGAGGAGGAGGGGGAGGGGGGGGAGGGAGAAGTGGTGGAGGATTGAGGAGGAGCACCCGTTCACGCTCAAGGCTGCCGCCTCTAGTGGGTCTAACGTTAAAGGTGGAGGAGGAGGAGGAGGAGGAGGAGGAGGACGAGGAGGACGAGGAGGAGTAAGAAGAAGGAGGAAGGAGGAAGGAGGAGGGAGGAGGGAGGAGGGAGGAATCATGGGGAGCTGCTGGATGAGGGTGGCAGGGCTCTCCATGTCGCTCTTGAACTGCTTGAGCTTCGTCTGATCTTCTTCTCCGTGCTCTTCGATTCTCTCGAGCGGCGCTGTGTCGACCTCGAGGGCCTTCTCGCCATGGTCCTTGTCTTTGTCTTTTTCGCCCTGCGACTTGGACTGGCACTCGCCAAGGATCCGCTTGTGCTACTCCGCATTGGCTTGGTCCTCCGGCGCCTGCTCGTGGCTCTCCTTGGCGGCCTGGACCTTCTTCTGCGCCTCGATGAGGCTGAGCGCCGTTGCGCTGACTTGCGTCTTGGCGGTCCAGCTCGGTAATCACCCGACCCAACTCGACTGCCTCGGGGACATTTTTGGCCTTCAGCACCGCCGCCGAGGCGAGCTGCATCTGCAGCTGCTTGAGCGGCGCCAGGTCGACGTTGTCAGTGTGCCTTGAAGGCGCCCTTCCCGTGCTGGAGCTTGGCGGGCAGTTGTCGAGCTCCTGGATCGGCCCGTGGACCGCCAGGCTGGAGGAAGAGGATGATGAGGAGAAGGAGAAGGAGAAGGAGGAGGAGGAGGAGGAGGAAGAGGAGGAGGAGGAGGAGGAGGAGGAGGAGGGATGAGGAGGAAGGATGAGGAGGAGGAGGAGGAGGAGGAGGAGGAGGAGGAGGAGGCAGGAAGCGAGGAGAAAGAGGAGGATGATGAGGAGGAGGAGGCGGAGAAGGAGGAGGAGGAGGAGGAGGGATGAGGAGGGAGGAAGGAGGAGGACGACGATGAGGCAGAATGCGAGGAGGAAGAGGAGGAGTTAGAGGAGGAGGAAGAAGAAGAAGAAGAAGGAGGAAGAAGGAGGAAGAAGAAGGAGCGGCGAGGAGGAGGAGGAGGTGCGCCCGCCGTCCAGGAGCTGGGCGCGCACGACCCCGTGGTGGCCCACTACTGCCGGGCCCCCCCCCTCCCCCTTCCGGCCGCCGCCGCAGGCCTCGGGCGGCCATCTTGTCTAGGCCTCCCGGTGCCGCGTAGAAGCGGCGGGCCGCAAGAGAGGGAGAAGAGGGAGGGGGGAGGGAGGAGAGGCAGGAGAGGCAGGAGAGGGAGGAGAGGGGTCGCATCGGTCATCCGCGAAGGCGAGGTGCATGACCCTGACAGCCAGGGGGGCGCGAGGCGATACATATGTGTGTGTAGACGTATCTATATGTCTGTATGTCTGTCTGTCTGTCTGTCTGTCTGTCTGTCTGTCTGTCTGTCTGTCTGTCTGTCTGTATGTATGTATGTATGTATGTATGTATGTCTGCATGTGTATGTATGTATGTATGTATGCATGCATGCATGCATGCATGCATGCATGTATGTATGTATGTATGTATGTGTGTATGTATGTGTGTGTATGTATGTATGTATGTATGTATGTATGTATGTATGTATGTATGTATGTATGTATGTATGTATGTATGTATGTATGTATGTATGTATATATGTATGTACGTATGTACGTATGTATGTATGTATGTATGTATGTATGTATGTATGTATGTATGTATGTATGTATGTATGTATGTATGTATGTATGTATGTTTATATACACATACTTATTTGTACAGACATATACATGGTCCTCTTCGAATATTCTTGGAACGACCCCCCCCCATACATAACTCGGGCAGGCGCGCTCCCTGCCATCCTGCACCGCCCGAGCGGGCCCTTGAGATCGGTTCCCAGGCGGTCCTGCGGAGAGGACCGAAACTGCCCAAGACCGCGCCAGGACGCACAAGCAGGAGGAGAAAAAACACACAGACACAATTAATCGTCGATCCCCAAGAAAATATAGGAAAATATGGGAAGTGGGGGGGAAGACAAAAACCCAAAACATATGGGAGAATATGGGGAATCCTTTTATTTGTGTGTATTTATTAGTGTGTCCCAGGGCCCCTTCACACAAGCCGGGGTTTCAGGACGGTCCCAGGGCGGCCCAAGAGCGTTCCAAGAGGGCCCCAAACGGCCTCAAGACGGCCAACGAGGCTCTCGAGACGCTCCAAGACACCTCCCAAGAGCACCCCGAAGAGGCGAAAATCCTGCCATCCCCCTTCGGAAAACATGCATTTCTAGTATACGTATTCTCTCATTCTGTCTTAAGCAGCGCCGATAACGGTCCAAGAGATCCCCAATCACCCCGAGACGGCCCAAGACGCCCCAAAGAGGGCCTCAAGACAGCCCAAGAGGGCTCCAAGGCAGCCCGAGCGAGCTCGAGACAGCCGAAGAGGGGCCCCAGGCAGCCCCGAGAAGCTCCCAAGAGAGCCCCGAGAGGGCCACGGGAGGCCCCAAAGGGGGGTCCAGGAGAGCCCAAGAGAGCTCCAAGAGAGCCCCAACCCCCAAGACAGCCCAGAAGCGAGCGACGACGACAACGACGAGGGAGGAAGGAAGACAACGACGACAACGACGACGACGACGACGACGACGACGAAATAGGAGGGACGACGACGAGACGCCGACGACGGACGACGACGACGACGTGGGAGGAGGAGGAAGGACGACCACGGCGACAACGACGACGGAAACCAGTCGACGGCAGAACACGCCGCCGGGCCGAGTTGAGGAGTGCGACGACGACGAAGATAGCGACAGGGCCCGCGAGTTGGAGCCTGGGCTTCGGCGGTCTGGGTCGACCCGATTCTCTCCTCCTCACCAGCCTCCCCGCCTTCCCCCCCAGACATCCAACGTCACGATGATTTCGCAACATCTGCCCCCTAATCTCCAGAAACCTTTCCCAGGACAACCTTTTCACACCCGGCCGGTTTCTAAGATGATAAGGGGCCCGGCAAGGGCCCCTTCGCGCCCTGACCCTTTCATTAGCGTCCAGACGCCGTGATTGCAGGACGCGCTTTCAAAGGAAATTCCACGCCTTACCAGCCCCATCGGCTCTATGACTCTTCTGGGCCCTACGAGCACTGGGGTCACTGTCACCCGTTTGAGCACTACGTGCTCTATTAGGCTACGAACCCTATCACGCCCATGAGCGCTCTGCGCACTATGGCATTCTGAGCTCCACGAGCGCACTGAACCCTTTGGAACCCCCATGAGCCCTGGGAGCCCTATGGGCCGTGCGAGCCGCATGAGCCCTGTGAGCCCCATGAGCCCTATCAGATCCATGGGACCAATGTCGCCTGTGAGCTTACAAGACTTGTAAGCGCGATGAGCCTATGAGCCCAATAAGCCCGACGAGCCCCATGAGCCAGCCCTACAGGCCCAATGATCCCAATGAGCTCTTTGTCGCTTATGAGCCTCATCAGCCCTATGAGCTGTATCAGCATCGTGGGCCCCACAGGCCACGCGACTCCAAAGAGCCTCAAGAGCCTTATGACCGTATGAGGCCCATGGGCCCTATGGCCACTATTACCTGGACGATGAGCCTCATCATCTTAAATAGCACAATGATCCCTATGATCCCCATGAGCCTCACAAGCCTTCTGGGCCAGCCTGCTCCATGAGGCCCAGGAGTCCGTGACTTCTGTGGTGTCAATGACCCTGCGAACGCGCAAGCCCAAAGAGCTCACAAGCCCGAACAACTCTCTGAACCCAAGTAGGTACGGCTGCGGGCGCTCGGACCCTCATGATTCCCAGGAGCCGCGCTGCCTGAATTACCCCTCTTTCACATTAGCGCTGCGAGCTCTTGGGCCCCAGTGCCAGCGGAGAGCCCTTGAGCCCTCTGACGCGAAAGAGCCCATGGGTCCTATCAGCCCTGTGCGCCCCATGGCCCCATGGCCGAAGCGCACCGCGGTGCCGGTGTGTGTCTATCTGTGTGTGTGTGTGTCTGTGTGTGTGTGTGTTTTGTGTCTTCTGTTCTCGTTCACGTCTGGGGCCTCAGCCTCAGAACTACCCACGCGCGTGCCTCTCCCACCCCCGACGCAGAGATGGGCCGTGCAAGCGACATACGACAGGGGGGGGGGGTCGATTCTACGGACGCTGGCGCGTAAGCTGCCAGCGTAAGGTCGCCCGTGGGCGCCCTCGTTTTCCGCGCGGCGTGCCGCGTTGCCGGCGCGTGCGGGCCACTGCGTAGGGCCTCCTCCTCCTCCTCCTCCTCCTCCTCCTCCTCCTCCCTCCTCCTCCTCCTCCTCCCTCCTCCTCCTCCTCCTCCTCCTCCTCCTCCTCCTCCTCCTCCTCCTCCTCCTCGAGCCTGAGCCTGGGTGCGCGGGCCCTGTCCTTCTCGAGGTCCATGCGGTCGAGATCTTGGCCAAGGCATACAAGGCGGGCGAGAAAGACCCAGAGGCACGTTGGGCTCCTCTTGCAGGCATGCCTGCAACGGAGGGCTGCGGGAGATGCTCGCACTGAGGTTCGATGAGGACCAGCATGGGGGACCGAATCATGATTCGCAGACCTCAGCAGATTCAAATTTCGCGCTCCAGTCTTGCCATATACGGCGCGTGCGTATCTTGTATACGTACAGTGCCACGTGCTTGCATTGCGTCTGTTCGTGCCGCCTCGCTTCCTCCCTTGTTACTGTCTTGCGTCATGTGATTGTCGCTCTTCTCTTGTGGGTTCGGGGGCTCACGGAGCCCCCAGAAGCTTTTTGAGCGTGCCGTCGTATTCCATGTCTTTCTCATGCGCGCACCGAGTTGTCCTACGGTGGGGGCGTTGGCTCAGGGATGTGCCCAGGAGGCTTCAGACCCTGGAGGATCCCTTATCTGATGAGGGCGGCAGTGATTTCCATGGCCAATCCACGACTGGAGTTTCACCAGATTCCAGTTCATGCATTCTTTATTCAATGGTTCATCATTCAAGACCCTCTTCGCATCGTGAAATGCAGTGCTATAGTATGGTTAATTTGCCCTCTCGCTCCACATCCAGATCTCATCGCATCGCGCACTGTGTGTGATATTCGCTTAAATGCGTGCGGTATCACGCGGCCATGCTCCAATCAGCACGTCGCTTGTTCTGGTCTATCTACGATATCGGTTTCGCTCCTGTGCACAGATATACATCCATCCGTATCACGCGCCTATCCTCTTGCATGTAATGCGGCAGCGCGCTTTTCCGCAGTTATGGCATGATCTTTCTTTGAGATTGCGCGAGGGAGAGTGTGTATTTTGTCATATGACACACAGTTTGTACCTATATCGCCACGGCGTTTACTTAGAACCGCCTGCTCTCTTGTGTTGCTTTCTCTCTCTCTCTCTCTCTTTCCCTCTCTGTCTCACTTTCTCTCTCTCTCTCTCTTTCTCTCTCTCTCTCTCTATACCTCTCTCGTTGTACTACACGTGTCTGCTGTTGTCTTGCATGCCCTTTCTTCTACTGTACTTTCAGTAACGTCAGTGCCCGTCGTGATTTTATGTGTTTTGAATGGCACGCCTTCTCAACGTTTCAGTGCTACTATCACCGAAGACGCCTACAGCGAAACTCCGCCTCCCCCTGTCTTTCGGAAACGCCTATGTGGTCAAATGTTGAACCGAAACCTTGCAAAACTATTGGTGTGTGTGTGTGTGTGTGTGTGTGTGTGTGTGCGTTCCCCCCGCCGTTGTGGAAGCCCTTGGGGGAGCACTTGGAGGAGAAGAGACAGACGATGAGGAGCAGGAGGAGAAAAAGGAGGAAGAAGAGGAGGAAGAGGAGGCCTCTTTGGGGCCTCCTAGGGCCTCTGAGGGCCTCTCGAGGGCCGCCTGGGGCCTCTTGGGCCCCCTGGGGGCCGCTCAGGGTTCTGTTGGTATTGCGAAGGCCTTACGGCCGTTGCCGCCGACCCTGAGAGCGACAAAGATGAAAACGAGGGGGGGGGCCAGGGTGGAGGAGGTGGATGAGAGGAGGAGGGGGGAGAAGGATGTGGAGGAGAAGCAAGATGAGGAGAAGGAGGCAGAGGAGAGCAGGAGGAGGGGGAGCAGAGGGGGGGAGGAGGAGGAGGAGGAGGAGGAGGAGGAGGAGGAGGAGGAGGAGGAGGAGGAGGAGGAGGAGGAGAGGAGGAGGAGGAGGAGGAGGAGAAGGAAGAGGAGGAGACCAGAGGCTTTTTGGGACAGCCTGTGGCTCCCTGAGGCCGTCTTGGGCCGTCCAGGGCTCCTCTTGCGCCGTCTCGAGGCACTCTTGGAGGCCTCCTGGGCAATTTGGGGCTCTCCTGGGCTGTCTTGGGGCAGTTTGGGGGCCCCTTGGGAGCCTCTTGGGGCCTCTTGGGGCTTCTTCGGGGCCTTTTGGGGGCCTCTTGGGGCTGAGAGCTCGAAATGTCCGTTCGGGTCCCCCGTCTGGGCACTCTCCTGGAGCCGTCTTGGGGGCCTCTTGGGCCGTCTTGGAGGCGTCTTGGAGGCGTCTTGGGCCGTCTTGGGGCCCTCTTCGGCCGTTAGGGGACCCTCTTGGGGGCCTCTTGGGCCGTCTTGGCGCGTCGGGAAGCGGAAGAGGCAAGAACGCCAAAATCTTTCAAAAACCTTTGGTAAATCCATGAATTGTGCCTCTTGGGGCTCTCGTGAGAAAGCTCCTGGAGGCCTCTTAGGGGCGCTTTGCAGGCCTCTTGGGCCGTCTGGAGGCCGTCAAGGCGTCTTGGACAGATCGTTCGGCGATTCGGGGTTCTCTTGGACTGTCTTTGGGGCCTCTCGGGGCACTCTTGGCCCGTCTTCGGGCTTTTTTGGGCTCCGGGACTCCCAGGGGGGCCGTCCTATCTGACCCCCCCCCGGGGCGTCTGATCCCTCCCCCGGTACCCCCCCCCCGACGCCGGCAGGCGAGGGATCGAAGGGAAGGGGCTTCCTTTCGACTCAATTACGACGTTGCTCATTTTCGCTTTGGCTGGCGCGCTGAGGAGGTCCCTGGGAAAGGGGGGAGCTTCGACGAGCCCAGGGAAAGGGGGGAGGCAGGGAAAGGGGACGACAGCGACGACGACCAACAAATGACAGAGATGACGACTTGAACGGACAAGCCCCTCACACACGCCGACAGGGTCGGCGGATTTGGTGCTATGCATCTTGGAGGCTCCTGGGGCCGACTCCGTCTGCCGGAAGCGCGAAGAGACGAGAACGCTAATATCATTCACCCCCCGCAGGAAAATCAATGATTTGGGTCTCTTCGGGCGTTTCTGGAAGCCTCCGAGAGGCCTCCTGTGCAGCCTTGCAGCGATATCGGGCGGTCTTGGGTCCATCCTGGGCCGTCGTTGAGGCATCTTTTGGTCATCTTGGGCTATCTTGCAGCCATCTAGGATATCTGAGAGGCGCCTTGGGACAGTCTATGGAGCCATCTTGTGGCCATCTTGGAGCAGGATTGTGTGGAGTTATTTTTCCAGGGTGGCCAGCGGGTTGTGCCGGGGGTCATTGGGGACCTTCTGAAAGGGCCCAGAGGATAAGCCTAAATGTCGGCATGCCGCGCACCTCTCTGCAAAAATTGTTGGCCCGCGGACGCAAGCGAGCAGGCGTCGGTCGAGCAAGCGAACCCCTCTGCAAACAGAAGGTGGCGGCTGATCTTAGCGGTCTTCGGCCATCCCGCCACCGTGCCTGGGTTGTGGGCCACAGGCTTCTTGGATGCTTGTTGGGGCCTCTTGGGGTGCATCTCTGGGGCCTTCTGGAGACTTCTTGACATTGAGGGGGCTCTTCTTCAGAGCCTCTCGGTCGCGTCTGAGCGTCTCTTGGGGGCATGCTGGGGGTCTTGGGAGTGCAATATTTGGGGAAAAGGATTCCAAGGCGCATTCGCTTTCACCTTGCTGGGTCTCTCTTGGAGCGCTTTTGGAAGCCTCTTGGTCCGTCTTGGGGCCTTCCTGGGCCGTCTTGGGGACCCGTTGGGCTGTCTTGGGGCCCTCCTACGGGCCTCTTGGGGTGATCTTGGGGACCTCTCGGGCCGTCTTGGAGTGCTGGAAGCCTGGAGAAGTGAGAACGCCAACATCTTTCCAGAGGAAAATCAATGATTTGGCCTGCTTGGAACCCTCTTGGGGGTCCTCTTGGGGCCCTGTTGGGGCGTCTCAGGGGCATCTTAGGCCGTATCGAGTCCGTCTCAGGTTGTCTCAGGTGCACTAGGGGGCCGTCTCGGAGCTTTCTGGGATTTTCTTTGGATATTCGTGGACATTCTCCTGGACCGACTTGGGGTTCTCTGTGCTCGGTAAATGTTGCGCGACAAGCCCCAGGCAGCGCGCAATACAAGTTATAGCACTGCGCTTGTGAGTACGCACGTTACGAACCAGCGCCCGATTGCATGTCCACACGTTCAAATTTCACCAGGTCTCTGCATACACGCCAGCATGCATTTTGACATACGTGTGCCCGTGCCACAGCACCGGCAATAGCGCACGTGCGGGTGATCAGGCGCTTCGTTTTGCATACGTGCATGGGTTGCGCTAGTTTGAACATTCGTTGCATGATCACGGTAATTGGGCGGCATTGTGGCAGGTCGTATCGTTGCTTACTGCCGAGATGACCAAGGCCGAGGATGCCAAGAAGGTGTGCACCTTCTGTAATTTCAAGCGGTTCTGATTGGCTGTGGACCCTCGAGTGATTGACCGCTTTCGAATTGATTGCGCACGCGCTATGGGGGGAGGGGGCGGCCAGCAGCTTGCGGATTTGCTGTCGGGGTCCTAACGCCGATCTATCAGCGATGTATCGCCGATTCCTGGTCAATGGCTCCCTCTCCTCTGAGCTTGTTCCCCCCCCCCTTGTCGTTTCCCGTCATGAGAGCTTGTTGGTTCTGCCGCGACATATGGACTCGGGAAGCGTCGATCGACAAGAAATAAGTATGCGGATCCCGCTGGAATCCAATTAGGATTAGCGGTGCTCAGGTGCCCCTGAGGGGCAGCGCTCATATTTCATATACATCTATATGTATACACGAGTACAGATTCATATAGATGTGGCCAGTCGTACCACCAGTCGCTTGTAGAACACGGCATCTGGGAAGTTCAGTCTTACGAAGGCGCGAGTGATTTACTTGCCGAAGGTTGGTCGCTGGTCCACTGGATATGTGTGTACGTTTTTTCTCGCACTTCTCGCACCCAAATATTCAGGTGAGGGATCCGTGATGAATCATTCGTCGAGGCTTGAAGTTTGTCTCCATGCCATGCCGTCATACCAGTTCTTGGAGGTTCACCACAGTCGCCGCGCGGTTGAGTTTGATTACGAGACGTGGCTTCGATGCAGTAGACTGAATTGTTTTGTGGCACACAGTTGGTTGAGGCTTAGAGGAGTCTTCCCATCTCTCCCATCTTCGTTCCTCCTGATCCCGATCCCCTCCTTTCTCCATCTCTCCCATCTTCCATCTCTCCCACCTCTCCCACTTGTTCTCTCCCCCAGGTGTCCTTCATCTCCCCCAGCTTGTCATCAGTTTCATTCTCTCCCCCTCCCCCCGCCCTCTCCTTCCCCCTCCATCTTCCTGGCTCCCTACTCATTCCCTTTCTCCAGCATCCCATTCCCTTCCTGCCTCCTCTCCTTTACCCTCTTTTCCCCTGGGTCACACGCTCACACAGGTGTTGCCCAACGGTCCCTTAGCGCAAATCCTCGTGGCGTGAGACCTGCGAGGGCTCCAGGAGCATGCCAGGAGGACCTACCCAAGGGAGGGAAGGGAACGTGGAGGGGTGAGGGGAGCAGGACGGGCAGTGAGGGAGGCGAGATGAGTCGAGGGGGGAAGCGGACGGATAGCAACAGACGAGTGTCAGAGGAGGCAAGCCCACCCTTCACTCTGCATCGTTTGCTACTCCATTCTGAGTGTGAGTCCCTCTCACCGAGAGCGATGTGGCTCTGGGAGAGGGACATGGGTAGAGGTGGGGGAAAGTGGCAGGAGGAGGGTGATGAGGAGGAGGGGACAACAGGATGAGTAGGAGGAGGGTCAGGAAAAGGAGGAGGCGAAGGAGCAGGAGGAGGAGGAGGAGGAGGAGGCGGGAAGGAGGAGGAGGAAGAGGAGGAGGAAGAGGAGGAGGAAGAGGAGGAGGAGGAGGAGGAGGAGGAGGAGGAGGAGAAGACGAAGAAGGAGGAGGTGGAGGAGGGGAAGGATGAGGGCAGGAGGTCTCGTCAGACGTCGGAGGCGCCCCCAGCCGTGCGCGACGCCCCCCGTGCGCGCCGGGCCCCACGCGCTGGCGCCGCCGCAGCGCCTCCCGAGCCCCGCAGGTCCTGGACCTGTCGCAGGGGCGGGAGGCCATGCAGGTCGGGCGGGGGCCGCGCCATCGAGGGCCCAGAGGAGAAGGAGGAGGAGGATTAGGAGGGGGAGGAGGAGGAGGAGGAGGAGGAGGAGGAGGAGGAGTAGGAGGGGGAGGAGGGGGAAGAGGAGGAGGGGAGGAGGGGGAGGAGGGGGAGAGAGGGGGAGGAGGAGGAGGAGGAGGAGGAGGAGGAGGGGGAGGAGGATTAGGAGGGGGAAGGAGGGGGAGGAGGAGGAGGAGGAGGAGGAGGAGGAGGAGGAGGAGGAGGAGGGGGAGGAGGAGGAGGAGGAGGAGGAGGAGAAGGAGCAGGAGGAGGAGGAGGAGGAGGGGGAAGGGGAGGGGGAAGAGGGGAGGAGGGGATCGAGTTTTCTTGCTGTTGTGCGTATGTGTTGTGAGCTGTGTGAATGTGTGTATGTGTGTGTGTGTGTACTGTGCCGTATTGTGCTGTGCTGTGTTGCGGTGCGTTGTGTTGTTCTGTACTGTGCTTGCACTGTGTTCGCGACTGTGCTTGTGTTTGCGTGTGCGCGCTTGCGTTTGTGTCTGTGCTTGTGTCTGTTCGCTTGCCGCTCGCGGCCCGCCCGAGGATGCAGCTGGCGCACGGCCAGGGTCTGCCGCTCGCCCGCGACTTGGCGTCGCTCGGACGTGTGCATTTTTCCTTCGGCGAGGACCATCGAGGAGCATCCTTGATCATTTGGCGAAACAACCACGCAGGACACCGAACAAAAACACATGGAATGGACGTCCGAGCGATGGCGAGGCTACAGGTCGGGCTCGCGCGATAGGCGCGCGTGTGGATCCCCACCGCTGCCTTCTGCCGCCTCTGCTGGCGCGATCGCTCCTGGTGGGCCCCATCCCTCCGTAGACGGGCTGACGGCGATGTAGGTAACGGCGATGTAGGTTTCGGTGGTGTGGGAACGCGTGGCTCGCGCTTTCCTGCAATTCGCTGTGTCGTGTTCGCTCGATCCGTTCGCAGATCGGAGATGTAGGAAACCGTGGTTCGCGACGTTCTACGACTTAGTTCCCAACATCACCGTTGCGCAACATCGCTGTCAGCCCGCCCTTGGTCCCTTCGGACCCTCGCTTCGACGGGCAAAGGTTCGAAGAAGAAGGCATGGCAGAGGCAACAAAACTTTCGGACCTCCGTGCGGATTTCTTGGGCCGACGCTGGGCCCCCCTGGCGGCGCCTCCGGCGCCGCCCTTGGCGCGCTCCGCGCGCCTGGGAGGGGGTTCCAGGGCAGCCCTGACTCCGGATCCGCCTTACTTTGGGGAAATTCGTAAGTGGGGCTTGGAATTTCCGCCTTACTTTTCAGGCCCCGCTGATGCCAATTTCCGCCCTACTTTTCTGTTGCTGTTTCTGTGGATTTCCGCCCTATTTTATGTTGGGTGCAGCAATTTCCGCCCTACTTTTTCGGCCTCTTATAGGTGGATTTCCGACGCAATTTTAAGTTGGAAAAAAAGCCGAAGTAGGGCGGATCCGGAGTCAGGGAGATGCACCAATTTTGGGCGGACCTCCGAGGGTTTAGGTTTGTGCCGGTGCTCCTTCCTCCTACCGCAGCAGCCCTTTCCACGCAGTGGCTGGTGTCGCTGGTGCTTTCCAGCCACCCGCTCGTTCTCCCGCGCCATCCTGCGCCCACCTTTCATCCTGCCTCTACCGCCCACTGCCGCACGAGCCGCCGGCTCGCCGACCTTCGCGGCTTTCTCGCGCTCGCGCGCCCGTCGTCCTGGCCTGCCCGTCGGGCCCCCTCCCCGTCGCCTCTGCAGCTCGCCGTTGGCCTCGTCCCTCCGCACCTCTCTCTCCCTCCCTGGCGCGGCGTTCTCGCATGTCTGCTTCCGCCTCGTTTTCGCGCATGCGGGTCTTGTTAGAAGGGCCTCGAGGCTTCAGAAGGGGAGGAGGAGGAGGAGGGGGAGGAGGAGGAGGAGGAGGAGGAGGAGGAGGAGGAGGAGGAGGGCGCCTAAGATTCCACCTGCCGTCTCAGAAGGCCGCTCACCCTCGCGGCGCACGCCGCCAGATATTGGTGGGTCGTC
>CAUYUJ010015285.1:205710-210710 GCA_963575745.1 Prorocentrum cordatum
TGCAGCTGCAGGAAGTTCTTCCTGCCCTCGCACTTCCGCTCGTTCGCCAGCGAGACCTCCGTGCTTGTTTTGCGTGCTCGGTCGCGCCCGTGTTTCATGTTGCCCACAGCCACCTGGCACTCCATCTGAGAAATGGCCCCGGCCATGTGTCTCTGGAAAACTGTGCATGGGTCCCTGTTGGTGAACAGCCCCGGGATCGAGGCGTGCACCAACTCCAAACCTCGCTTTTCGCACTCCGCGATCGCCTCTCCCTGCACCATCAAGCGGCGGGCCAACCGCTTCTCGTCGGGCACCGCGATCCGCTTGATGCCGCGCTTCTCGCACCTGTCCACGAAGGCGGCCACGCCCGGCCTGGACAGGAACGGCGTTGAACCTGGGGAAGCAACAAAAAAACTCTACGACAAATTCGGCGTGCGATTTTGCAGTTATTCGCCGCGGGGGCGGTGGAAACATGAAGGCGGGGGGGGGGCGCTTGCTGTAGCAATTGCGTAGTGTAGCGTCTGGCACGCTAACAAATCCAGGGTTTCGTGCCGATGGGCGATGTTACCTTCGGAAGAGGACGCGACGCGCCACATTCCTCATCCAATGCCCCTGCGGTGTGTGGGGGCGCTGCGGCCCCGCCGTCCTGGGACGTTCTTCAAGACGAGCGTTTCCTGGACGGCGGGGGGGCGCCGCGTCCATGATAGCGTGTCCAGAAAAAGCTGCCCCCGCGCTGCTTGAGCCCCGAGAAAGCAACGAAGGGCTACAGATGGGTGGTCCACGCTTACTTCCTCCGGTTGCCACGGGCCTCCCAGGGATCCCCGCCGGCCCCCGCTGTCAGTCCGCCGCAGTCTATTTGTGACTTCTGTCGGGCGACACGAACCTCCCCTGGGCCGTCGCCCGTAGGCTGCACGTACTTCCGCGGCCTCCTGCGGGCCGTCGGCCGCAGGCTGCACGCACTTCCGCCGGCTGCCGCCGACCTCCCGCCAACGTCTGTTGGCAAGAGCGCCCGCCTCTCCGCCAGCTCTGGCGGGCCCTCAGCCGGTGGGCCCCGCCTACTCCCGCCGACTGCCGCCGACCTGCCGCTTGCTCCTGCCAGCGCAAGAGCCCCCCCTTCGAACGGCCCCCACGGACCGTCGGCCAACTTCTGGCGCCGGCCGCCGGGCTGTGCCAGAAGTCGGTCCAGGACTGACTTCTGGCGCGGGCCCGCGTCGGAAGTCGGTCCTGGACCCACTTCCGACGCGGGCCCGCGTCGGAAGTCGGTCCTGGACCCACTTCCGACGCGGGCCCGCGTCGGAAGTCGGTCCAAGACCGACTTCCGGCGCGCCCTTCTGTCTCCGCCCCAACCCTCGTCGGCGCCGTCGCCGGCGTTGCCCCTGCCGCCCTCTAGCGTTTTCAAGCCTCGGCGGGGGCCGCGCCCCCCCTCGCGCGTCCTCCTTCCTCCTCACTGCCCCCTCCCCCAGTTTTCCTCCTCGCCCCCCTCCTCGCCCCATTCCCCCCTTCCCCCGCATCCCCATCCACCGCCTAATTGTATTCCTCCTGCTCCTGCTCCTGCTCCTGCTCCTCCTTCCCTCTCCTATCTGCCGCGCCTGCGGCGTTCGGGCACCGCGCAACATATGTTTGTTTCGTTTTCTGGCGCCCGCGCCATGCCTGCCAAGATGAAGGCGGCTGCCGCGACACGCGCGTCGACGATGACGAACGTGGATGGCGCCAGCGTGCCGCGGCAGAAGGCACAGATAACGAAGGCGGCCAGGGGCACCCCCCCACCGCCCAGGAAACGCTCGTCTTGAAGAACGCCCCAGGACGGCGGGGCCACAACGCCCCCACACACCGCAAGGGCATTGGATGAGGAATGCGGCGCGTCGCGTCCTCTTCCGAAGGTAACATCGCCCATCGGCACGAAACCCTGGATTTGTTAGCGCGCCAGACGCTACGCAACGCAATTGCTACAGCAAGCGCCCCCCCCCCCCGCCTTCATGTTTCCACCGCCCCCGCGGCGAAGTACTGCAAAATCGTGCGCCGAATTTGTCGTAGATTTTTTTTTGCTTCCCCAGGTTCAACGCCGTTCCTGTCCAGGCCGGGCGTGGCCGCCTTCGTGGACAGGTGCGAGAAGCGCGGCATCAAGCGGATCGTGGTGCCCGACGAGAAGCGGTTGGCCCGCCGCTTGATGGTGCAGGAAGAGGCGATCGCGGAGTGCGAAAAGCGAGGTTTGGAGTTGGTGCACGCCTCGATCCCGGGGCTGTTCACCAACAAGGACCCATGCACAGTTTTCCAGAGACACATGGCCGGGGCCATTTCTCAGATGGAGTGCCAGGTGGCTGTGGGCAACATGAAACACGGGCGCGACCGAGCACGCAAAACAAGCACGGAGGTCTCGCTGGCGAACGAGCGGAAGTGCGAGGGCAGGAAGAACTTCCTGCAGCTGCAACCGCGGTTTGTCCAGATATCCAGATGCCTGCGGCGCGCACCGCCAATGCCAAAGCAGCTGCCCCCCCCCGGTCGTCCATAATCATTATAGTCACCACGGTTTTTCTTTGACGCAGTGCCAGGGCCACGCGCGCCTAGACGCACGCCTGTTGCAGTTGCTCCTGCTCATGGTCCTCCTCCTTTGACGGGCCACGAGTCTCCCCAAATCGCCCCCTTGTTGCATATGCAGTTACCGCAGACATGTGTAATCGATCCCGCATCGTACCATATCTTCTCACTCCACATCCTGCGGCGCAAGTTTGAGCAAAGTTTCTCGTCATTCGGCCGCCCAGGGCGGCGACCGCAGAGCGGGGAGGGAAAATAACGAATTACCCAACACACACAACGATGGACTGCACAGGCGCGTGCTGCAGTACTTTCGCGGAGCTGCTAGGCACAAACTTGAAAAACTACAACAACTTAAACAAGTGCCCTTTTGCACGCGGCCCTGCTTCTGCCGATAAGGAGGGTAGGGGGGGCACGATAGCTTGCTCGGCGCGGCGCCGAGTTGTCAAACCCTTCACATGCCACGGACTCGGCGCGGGCCAGCCTGCAAACGCAGCACGTTTCACATGTGACGGACTCGGCGCGAACCTGGGGATGCCTTCGTGGGCGGCGGCCCCAGCAGCGTGCAGTAGCAACGGTAATTGGTGGGACAAAACATGTTGGCTCTTTCGGTTCGAGACGCAACCTCTAGTTCCAACTAGCCCAACAAAAGACACCCGCGCGCTTAAAGGCCGAGCTCGGGCTGCATGTGAAGAGGCACGGAGAAGGCTCAAACGCCCTTGGCTCGCACCGCCTACTGCAGGGCAGAGTGGGAAGGAGGATCAAGCGCCACTTGCCCTGGCACCCCTGAGCGAAGGCCGCGTTGCGCGTAATCATACCTTCCAATGGCGGGCGCGCCAAGCTGCTAGTTTGACGCCGAAACTATTTGAAACCCGCGCGCGGCCATTTTCAAAACCACCATGAACCATTTTCAACTTCAGCACCGCACGGCCCGCAAGCGGCCTAGAACCATGAGAAAACCATTTTCATCATTCTTAATCTGATCCCCGACATGCCCGTGACCCTATCCAGCGGCCGCATCAGCTGTGCCAAACCGGCTGGCCGGTGTGACTTCGGCCCCCAGTTGTGCCAGCTTTGCTCCTTATGTTGTGGGAGGGCGGGTGGGACTGGGCATGCCATGCTTGACTCGCTCGAGCTGGCTAGCTTGATCCTTATTCCTTATTGGAATATACTCCTACTCCCCCCTCAGGCCGGCCGATAGGGGCCACATCCGGGCGGTCCCATCCTAACCTGTAAAAAAACAATAAAAAATAAATATTTTTCTTATTTTTTCCTCTCGACATGGACGTCCTGTCGTCCACGGCGATAATCCATTGCAAAAAATACCACAAAGAGCACACGCGCGCGTTCATGTCAGAATCCTACCGAACACCGTGTGTTTGCAAGCATTTCAACATAAAAACATCAAAAACCCAATGCTTTTTCACAAAAAATCTACAAATTTCCTGCCCGGGCTCTCTTGCTGAAATCATAGGAAAACCATAGGAATCTTAAGAATTCGGTCAAATCCAGCGATTTCACGTCATCGCGCGGTGCACTCGCGATGCTCTGTCATGCACCCAGGCCGCGAATCCTGTGCAAAAAATACCACGCGGGCGACATGCGCGCGCGTCGCCGCGAGCGCATGCTCAAATCCTTCTAGAGTCGTCGCCGTCATTGGCACCGTCGCATGGACGTCCTGTCGTCCACGTCGCAAAATGCATGGCAGGAATGGGACGCGGCGCACACCCCGCGCCCGCCCATCCAATCCGTCCCATTCTAATCTGCAAAAGACAATACACAGTTTTTGTTTTTCTTGTCAACATGGTCGTGCTGTCGTCACGTCGCAAAATGCGTGGCAGGAATGGGACGCGGCGCACACCCCGCGCGAAGGGGTGACATGGTACTACTACTACTACCACTACCACTACCAACACCACTACCACTGGTACTACTACTCCTGCCTCTTTGGGGCCTCCTGGGCCCCCTTGGGGTGTCCTGTCAGACCGTCGGGCTTCCTCCGGCCACCTCTGGCTTCCTGCGGTGTACCGGGCCATTCTCGACTCGTCTGGCAATGCGTGCGCGGCATTCAACACGCGCTCGCCAGTTCCCGTCGGCAACCGCCATCGCGGCCGCATCAGCTGTACCAAACCGGCTGGCCGGTGTGACTTCGGCCCCCAGTTGTGCCAGCTTTGCTTCTTATGTTGTGGGAGGGCGGGTGGGACTGGGCATGCCATGCTTGACTCGCTCGAGCTGGCTAGCTTGACTCCTACTCCTACTCCTACTCCTACTCCTATCCTTATTCCTTATTAGAATATACTCCTACTCCCCCCTCCATTAGGGGGCCCATCCGGGTGGTCCCATCCTAACCTGTAAAAATCAACATATTTTTCTTATTTTTTCCTCTCGACATGGACGTCCTGTCGTCCACGGCGATAATCCATTGCAAAAAAATACCACAAAGAGCACACGCGCGCGTTCATGTCAGAATCCTACCGAACCCCGTGTGT
>CAUYUJ010015285.1:215710-235710 GCA_963575745.1 Prorocentrum cordatum
GAGGGCGGGGCACAAACGTTGGACCAAAGTCTGTACCCTGCCCTCGAAAGCAGGGGGAAGTCGGTTCACGGCTGCACCGAGGCTTCGGACCCAAACGTGCTCGCGCATTTCCTGAGGTCTGAGGGTGATGCAGCGGCTGCGTGCCCGACACCGCAGCCGTTATGCACGCCATGCTATCGAATAGAACAGCTGACAGCTCGATCCTCCCTACTCGTTCCCCGATTTCCAAGAGGAGGTGGTGACCCTCACCAGTCGAGATTCCCCTCGGTCAGCTCGAATCTCGCCCGTCGCCAGCTCCCCCCCAACTGGCGCGCCCAGGGGCTCGCGTCAGATTTCGGATTCGGTCCCGGCATTTTTCTGGCGGCCAGTCAGGCGAGTTCGAACGCCCTAAGCTCGAGTCGTTTCCCCTGCTCTGCTCTCGTGCGACTTCGTCAGTGGGTCAGATATTTCCGACCTGCTTTCTTCAAGCTCCTTGTATGTCGATTTCCGCCCTGCCTTGCCGCCGCTGTTTGCCGCCATACGTTTGCGGAAATGTCCGCCCTATCGTTTCGCATCCTTCGGGGTGCATTTCCGACACTCATGTTCATAGGAAGTTCAATTATCCAAGTGCGACCCTACCTAGGAGTTGGAGCCCCTAGGAAAGCAGCATAAGCTAGGCTAAGCTAAGCTAAGGTAGCTAAGCTAAGCTAAGCTAAGATGAGATAAGCTAGAGCTAAGCTAAGCTAGAGCTAAGCTAAGCTAAGCTAGGCTAGGCTAAGCTAAGCTAAGCTAAGCTAACCTAAGCTAAACTGAGATAAGCTCAGCTAGCTAGCTAGGCTAAGCTACCTAAGCTAACCTAGGCTAAGCTAAGCTAAGCTAAGCTCAACTAAGCTAAGGTCAGCTAAGCTAAGCTAGGCTAGGCTAAGTTCAGCTAAGCTAAGATGGGAAAAGCTAAACTAAGCTAAGTTAAGCTAAGCTAAGCTAAACTAAGATGAGATAAGCTAAGCTAAGCTAAGCTAAACTAAGCTAAGCTAAGGTAAGATGAGATAAGCAACGCTAAGCTAAGGGAGCGTCACTGGGGGAACCGCGGGGCAGATCCTGGGGGAACCGCCCGGGGCGAGTTCCATTGCCCGGCCCCTTTTTAAGCATACGCAGTAAGAACCCTTCTAGGCAGAGCCTAGGTAAGGAATGAAATAAGCTGAGCTAAGATGAGATAAGCAACGCTAAGCTAAGGGAACGTCACTGGGGGAACCGCGGGGCGGATCCTGGGGGAACCGCCCAGGGCGTGTTGCACTGCCCGGCCCTTTAAGCCCACACGGTAAGAACCCTCTAGGCAGAGCCTAGGTAGGGAATAAGCTAAGCTAAGATGAGATAAGCAACGCTAAGCTAAGGGAGCGTCACTGGGGGAACCGCGGGGCGGATGCCGGGGGAACCGCCCGGGGCGAGGACCACTGCCCGGCCCCTTTAAGATACACGGTAAGAACCCTTCTGGGCAGAGCCTAGGTAGGGAATTAAATCACGGCCGATCTGGACTCAGGGATCATTGTCAGCCTTGTTGCAGTGCCGGGCCAGGAAATAATGGCCGGGCCCCTTACAGTCGGGGCGCTGAAGAAGGAACCCTTGTCGTTGGGGAGGGGCTCCGCGTTCCTTACTTGTTTCACAGCTTGCCTCAGGGTTTCCTAATGTTTTCGATGGGAAATCGGAGTTCCCAGACCCCCGACGTCATGATTTTTTCATGACGTCGACCCCCCGAGGTCTCGACCCATTTCCCGGGACCGGTTTTTCGTCCTGAGTCGTTTTTTGACGGTCCCGAGGGCCGGTAAGGGCCCCCAAAGGCCAAAAATAAACAAAACCTCCCGTCGTGATTTTTTCACGACGCGAGGGGGTCTGGGTTTAGGGTTCCTTAGGTCAACGCCCCGACTGTACTACGGTCTCTCTTGGCGATGCCAATGGCCAATGGCAGAGGCCCCCGTCCGCCCAGAGGTCTTCACTGCTGGCCCCCCCGGGGGGAAGGAGCGTCTTTCGCAGGCCTAGAGGTTGACACCAACACCAAGATCGGCGGTGTGCCTCCACCGAGGGAAGACGATCCCGATTTCGGTGATGGTGGTAATATTCTGGCTTCCAAGGTGACCGAAATATTACCACCAACACCGAAATCTAGGATCATCATCCCCATGTGGAGGCAACACCCTGTGCTGATGTTGGTGCCAATGTCTAGGCCTCCAAGTCTTGGCGGCGGGGGCCACGCTGCAGCGAGGGGCCGAGGCCTCTCCCTGGCGACTCCGGCCAGCGGCGCCGGGCCCAGACCCCCTCGAGTTGTGAAAAAATCACGACGGGAGGTTTTTCATTATGTTTGGCCTTCGGGGGCCCTCACCGGCCCTCGGGACCGTCAAAAAACAAAAATACCCTGTTCTACTACTTTGAGAGTCCGTTCTACCACTTACAAGTGATCCCCTCGAGTTATGATCAGAGCGTGAATTACCTACCCCGCTTTCGCTTCCAGGCAAAACCAAGCCATACCACGCGCCTCCTCGTCGAGCGCCCTGACCAGTACAGGCCGTAGTTTGGCATCGCTTGGTATCTCTTGGAAGCGAGGGCGGTCAAAAGCGAGGTAGGTTTGCTTTCCCCCTATATGAAAAAATCACGACGGGAGGTTTTTCCTTATTTTTGGCCTTCGGGGGCCCTTACCGGCCCTCGGGACCGTCAAAAAACGACTCAGGACGAAAAACCGGTCCCGGGGAATGGGTCGAGACCTCGGGGGTCGACGTCATGAAAAAATCATGACGTCGGGGGTCTGGGGAGGCTTGTTGCAGCAGTCTTCGGACGCCTGGAGGCCGTTTCCGTGCGAGGAGGAGAAGGAGGTGAGAGAGAGGAGGAGGAGGAGGAGGAGGAGGAGGAGAAGGAGGAGGAGGAGGAGGAGGAGGAGGACGACGACGACGACGACGAGGACGAGCACGAGCACGAGCACGAGGACGAGGACGAGGGAGACGACGAGGACGAGGAGGATAATTACGCTACCGAGGAACCCCACATACTTTATTCACATCTCATGTGTTTGCTGATCATTGCCATATATGCGCAATCCTGCATTCTGAACCCTCGTCGCGAATGTTTCATTATTTTGCCATCCATCACAGCATTGCTTGAACCTTCTCCCCCTTCCCCGCCTTCTATCCTCCATCGGGGAAAAGTTCGAGGTGGTCACCGAGGGCCGTTTCCTGGGGCGGCAACAAGCAATGAGGTAATGCAAGACGATCTGCCACATCGCGGTTAGTCAGGGGGCCCACTGGAAGTCGGTGCAAATCAAACCCTTCGCGCAAACGCTCTAGGGAACCTCTAGAGTGATCCTTCCTTCATTCCCTCATGCTGCGTTCTCCCGAACCCCTGCCTCACTTTCTCACGTAGGTCGGCTTACTTTTTCTGAACTTATTATCATGCAGTTTCCACGTCAGTTCCCGCG
The DNA here is from genome assembly GCA_963575745.1 of Prorocentrum cordatum. NCBI lineage: Eukaryota > Dinophyceae > Prorocentrales > Prorocentraceae > Prorocentrum > Prorocentrum cordatum. The sequence goes on from CAUYUJ010015285.1 coordinate 219,150, forward strand.
TCTCGCCGACGGAAAGTCTCTGAGCCGCGCGCGCAAAGGAAATTCAAAGCAAACATAATCCGCCTGCATGCAATATGTGAGTGCCCTTTCTTCAGCGGAAAGCCTCTGACAACGCCCAACTCGAAAACCCAGCAAGGCCATCTTCGGCGGAAAGGCTCTGACAGCGCCCAGTTCACAAGGCTAGCAAGGTCTCTGAAGAATCCGAGCGCTACAGTGCTCTGCGCGTCGGAGACATAGCTGTCCCAGCCGCGGTCTCGTCGCCTCCCGGGCGAGGGCTGCGGCTGCGCCGCCGACTGGGAAGCACGGGGAGGGTTTCGGCAGCGGTCTTGCTAGCTCGTTGCGGAATACGGCTGCTGTCGCACACATCCATGTCGAATTTTCTCACCATCTCGCAAAGGCACGGCATCATCTATTGCGCAGCGGATCTCGCGACCCTGGTCATCGAAGAGGCAGATGTCGGACGGTCTCCATGAATTCCAATTCATGACACTCCACCCGAACAGGTTTCTCCATCCATAAACAGTTGCTTCGGCGTCGAACGGAGAGAATCTCCTCCACACCCTTAGGTGGGGGATGTAGACAGGGGCATGGACATGATCCAGCTCTGCGGCGAATGTCGCGCGCTTGCCGGGGAAGCCCGCGCGTGCTGAATTTCTGGGGTAGCTCATCGCGTCTGGCGGCTTCGGTGCGCGGGGCCCTCGGTCGCGGCAATTCGCCCTGCGCAACAACACTGACGCTGCGACTGTCCTCTGGCGAGAACGAGGAGGAGGAGGAGGAGGAGGAGGAGGAGGAGGAGGCGGGAAAAGAAGGAGAGGTAATGGCTTGGCCGGCTGGCTGGTTTGGCCGGTCTGGCCGGCTCGTTTGGTTATTCTGGCTGATAAAAGCTGCAATTGTTGGTCGGGTTGGTTTGGTTGGTTGCCCTGGTTGGCTCGCCTGGTTAGTCTGGCAGATTAAAGCTGCGATTGCTGGTCTAGCTGGTCTGGCTGGTCTGGTTGGTTGTCCTTGCTGGCTCGCGTGTCTTGGAATGATGTTTTAGTGTCTCTGGTCTGGTCTGGTCTGGTCGGTCTGGTTTGCCTGGTTGGTTGGCCTGGCAACCTTCTTGTCCGCTTCGAACAAAGCACGATGCCATATGAATTGGCGTCGTAAGATTTGAACGAAGTACGCGGGGTTCGCCGGCAGTGGCGCTGCGGCCATCTTCGGGCGGGAGTGAGAACGAAAATCAGGAGTGCCAGCGGGAGGAGATTGGTGTAACAAGGAAGACGGAGGGTGAAGGCTTGGAATCGTGCCAGCAACATCCAGCAACAATGAGGCTGGTCCAGCAGAAAGTGGGGAGGGGGTCACCGAGGGCCGTTTGACGGAGCAGGGCGCGGAGAAAGTGTTTGCAAGCAGAGGCGCAACTGTTGTGCGCGGAGATTCCGAGCTGCACGTGCGGCGGAGAGGGCGTCAGGAAATCCCTTGGACGGAAAGTCTCCGGGAGCGCTCTTCGATGGAAGATCTCTGAGCAGCGGCGCTCCAACGACCTCACGCCGCCGGCAATATCCATTGGCGTTCCAGAGCGAGGACCTCGATCTCCCGCGTCTCCGTAGCCATGCGCTCAGCGAACTTCTGGCGGGGCCCTCGTTGGCGTGGCCTTCGTCGGCGTAACCTTCGTAGGCGTGGCAGACGCTGCGAAAAGGGCCTCTTCGTCTGCTGCCGCGCTGCCGGTCTCGCGCGCTCGCCGAGCCCTCGCCGGCGGGCCGCCGTCGTCGTCTAAAAGAGCCTCCTGGGGGAATCCGCCCGACGCAGGGCCCCGAAGGTACGCCACCAGGCACTGCCTCTTGCCGTCGTCGTTCATCTCGGAGTACAGTCGGGCCGAGGTGTAAGATCGAGGCTGGTTCGGGGAGGGTGCCCTAGTGTTCTTCGTGATTGTTGGATGTTATTTTGCATCCTGGGGGAGGGTACCCTCGAATGGTCTTGGGGTTTGGTGTGCTTTGGCTGGCGGAGGGTCTCATGTTCTTGAAGGGTGTTCTTCTGGCCTAGGTCCAGCTGTACTTCGCGTAGAGCGTATCGGGCCACCAATTGTTAAAGCTGGCGGCGGCACGCATTCAAAGCGGACTGCGCCACGCCGCTGGCGCATCTGCGCGAGGTCTCCACGCTGTCTTCGCCGCCCACCTGAACCATTGCAGTCTTCACCGCCAGACGAGGAGGCGGCAGCGCGCCCACAGCGAGTTTTGAGGGCATGGCTGCCGCGCGCAGGTAGGGCGGTGCTCTGAAGTAGAATTACAGGAACGCCTGCGTGAGAGCGCATGCGCGCGGAGCCGGCTGGAGCCAAGTACAGTTCTGGACAAGACACGAGTTCTCGCCCGCGCACCCCCCACCACCCCGCGCGCAGCTCTCAAGGGTCATGGAAGTGCCGCGCCAGTCGCGCCTTGGGAACACGAGCCGAGCAGTTGGGAAGAGGTCGAGAGCTGCTGGGGCGGTGGAGTGATGTTGGAAAACGCCACGCCTGCCACGCTGTGTCACATACGGGGCACTTCGACAGAAAGCCAGAAGCGTGGCCTGGAGCGCCCAATTCGCATGCCCGGCGACCCTGCAACGCATGACGCCCCCACCCCCAGCGAACCCCTTGTGACGTCGAGGAAATACCACGCCTTGCACGCCCTCGGAGCCTGCAACGCATAGCGCCCCCACCCCCAGTGCACCCCCTGTGGCGTCGAGAAAATGCCACGCCTGCCACGCCCTGGGAGCATGCAGCGCGTAGCGCCCCCATCCCCAGCGCACCCCCTGTGGCGTCGAGGAAATGCCACGCCTTGCACGCCCTGGGAGCCTGCAGCGCATAGCGCACCCATCCCCAGCGCACGCCCTGTGGGGTCGAGGAAATTCCACGCCTGCCACGCCCTGCGAGCCTGCAAAGCATAGCGCCCCCACCCCCAGATGACCCCCTGCGGCGTCGAGAATATGCCTCGCATGCGATGCCTTGGGCGACCGTGCGCATACGTCTTGGGTGTACGATGCAGTGCGCTTGCCCCGCATGCCACGTCCTGCGAATATTGAGCGCACGTGTTGTGCGTGTGTGCGTGCGTGCGGCTGTATGTAGAACGCGTGTCTCATGCACGCGTCGCGCATGTGTTGCGCGCGGTGAGGCGAGGAAGACGAGGAGAGGAAGAGGAGGAGGAGAAGAGGGGGTGAGTGCGTGGGAGGAGACGCGGGTGCGACGCGGCAAGGAAGAAAACCATGGCCCCATTTAAGAGTACTAATAAGAGTAATGGTCCTAATCGTATTAGTACGAATGAGAACAATACTAGCATTTAAAGCAACACCAGCCGTGCGAGTCGTACAATATCATCGGTAAACACCCCACAAGAAAAAACACGAATCATTACTCCGACGGAAGAACCCCACATAAGAATCCTCTGGGCGAATCTGGAAAAAACCATCACCGTCGTCCTCGTGGTTGGTGAGGCGTCCTGGCTGTCTCTTCTGCGTATATTTCCTGTCGCCTTGGCGCGGGCCCCCCTTCCACTCCTTACGTTGTCCCCATCCTCGCCCCCCTGTTTGTTCCGCGCCCCGCCACCTCCTCCCCTTCCTGTTGCATGAGCGCGCATGTCGATGTTCCTCGGCGCCGTCGCCGCCACGGCCAGCACAGGCGCGTTCTCTACTGGTCACGTCGCGCAGCCGTTGGGACAACCCCGCGGGCCAGGCTGTCGGGACAACCCCGCGAGCCGTTGGCGCGCAAGACCAAGCCGTTGGGACAACCCCGCGGGCTTCGAGCGAGGCGCAGCCGCGCTCAGGCGGAAGGCAGCACGAAGCCCAGCTCTGCCGCGAGCTGCTTCGCCTCCGCCCTGGACAAAACCGCCTGAGACTTCCTCCATGTTCAAGTTTGAGGAGCCCAAAAGTGACGACAATTACAGGGTTCCGATGACCCGCTCGGATTACCAACATGATCTGCGGGCCCCATAGGGAGGGAGCTCCCGCCTGAGACTTCCTCACAATTCACTCAGAGACGAGGCTCCCGCCTGAGACTTCCTCCAAATTCAGGCTTGACGAGCCCAAAAGTGACGACAGTTACAAGGTTCCGATGACCCGCTCGGATTACCAACATGATCTGCGGGCCCCATAGGGAGGGGGCTCCCGCCTGAGACTTCCTCGCAGTTCACTCACAGACGAGGCTCCCGCCTGAGACTTCCTCCATATTCAGGCTTGACGAGCCCAAAAGTGACGACAGTTACAGGATTCCGATGACCCGCTCGGATTACCAACATGATCTGCGGGCCCCATAGGGAGGGGGCTCCCGCCTGAGACTTCCTCACAATTCACTCACAGACGAGGCTCCCGCCTGAGACTTCCTCCAAATTCAGGCTTGACGAGCCCAAAAGTGACGACAGTTACAAGGTTCCGATGACCCGCTCGGATTACCAACATGATCTGCGGGCCCCATAGGGAGGGAGCTCCCGCCTGAGCCTTCCTCAGAATTCACTCACAGACGAGGCTCCCGCCTGAGACTTCCTCCAAATTCAGGCTTGAGGAGCCCAAAAGTGACGACAGTTACAGGATTCCGATGACCCGCTCGGATTACCAACATGATCTGCGGGCCCCATAGGGAGGGAGCTCCCGCCTGAGACTTCCTCCCAATTCACTCACAGACGAGGCTCCCGCCTGAGACTTCCTCCAAATTCAAGCTTGAGGAGCCCAAAAGTGACGACAGTTACAGGTTTCCGATGACCCGCTCGGATTACCAACATGATCTGCGGGCCCCATAGGGAGGGGGCTCCCGCCTGAGACTTCCTCACAATTTACTCAACGATGATGAGGATGAGGATGATGAGTGGTGGTGAAGATGAGTGGTGAAGAGGATGATGATTGATTGTGAGTGGTGGTGGCGATGATGATGTTTGAATGAGGATGATGCCGATGCCGATGATGATGATGAGGATGAGGATGTTCGTGAGCGTGTGAGAGAGTGCGAGTGATGATGATGATGATGAGTATGTGAGTGACTAAGCATGTGAGAGAGCATCATCGATGATGCTGATGAGGTTGATGATGAGAGAGTGTGAGTGAGTGTGAGTGGGTGTGTGTGCGTGTTCCTGTTCCTGCGCGGGGTGTCCAGAGAAAACAAGAACCCCACTTTGGATGTGGGGACTAAAACTGATGATACGAACGCGAGCGTTCAGAGCATTATTTGTTGTAATGACAGTAACAATCGTAGGTAGTAGTGATGATAAACCGGATCCTAAAAAGGTTATACTAGGAACATTGCTGGTAGTACTACGAATATGATTGTGAACGCTTCTAAAAGGGGGATGAGGAGGAGAAGGAGCAGGAGGAGGAGGAAAAGGCTGCGGACGAGAACGAGGACGAGGACATGGACGAGGACTGGGAGGACGAGGGCGAAGACTAGGATGACTAAGAGGACAAGAAGGAGAAAATCACAGGAAGAGTAAGAGCGAGCAAAAACAATAACAGTACGAATACATATGATCAATGGTGATCAGACTATTGGTACTAAATGTCACCACCATCACCACCATCATGATCATCGTTGCCATCATCACCATCGCCATCATCATCAGCAGCAGCATCATCATCATCATTATCATTATCAGCATCATCATCAGCATCATCAGCAGCATTATCACCATCATCAAATCAAGATGCAAATTCTAACGGTGATGGTAACACTAGTAGTGCGAAGGAAACAAGGAGTAGTATGAACACTTATCTTACTACTATGAATAAGACTGTGAACAGTCAGAGTGCGAACAAGCGCTGTAGCAATAATAATCCAGATGCGATGCCGCGCGATGCCTCCACCGTGCTGGGGCGGCCGTCGGGGGGAGGAGGCCTACTTTGGGGGCATCTTGGACGCCTTTTTGGGGAGGCCTTTTGGGGGGTCTCGGGGGCGTCTCATGGCGCTCGTGGCCCGCCTGATGCCTCCGGAGTCCGTCTGGGGGGTTCTGTCGACTCCTCCAGCTCGATTCGACTCCGCATTCCGATCTGGGTTGCGGTTCCTCGATGGAGGCCTTACTAGCCTGCCGTCTTCCGCCGATCCGACTTCTCCAATTTGGCTGCCGATTTCCGCCGGTCCGATTCCTTTCCATCGCAGCCCCGACTTATCGGCTCGATCTTGGGCTCCCCTGCTCCACGGGGGCCTTCGTGAGGCTCTTCGGCGCCGCCTTGGAGGTCTCCTGGGCCGCTTTGGGGCCCCACTGGAGCCGTACTGTATCTCGGGGCCTCGTGGGCCATTTGGGGGCCCTCTTGCGGCGTCCTGGGTCCCTCTGGGGTGGTTCGCGGACCGTCCGCGGGCCCTCTTGGAGGCCTCTTGGGGCCGTCTGAGGGGTGCGGGAGCCCGAGGGGGCGCCCACGCTGAGACATTTCAAGGGCTTGAGGAACTGTCATGATTTGCGCACCTCCAGAACTTCTGGGGGGGTCCCCTTGGAGGCCCCACTGGGGCGCCTCGGGGGGGCCCCTTGGTCTGTCCTGGTAGGGGGCCACATGCGAACCCTACCCCTACCCCCCACGATTTCTGAGGGGGAGGGAGGGGTTCACTTCGTTCGGGAGCTCCCAAGCGAAGGGAATCCCACCCTCCCCCTCCGAAATCGTGGGGGGTAAGGGTAGGGTTCGCATGTGGCCCCCTAGTCTTGGGAAGGTCCCACTCCAGACTCGAATATGGGATTGCGGGGAGGTCGGGTCACGCAAGGGGTTTTGTGAAACAATTGAGCACGTGTTTGGTTCGATGCGCCAGGGAGGCCTTCCCTGCTTTTTCCCAAGAAGCGCAAGGCACGAAAACCTAATGGTCCCGACACGCGCCAACCACTGCAAGCGCGGTGGCGGACAAGGAGAGCACTGATACGATCAACAATATTACAACGAGTCAGAAGTATAATGAATAGTACAATCGCAATAAGACGAGATTTACATCATGTCTTACACATTGGGTGGGATAATGCGTATTTGATGCGAAGACGAAGGCTACTACCAACAGCCAGACGAACAACATTCAGATGCATGCTACTACAGATAGTAACAGAATCAGCAGAACATCACCAGTGATATTAATACTATTCCCGCAGGCCGAATGATTTTCCTCTTGAGCTCGGACAGCCACGCGTGTGCCCGCGGTGACGGTCGAGCGTTGTATTGTTATTGTGGACATGAGAGAGTGTGCCCCCGCTACTACGCTCGAGCTACCCAATGTTCTGGGGGGCAGTTATAGGAGTGGGCGGGGCCCGCAATGAGTTCCATTGCTTCCGTCGTTGTGAGGGTATTGTGCGAGTGGGCGACAGCCTGCAGTGACGCTCGACCTGGTGGTGATGAGGGTGGTGATGATGATGCGGATGCTGATGCTGATGCTGCTGATGATGGTGGTGATGATGGTGATACTCATAGCATTATGTTTCACATGCAGTGCCGCGTGGATCCAATTTCTCCTGGGTCCAGGCTGTCAATGATTATTCAAGGGGCCTGCGCCAATCTGCCGATCACCAGACGAAGTGAGGCCTTGAGGGCGCCGTGAAGCCTCGTCAGAGTTTCCTGGGCGCTTGCTGGCTGTTTCTTGGACGCCGTCGCGCGCATGGGATGCCTTCGAGTGTCCGTGTGCGTCGGAAGAGTGGCGTTATCGCTAAATTGCCGGCTTGACTTTCCTGCCATTCCGCCTGCATTCCAAGCTTCAAGGATCAAGGTGAATGGCGCGAAGCGCCACTGCAGTCTTGTATATATATATATATAGATCTCTCTCTCTCTCTCTCTCCCTCCCTCCCTCCCTTCCTCCCTCCCTCCCTCCCTCCCTCCCTCCCCCCCCTGTCACGTTCACGCAGGGTCCAGCCAACGAAACCCCTCTGGGACGCCGTGCGACAGCATCCACTGGGGCCATTGCTAGAGATGTTGAGCAATTACGGATGATTGTAGCAAGGAGCTCGTATGAAGCATTCCGTTTAGCGCGTGGTCCTTCGCAAGGGCAAGTTTAGTACATATGCATTTGTCAGGTGGCCTGAATCAGATGAACCTAAGGAAGGACACCCTTTTCAGTGAGGGGTCCTCAGCAATGATGTTTTGGGCAAGCATTCGTCAGTACGGAGGCCTTTAGCAATGAATCCTCAGCAAGGGCCCATTGGGTGAGGAACCCTTGGTGGTGATATCGTTAGCAAGCATCCCCTCAGGCAGGATCCCTGCGGTAACAACGTGGGCACCTTGGGATACGGAGGGGACGAGGGAGTGGTAGAGCGAGGAGGGAGAAGGGAGGAGAAGGAGGAGGAGGATGAGGAGGAGAAGGAGGAGGAGGAGGAGAAGGGAAGGGTGGTAGAGGGAGGGGGAGGTGGTAGAGGAAGTAGGGAGGAGGGGAGAGAGGAGGTGGTGGTGTGTGTGCATGTGTGTGCGTGTCTGTGTGGGCGGGATTGTTCCTCTCCCCCCCACACACACCAACAACTATAAAAAAACACATCTGTACGTCCTCCGCTGTTGTTTGCGGGGGGTAGGGGGAGGAGGACAATTCCACCAGGAGTACAGGGAGGGAGGAGGGAGAGGAGGTGGTGGTGTGTGCGTGTGGCGGGACGAGGAAGAGGAGGCGGTGGTGTGTGTGTGTGTGTGTGTCAATGTGTGTGCGTGTGTGTGTGTGTGTGTGTGTGTGCATGTGTGTGCGTGTGTGTGTGTGTGTGTGTGCGTGTGTGTGTGTGTGTGCGTGCGTGCGTGCGTGTGTGCGTGCGTGCGTGCGTGCGTGCGTGCGTGCGTGCGTGCGTGCGTACGTGCGTTGCGTGCGTGCGTGCGTGCGTGCGTGCGTGTGTGTGTGTGTGTGTGTGTCTGTGTCTGTGTCTGTGTCTGTGTCTGTGTCTGTGTCTGTGTCTGTGTCTGTGTCTGTGTCTGTGTCTGTGTCTGTGTCTGTGTCTGTGTCTGTGTCTGTGTCTGTGTGTGTGCGGGTGCGGGTGCGGGTGCGTGTGCGTGTGCGTGTGCGTGTGGTGTGCGCGTGCGTGCGCGCGCGTGTGTGTGTGTGTGTGTGTGTGTGTGTGTGTGTTTGTGTTTGTGTGTATGTGCGTATTTGTGTGTAAGTGTGTGTGTATGGGTGCGTGCGCGTGTGTGTGTGTGTGAGTGTGTGTGTGTGTGTTTGTGTATGTGTGTGTTTGTGTGTCTATGTGTACGTGTGCATGTGTGTATGTGTGTATGTGTGTTTGTGTGAGTGCGTGCGTGCGTGCGTGCGTGCGTGCGTGTGTATGTGTGTGTGTGTATGTGTGTGTGTGTGTGTGTGTGTGTGCGTGCGTGTGTGCGTGCGTGCGTGCGTGCGTGTGTGTGTGTGTGTGTGTGTGTGGGTGTGCGTGTGCTTGTGTGTGTGTGTGCGTGCGTGCGTGCGTGCGTGCGTGCGCGTGCGTGCGTGCGTGCGTGCGTGCGTGCGTGCGTGCGTGCGTGCGCGCGTGTGCGTGTGCGTGTGCGTGTGCGTGTGCGTGTGCGTGCGTGTGTGCGTGTGTGGACAGGATTGTCCTCTTCTCCCCCCCCCCAGGAACAAGTAAACAATAACAGCAAATCGGAACGTCCTCCGCGTTTGTTGTTATTATTGCTTGTTGTTCGATGGGGGGTGAGAGGAACATTCCCCCCAGGAGTACGGAGGAGGAGGGAGGAGGGAGAGGAGGTGGTGGTGTGTGCGTGCGTGCGTGCGTGCGTGCGTATGTCTGTCTTCATCTTCTGCATTTTACAGCGTGCGACGCCTCGCACTGCAATTATTTCGGCTACCGCCTGAAATTCGCACTTCATCTGCTGCCCGCGCCTGAGGTTCCCCTGCGCCGCCGACTTTAAAAGTGTGCGTGTGTGTGTGTGTTTGTGTGTAAGTGCGCATGTGTGTGTGTGTGTTTGTGATTGCGTGTATGTGTGTGTGTGTGCGTGTGTGTGTGTGTGTGTGTGTGCGTGTGTCTGCGTGTGTGTGTGTGTGTGTGCGTGTGTGTGTGTGTGTGTGTGTTTGTGTGTGTGTGCGGGGGGGGGCGGGAGGGGGGTGGGGGGGATTGGAACGCGCCGCTTTTCTGCTTGGGGGGAAGAGGAAACATCCCTCACACACACACACTCACACGAACAGAAAACAGAGAGACGAACAAAGCAAAGAAGAGTGAACAAAGGGTTCAGCAGACCGCACACTCCACAATCCCTTGCCCTCGACAAGGATGAAAGCGACGATGGCGAGAGGAAGGAGGAAAAGGAGGAGGGTAGCGAGGACAACGGGGCTGGTTGTAATGTAATGTTGTCCAGGCTCTGTTTAAGGCCCCCCTCGTGCAGCGGGGGGGGGGTCTTTGTAGATTATCGGGACCTTCTGGGGGGTCTCATTTGAGCACTTTTGAATCTTTGTTTAGCCCTTCCGCAATTCTCGCTCCGTGGAGTGGAGCTGCGGTTCTTGCCGATTGGAGTTGGGGGCTCGTTGCGTGGAAAAAAATTGAGCATTTTTGAATCCTCCTGGAGCTTTGAAGCCTCCTGGAGCTTCTGGGGGCATCTTCGGGGCTTCGTTCCTCCTGGAGCTTTGCATCCTCCTGGAGTTGGGGGTTCGTTGCGTGGAAAAAAAAAATTGAGCATTTCTGAAGCCTCCTGGAGCTTGTGGGGGCATCCTCGGGGCCTGCCGGCGGCCCAAGGGGAGTGGCCTTCTTGGAGCTTTCTCGAGGCTTCCGGGGCCCTTCGGGTTTTTGGCTGGGGGCCTCGTGGAGCCAGTTGGTCACCACCCACCAAACCACCCCAACCCAACCCGAAGGCACAGATTTACCCTCGATTTCTAGTGGGGGGGGGGTCGGGAAACATCGAAAAAATACGCGTGGAACCCTTACCCCCCCCAACCCGAAATTCGGGTCTTCGGGTTGGGTTGGGGTGGTCCGGTAGGTAGTCAGTTGGGGGGTTTGGGCGTCGTCTGAAGGCCTCTGCGGGTTCCCCCTCCTGAGCCTTTGTGGGGCCTCATTCAGGTTTTTGTTTGTCATCTTGCGGGCCCCTGGGGCCGTCTTGGGGCCCTCCTAGGCCGTCTCCGGGCCGTTTGGGGGGTCTCGTGGGCAGGCTTGGGCCAGTCTGGGGGCTTCTGGGGCCGTCTTGACGTGCAGACGCCAGAGAACCGAGAACGCAAAAGTCATGCCAAAACGCATGTGGAATCAATGTTGTTTGCATTTTGAGGCCCTCTGAAAGGGTCCTCATTAAATATCTACTCCCGCAAATAGATAATTCAACTTGTTTTTTCCAATACTGGAAATTTGCTCCGCCAAGCGCAGAAATAGTATCCACGAGATGTCCGAAAATGTATCCAATTGGACCCATCGGTATTTACACGTTCTTATTCCAAGAAGAAAAATCTTTCGCAGCGAGAAACGGGTGGATCCTCCTCGCATTCGTCGCTGTCGTCGTCGTCGCCTCCTCCTCCTCATCATCATCGTCCTCGTCCTCCGGTAAAAATATCAGTGCGGCACAAGGGGGGCCAAGTCGGAATAATACAGCGAGCGGCTTGAATAAGGAACACTTACTTTTCAAAAGGGCTCGGTCGTTCCTTAGATCTTACATGCGTTATTTGCAGTCCCTTATGCGTTATCTATGACTTATCGTTCCTGATGCGTTATTCCTTGGGATAAAAAAAGGGGCTTCGCTCCTTGTTGATCGTTCCTTAGGTCAGGCCGATGACTGTATGTGTGTTTCCAAGACTGCAGCCGCCGCGAGAGTTGAGAACACCGCTGGCTTCGGACGGGCACCCCTCGCGCTCTTCGTGTCTGGGCCCTCCGCTCTGGAGCCGTCCTGATCCCGGGTGCCTCCACGGGGCCTCGGGACTTCGGCGACGGACCCTCCTCCTCCTCCTCCTCCTCCTCCTCCTCCTCCTCCTCCTCTCCTCCTCCCCCTCCCCCTCCTCCTCCTCCTCCTCCTCCTCCTCCTCCTCCTCCTCCTCCTCCTCCTCCTCCTCCTCCTCCCCCTCCTCCTCCTCACTCGTGTTCTGGAGCCTCGCTCTCGTGGCCATGTTCCGACTGCAGCGCGGCAGATGCGACGACCTGCGGACCTCGCGAGGGACAACCCTGAGATCCGACGTGGCGGAAAACATATCACAGCACGGAAAAAGCCGACCATGGCCTTAGACCCCAATCTTTCTGTTGCATTTCTCGAGCCTCATCGACCTGTGTCAGGAGGGAAAGAAACACACAGACACAATGAATCGTCGATTCCCATGAAAATATAGGAAAATATGGGAAGTGGTGGGGAAAACAGAACCCCCTAAAAGTATGGGAAAATATGGGGAATAGTTTTATCTGTGTGTCTTTATTTGTGTGTCCTGGAGCCTCCTCGACCTGCGAGGGCCCCGAGGCTCGCGACCCTGGCGCTCGGCGTGGGAAAGCTGCAAAACGCCGGGGCCTCCCGGCCTTGCGGCTGGCGCCAGGACCGTGCAGGCTGCGGCGACGCGGGTGTGGCCCACCAGTTCTACGTGGCGCGCGCGCGCGCGCCCGGCCGCAATCTTACGGGGCGTGAAAACGACCACAGCCACTGCTTTTCTTTTGTTGCCGCCTTCCAGCCCGCAGAAACAAAGCAGCGGTTGTGGTCATTTTCGTTGAGCTTGGCACCAGGGAAATGACCACAACCACTGCTTCTTTTTCGGCTGGCTGGAAGGCGGCGCAAACAAGAAGCAGTGCCTGTGGTCATTTTCCCGTCCCGCAAATCTGCAAACTCAGACCTCCGATGTCTTTCTATTCAGGACGGGGTCCCCGGAGCCCCGGGCCACTTCCCTGTCTCGGGTGCGGAAAAGAGAGGGGGTGATGACCAGGGGGGGTGGATATCATGGCGGGGGCCATGATGTTTCCCCAGATCTCGTGGCGCCTCTTCTCATTTCATTACGTCCCTGGCTCCCCCGCTGGGCCGCGCACATGCCGCCGGTCATGATTTGCACCCCCCCCTCTTGGACACCCCCCTCTTGGCCGCTCCCGATTGTCACCCGTCTTCGTTCCTGGTCGTTTTTTGATGTTCCCGGGGGGCCCTGCAAGGGCCCTCAGACGCCGAAGACAGCGAAAAACAGCTCATGGGCAAAATCCTGCACCGCCCGCGCGACCGGAGTGCTGGCGCAGCTTCAACGCGCCCCGTTGGCCGCCGATACAACGCTTGTTGACATCGCCAGCGGGGTAAAGGCTTCCGACCAGTCAGATCGACACATCGCGGCGCAGCCCACCAACATTGAGTTTTGGACGCGGGGGGTGTTCACACAAATCAGCCTGAAAGGTTCAGGATTGCGTCCATCAACCGAACCTCCGTCTTGACTTTGTCAATGCGTTGGTCTAGGCCTCCCAGATGGGGTCGGAGTAGATGTGGTCGGAGGATCGCACCGCATCGCCGATGCATCGGCGATGCGGCTCGATGTGGAGCCCGACGTTCTCCACGCCGACGTCGCTGATACATCGCCGACGTCGCCAGTTCATCGCCATTGCATCGCCGATGCACCGGCGATGCAGCGCGGTCCTCCGACCCCCTCTATTCGGACCCCATCTAACCTAGGAGACCTCTAGGTGGGTCTGGGAGGCTGCCGTGCTGCGCACGGTTCGAACGAGGTCGCGCCAGGCGCCTTGCGCCACCCGCGGGGTCCCGGAGGCCGTCTCCCGCGCCGGGGTCGGGCGTTTCGCCCAGAACGAGGCAACCCAGAAGATCTCAGGGAGGGACGAGGTTTGAGATCCCGAGGTTTCCGGACGTTTTCGGCCGTTTATGCCGGTTTTCCAGCCTCGGGGTGCCTTCAGCAGCTGCGCCTCGCCCAGGGCGTTCCTGGGGTGCCCGGATTGTCCCGAACGGCCACCGGAAATTTGAGTTATGACCCGGAAATTAACGACCATTCACGGGGGGATGCATCGACCCCCTCTCACCCATGCATCGCTAATAGGGGCCCGATAGTCCGCCGCGCCCAGGAACGTTCCCTATCGCCGATCCATCGGCGATGTATCGCCGATTCCAGCTCGATGTTTCCCCCTCCGAAGCTGGTCCACCCCTATTCGTTGCCTTCAGAACCAAAAGCCATAACTTTGGAGGGCGAACTTCGATTTGGAGGCAAAGAGGCGTACATGGAGAAGGACAAGCGCCTTCAGAGTCGACGCCGGACCTCAATGTTGAATACTTCTGATCTTCTGGGAAGGGTTCGCCGATGCTGGGATGGCGGGCTCTCGTTCTGGGGAGCGGGTGAGAATATATATATATATATATATATATATATATATATATATAATGTAACATGTCGGTTGATCTGTTTTCGTGCTCGAACGGGTGGTTCGGTATAGGAGGGCTGTTGGTGGCTCAGCCATCCCGCTTGTTGTGAGCTGCCCTGGCCAATTCCCGTAGAGGCTGACGCACATGTCTACGAAGCGCAGGAGGGTGTGATGATGATGATGATGATGATGATGATGATGATGATGATGATGATGATGATGATGATGATAATGATAATGACGATGTCGATGTCGATGTCGATGACGATGGTGATGATGATGACGATGATGATGCGATGAGGATGATGATGCGATGATGATGCTGATGCTGCTGGTGATGCTTATGATGCTTATGATGATGGTGACGATGATGACGATGTTGATGTTGATGTTGATGTTGATGTTGATGATGATGATATGATGATGATGATGACGATGATGATGATGATGATGATGATGATGATGATGATGATGATGATAATGACGATGTCGATGTCGATGTCGATGACGATGGTGATGATGATGACGATGATGATGCGATGAGGATGATGATGCGATGATGATGCTGATGATGCTGGTGATGCTTATGATGCTTATGATGATGGTGACGATGATGACGATGTTGATGTTGATGTTGATGTTGATGTTGATGATGATGATGATGATGATGATGATGATGATGATGATGATGATGATGATGATGATGATGATGATGATGATGATGATGATGATGATGATGATGATGATGATAGGGGGTGATAGGGGATGATGGTGATGATGCTGCTGATGATGATGTTGCTGCTGTTGATGATGATGCTGATGATGGTGGTTGTGGTGATGATGATGCTGCTGATGATGTTGCTGTTGCTGTTGTTGCTGTTGCTGTTGCTGTTGCTGTTGCTGCTGCTGATGATGATGATGACGAGGAGGAGGAGCAGGAGGAGGAGGAGGAGGAGAAAATGAATCCGATCAGAACTGATTGTATCGAGTCAGGCGCCCAGTTGCCGAGCCTCAGCCTCTTTTCACACTTGCCAATTCCCTAGCGCCTACTCTCACCGAGCGAGCTGAGCAGGCGCAGGCAGCACTGCGAGCTCAAGGCTGGACCGCTTCAGGTCTTCTGCTGCGGCCTCTGCGGGGCCTTTGCTGCCAGACGTTCGGTTTCCCTCTCGGCCCCGTGCACCCCTTGTGCCCCCAATTGGGGCAAACCCGTCGGGACCAGACTGGCGCAAGGTCAATTCAAGCTCCACGGAGTGATGTACAGTGTCCAGGGGCTTCCACAGGCTTTCACCCGAATTAAATTTCAGTATTTTCTGTTCTGACACTGTTGCGGTCGAAATCCTTCCCAGCAGCTCGTGCAGTCTGTCTGCGAGCGTTCCCGCGCTGGGGGTGGTTGCAAGGTGCACCACAAGCCGTGGGCCTGGTGGACAGACCTGTGCCCGCCGGCATGCTTTGCTCAGGAGGAGGAGGAGGAGGAGGAGGAGGAGGAGGAGGAGGAGGAGGAGGATGAAGAGGAAGAGGAAAGGAGGAGGAGGAGGAGGAGGAGGGGCGGAAGAGAGGAGGAGCAGGAGGAGGGTGAGGAGCAGGGCCAGGGTTTTCCCAAGGGGCGTGGGCAGTTGATCGCGCTCCACGACGGAATGGGCGTGAAAATGGGGAGCGGGGAAGAGGGGGAGGGGGGAGGAGGAGACGAGGAGGAGGAGGAGGAGGAGGAGGAGGAGGAGGAGGGAGTACAGGCGGCCCGGATTGGTAGGTCGACCCTGCCAGATCAAGGGTACCCTCGTGTCCTGTGTCTTGCGACCCATGCCTCCTGCATTTCTGTGACAACGTGGCCCTCGGAAGGGTCCTTTGTCCTCTCGCGTGTCCTCTCCAGTCAAGTCCGACTGCAGGAGGAGATGGAGGTAGAAGTGAGGAGGGACAAGGGAGGAGGGGGAGGAGGGGGAGGAGGGAGGAGGGGGAGGAGGGGGAGGGGGAGGAGGGAGGAGGCAGGAGGAGGGGGAGGAGGGAGGAGGGGGAGGGGGGAAGAGGGAGGAGGGAGGAGGAGGAGGGAGGAGGGAGGAGGAGGAGGGAGGTGAGAGATGGAGGAGGCAGGAGGAGGGGGAGGAGGGAAGAGGAACGAGTCAAGTCAGCGAGGTCGAACGAAGAAGCGGGCCCCGCACATTCCCATCCTCCCCCCATAACATCGTACACCCTGCGAAATGTTTAAGAAATCATGGGTTAAGAAATTCACAGTCTCAGAAATTGACTAAAAACCCAGAATTTCTATGAACATCTTAGGATTCACATGGAAACATTCAGAATGATCGAGACTCTGGCCGAAAACTTAAGCTTTCTTAAGCATCGCCTAAGGTGTACTTGATCAGTGGTGGCGCACCTCGGCATTGGGACTGCATGCGCTCGCGCGCGGCTTCGTTTTTCGGCGACAGGAG
>CAUYUJ010015285.1:240710-249045 GCA_963575745.1 Prorocentrum cordatum
AGAAGGAAGGGGCAAGGGGCAGGCGGGTTGCTGAAGCGTGCGTCCTTCATGAATCGCGAGGAAGTCTTGAGCGACAGCGCGATTCCAAGATATTTTCCGTGAGGAAATCCAGGGCGAGAGCGTGCTTCCTGAGTGCCGTGGGCGCGGCGTATGAACAAATTGCCTGGAAGTCCAATCTAGTCCAACGCGAGAGCGCAATTCCTGTATACATTGTGAGGAAATCCCGAGCGAAACGCGATTTGGGAATACATAGCGAGGAAGTCTCAGGCGGGAGCCGTTGTTGTTGTAATGCGGGTCCCCACAACCTAGTTTGATGACCCCTCGCTTACCCTAGTTAAAAAACAGGGTCCGACCCCCAGGAGAAACACATCCAATGAAAAATACAACGGCTACTCGGAGGGGGGGGATCAGCAATAGTATTCTTGAAAAATGAAAATACAACACCAACAACAACAACAACAATAACAGCAACCATCATTAAACCATAAGTACGTTTACGATTGTTCGCTATTATACGTTCGCGTGCAATTCAACACGTATATCCCCAACTCTCGATACCCACCCTCTTCGTCTTCGATCAAATCCCCTTGGGGGAAGATCTTTTCTACCTGCAACGTGTATTCCGTGCAGCACCAAAGGCAGGGGAGGAGAGGACGGATGGAAGGAGGGGACAAGGGGAAGAGAGGAGCATGTAGCACGAGAGAGGGAGCAGGAGAGGGGGCTAGGAGCAGAAGACACGTGGAAGAACCAGACGGGCAGATCGGGCGGGTAGACCCTAACAGGCAGGTCCAGGCGGCCAGGTCGGGCAGGCGGGTTGCTGAAGCGTGAGTCCTGCATGAACCGCGAGGAAGTCTGAAGCGACAGCGCGATTCCAAAATACATCTCGTGCGGAAGTCCAGAGCGAGAGCGGGATTCCTGAGTGTCGAGGGCGCGGCGCCTGAACCAAATGCGAGGGAGTCCCAAGGGACAGCGCGATTCCTAAGTGTCAAAAGCGCGACGCCTGAATAGATTGCCAGGAAGTATCGGGCGACAGCGCGATTCTTCGATAAATTGCAAGGACGTCCCTAGCGAGAGCGCGATTCTTTAATACGTTGCGAGGAAGTATCCGGCGGGAGCCGTTGTTGTTGTAAACTGGGGGCCAGGGGCACAGTTTGAGCAGGAATATTTGTCTGATAAAAACTGGGTGCGGGCCCCGGGAGGGGCACTTCAATTGACAAAAACACATGTGTTACCGGAGGGGGGACCAACAATAAGTATTTTTCATTGATGGGAGCTCGACAACAAAAACAGCAGCAGTAGCAGCAGAAACAACAAGAACAACCATTTTAAGATTGTTCGCTTATTTGCCCGCATGCTTTTCGTTCTGTATACCCCAACTCTCGATACCCGCCCACTTCGTCTTCGATCGCACCCCCTTGTGGGAGGAATCGATTCCCTGTCGGCCACTGACTGAAATGCGAGGAAATATCGAGCGAGATCGCCGTTCCTGAGTTCGGGGGCCCTCTTGCCAGCTTGCCTGCAACGTGTACTTCGTGCAGCCCCTAAGGCAGGGGAAGAAAGGACGGATGGAAGGAAGGGACAAGGAGCAAGCGGGTTGTTGAAACGTGCGTCTTGCATGAATCGCGACGACGTCTCGAGCGATAGCGCGAGGTCTAATTTTATCGTAAGGAAATCCAGAGCGAGAGCGTGATTCCTGAGTGTCGAGGGCGCGGCGTCGGAATAAGTTGCGAGGAAGTTCCACGCGAGAGCGCGATTCCAGTATAAGTTGTAAGGAATGCCCGCGCGCTTCGGACATCAATGCTGAGGAAGTATAAGACGGGAGCCGTTGTTGTTGTTGTTGTTGTTGCTGTTGTTGTTGTTGTACTCCGGGGGCCAACACCGCAGTTTGGTGACACTTCATTATCCCGTATAAGAAACCGGGAGGAGCACTTCAATCTAAAAACACAATGGTTACCAGGCGGGGGGATCCAGATTGATTATGTTCTTCGAAAAGGGAAGTCAACAACAACATCAACACCAACAACAGCAACAACAACAACAGCAACAGCAACAGCAACAACAACAACAACAGCGACAGCAACAACAACAATCCGCACCACGAGCCTCATTTCAGCCACGCACCCAGGGACAGTGAATGACCGTTCGGCCCCCCCAGTCTGACCCGACGTGCTCTTCTCTGCTTCTCTGCTTGGCGTTGGCGAATGCACGTGTGTCTTCTCGTTGGCTCTTCGCCACAGCGCCTGGTGCCTCCCCTCCCCCCTTCCTTCTCCCCTCGCTTCACTCTGATGTACTCGGCATCTTCCTCCTCGTGCCGGATGGGGCCCTTTTTGTGTTCGCCTTCGGCCTTCCCCTCGGGGTTCGGTTGCCGGCCACCCTTCCCCGTCGGAGGCGCCACTCATCCTTTGGCGAGTGTGCCATGGTGGGCCCGCGGAGCTGTCCCGCATGCCACATCACCATCATTACCAGCATAAGCATCAGTTTCAGCATCATCATGATCATCATCGTCGTCACCATCATCATCACCATCATGACCGGTATCAGCATCATCATCATCATAACCATCAGAGTCAGATTCCCCATCACCATCATCACCGCCACCACCACCATCATCATCATCATCGTCATCATCATCTTCATACTCTGCATCATCACGACCATCGTCATCATCATCATCATCATCATCATCATCATCATCATCATCATCATCATCATCGTCGTCGTCGTCGTCGTCATCATCATCATCATTATCAGCAGCAGCAGCATCATCATCACGCTCACCCTCCTCCAGATGCTCCTCCTCCTCGTCCTCCCGCCCTCCTCCTCTCTTCAGCCTCCTCCTCCTCCGCCTCCGCCTCCTCCTCCTCCACCTCCTCCTCTTCCTCCTCCTCCTCCTCCTCCTCCTCCCCTCTTCCTTCTCCTCTCCCTCCTTCTCCTCGCCCGCTCTCCTCCTCCTCCTCCTCCTCCTCCGCCTCCTCCTCTTCCTCCTCCTCCTCCTCCTCCTCCTCCTCCTCCTCCTCCTCCTCCCCCGCCTCCCCCTCCTCCCCCTCCTCCCCCTCCTCCTCGTCGCTGTCCTCCTCCACATCCGCCTCCTCCAACAATGTGTTGTCTTTCTCTCTCTCTCTCTATTTCTCTTTCTTGCTTTCTCTCTCTCTCTATCTCGTGCGGCAGC
This sequence comes from Prorocentrum cordatum, assembly GCA_963575745.1. Taxonomy (NCBI): domain Eukaryota; class Dinophyceae; order Prorocentrales; family Prorocentraceae; genus Prorocentrum; species Prorocentrum cordatum. The sequence goes on from CAUYUJ010015285.1 coordinate 243,880, forward strand.
CTCTCGTTTTACCCTCCACGTGGCCCGCGGCGCGCGCGCGACCGCCGCCCGCGCTCGCTGCGGAGCGCGACAACCTCTCCGCTCGTCTCCTCCGCCCTCCTCCCTCCTCCTTGTCCTCTTCCTCCTCCTCCTCCTCCTCCTCCTTCTCCTCCTCCCTCCTCCTCCTCCTCCTCCTCCTCCTCCTCCTCCTCCTCCTCCTCCTCCTCCTCCTCCGCGTCCTCCTCCTGCTCCTCCTCCTCCTCCTCTCCTCCTCCTCCTCCTCCTCCTCCTCCTGCTCCTCCTCCTCGGCACCAAAGGAGCTTGAACAGTTGGGCGGCATGTCCCGCCCTACTTGCGAAATCGCCCGAAGCAGAGCGGATATGGAGTCAGGGCCCCCTCCTCTGTTATGAAGTCCAGAGTGCCCGCGCCCGCCGCTGTTGCGGGCCTCCGAGCCTCTTCGCTCTGTCAGCCCTTTTTTGTGTGACCCCGCGGCCCGCGCCCCCACAGCTACCCCCTGGCGCCGCCCGTGGCACGCAGTGTCGGCCCACCACGCCCTGGAGGCCCTCCCCCCCCAGGAGGGAAGAGAGGAGGAGGACGAGCGCGAGGACAGGAGGAGGAGGAGGAGGAGGAAGACCAGTGTAAACCCAAGAGTCATCAACGATGTTGGAATTAACCCGCCCTCCAAGCTCCCTCTTCACAGGCTCCTACAACGGTGTTGTTCTATTGAGGGAACTGCCTCGTTGGAGGACAACAGATGGAAGATCCTGAAGCATGCCAAAACATTGTTCTCGGGAGTTCAACGCCACGTATCAACCTGACTGCTGCGTTTTGGCGATCCGGGATCGTGCCATAACGCCATTCTTGATTCTTAACATTGCGAATCAGCATTACTGCAGCACCCGCATAATCCTGAACCTTTCCAAAACACCATTTCTGGTACGCTGATCATGAGAATTCGTCAAACTCTTGCAAATGTTTAATGCGAATGCGCGCGGCGCAAAGGCGAGAATCACATGTTGAAAAGGAACCGCCCTGAATCCGTGAAACTTTTTGCAAATGCTAAACAACGAATGGGCGCGGCGCTAAGGCGAGAGCGACATTTTGAAAACCACCCGCCCTCCATCTGTGAAGCTCTTTGCAAATTTAAAAAACGGATGTGCGCGACGATGAGGCGAGAGGGGAATTTTGAAAACCGCCCGCCCTCCATCTGTGAAGCTCTGGCAAATTTTGAAAGAGGATCATGTTGAAAACCACCCGCATTCCATCTGTGAAGCTCTTTGCAAAGTTTGAAAACGGATGTGCGCGGCGCTAAGGCGAGAGCGACATTTTGAAAACCACCCGCCCTCCATCTGTGAAGCTCTTGCAAATTTTGAAAACGGATCATTTTGAAAACCACCCGTCCTCCATCTGTGAAGCTGCTGCGAGTTTTTAAGGTTCAGAGTCATAATTGGTGTGGAAGTCTCATGCGAAACGTCCGGACCGCCCTACAAAATTTGCCTCTGGGTACGAGAGGGAGAAGTTAGCTATAAGCAGCAGGAATGGATGAGGAGGAGGAGGAAGAATAATGCACAGAGTAGTAAGAGTAGTAAGAGTAGTAAGAGTAGTAGTAGTAGTAGTAGTAGTAGTAGTAGTAGTAGTAGTAGTAGTAGTAGTAGTAGTAGTAGTAGTAGTAGTAGTAGTAGTAGTCGTAGTCGTCGTCGTCGTCGTCGTCGTCGTCGTCGTCGCCGTCGTCGTCGTCGTCGTCGTCGTCGTCGTCGTCGTCGTCGTCGTAGCAGTAACCGTAGTAGTAGTAGCAGAACTAGTAGTTGTAGTCGTAGTAGTGGTGGGGGTAGTAGTAATGGTAGTAGTAGTGGTGGTAGTAGTCGTAGTGTTTGCAGTAGTAGCAGTAGGAGTGGTAGTGGTATTATTAGTAGTAGTAGTAGTAGTAGTAGTAGTAGTAGTAGTAGTAGTAGTAGTAGTAGTAGTAGTAGTAGTAGTAGTAGTAGTAGTGGTGGTAGTAGTAGTAGTAGTCGTAGTAGTAGTAGTAGTAGCAGTAGTAGTAGTAGTAGTAGTAGTAGTAGACGTAGTACAAGTAACAGTAGAAGTAGCGGTCGTAGCAGTAGTAGCAGTAGCAGTAGTAGTAGTAGTAGTAGTAGTAGTAGTAGTAGTACTTGTAGTAGTAGTGGTAGTAGTAGTACTTGTAGCAGTAGTAGTAGTTGTAGTAGTAGTGCCAGTATGTGTAGCAGTAGGACTAGGAGCAATCGTAGTAGTAGTAGTAGTAGTAGTCGTCGTCGTGGTCGTCGTCGTCGTCGTAGTAGTAGTAGTAATAATGATTATAGTAGTAGTAGTGGTAGTCTTAGTGGTCGTCGTCGCCGCTGTCGTTTTAGAAGTAGTATACCTAGTAGTAGTAGTAGTAGTAGTAGTAGTAGTAGCATTCGAAGAAGTACGTGTACAATCGTATGTGTAGTTACACTTGTAGTAATAGCTGTATTCGTAGTATGCTAGTAGTAATAGTTATAGTTTTAGTAGTACTAGTAATAGTTGTAGTAGTAGTTGTAGAAGTAGTAGTAGTAGTAGTAGTACTACTACTACTAGTTGTAGTAATCGTATGCCTAGTAGTCGTAGTAGTAGCAGTAACAGTACTAGTAGTAGTAGTCGTAATAGCCGTCGTAGTAGTAGCCGTAGTAGTAGTAATAGTAGTAGTAGTAGTAGTAGTAGTAGTAGCAGTAGTAGTAGTAGTAGTAGTAGTATAAGTAGTAGTAGTAGTGGTAGTAGTGGTAGTAGAAGTAGTAGTAGTCGTCGTCGTCGTCGTCGTCGTTTTCTTTGTTGTCACCGTGGTAGCCGTAGTTGTAGTAGTAGTAGTAGTAGTAGTAGTCGTCGTAGTAGTCGTAGTAGCAGTGGGAGTAGCAGCAGCAGTAGTAGTAGTAGTAGTAGTAGTAGGAGTACTTGTAGTAGTAGTAGTAGTAGTAGTAGTAGTAGTAGTAGTAGTAGTAGTAGTAGTAGTAGTAGTAGTAGTAGTAGTAGTAGTAGTAGTAGTAATAGTAGTAGTAGTAGTAGTAGTAGTGGTAGTAGTAGTAGTAGATGTATATAGAGAAGTAGCAGTAGTAGTAGCGGTCGTAGCAGTAGTAGTAGTAGTAGTAGTCGTAGCAGTAGTAGTAGTCGTCGTCGTCGTCGTCGTCGTCGTCGTCGTCGTCGTCATCGCCGTCGTCGTCGCCGTAGTAGCTTTAGTAGTAGCAGTAGTCGCCGAAATCGCCGTAGTGGTAGTAGTGGTAGTAGTTTTTTTAGTAGTAGGTAGTGGTAGTAGTAGTCGTCGTAGTAGTGGTCGCAGTAGTAGTGGTACTTCTAGTAGTAGTAGCAGTAGCATCAGTAGTAGTAGTAGCAGTGGTAGTAGTAGCAGTAGTGGTAGTAGTAGTAGTAGTAGTAGTAGCAGTAGTAGTGGTAGTGGTAGTATGTGTAGTAGTAGTAGTAGTAGTAGTAGTAGTAGTAGTAGTAGTAGTAGTAGTAGTAGTAGTAGTAGTAGTAGTAGTAGTAATCGTCGTAGTAGTCGTCGTAGTAGTAGTCGTAGTCGTAGTAGTAGTCGCACTAGCAGTAATAGTAGTAGTAGTAGTAGTAGTAGCAGTAGGAGTAGTAGTAGCAGTAGCCGTCGTAGTCGTAGACGTCGTTGTATCCGAAGTAGTAGTAGTAGTAGTAGTAGTAGTCGTAGTCGTAGTCGTAGTCGTAGTCGTTGTCGTAGTAGTAGTAGTAGTAGTAGTAGTAGTAGTAGTAGTAGTTAGTAGTTAGTAGTAGTAGGTAGTAGTAGTATTAGTAGTAATAGTAGTAGAGTAGTCGTAGTAGTAGTAGTAGTAGTAATAGTAGTAGTAGTAGTAGTAGTAGTTAGTATAGTAGTTAGTTCTGTAGTATTATTAGTTAGTAGTAGTAGTAGTAGTAGTAGTAGTTAAGTAGTAGTATAGTAGTAGTAGTAGCCGTAGTAGTATTTTCCCCACCCTCCTTTGTTTGGGTATTCGTTTTGTAGAGCACTGTGGGTCGCGTCCCTTCTCCGCCTCCCGCCTCTTCCTGTCTTGCCCGCGGGGGGCTGCGATCTGTGAAACTGTCGCAATTTTCGAAGCCTGCTGGGGGGCCCAGCACAGTGAGGGCCACGGGCGGATCCAAATTAGACCTCGCCATCCCTGGGGGGGTGCGATCTGTGAAACTGTCGCCATTTTCGAGGCCTGCTGGGGGGCCCAGCACAGTGACGCCACGGGCGGATCCAAATTAGACCTCGCCATCCCTGGGAGGCTGCGATCTGTAAAACTGTCGCCACTTTCAAGGCCTGCTGGGGGGCCCAGCACAGTGACGCCACGGGCGGATCCAAATTAGACCTCGCCATCCCTGGGGGGCTGCGATCTGTGAAACTGTCGCCACTTTCGAGGCCTGCTGGGAGGCCCAGCACAGTGAGGGCCACGGGCAGATTCAAATTAGACCTCGCCATCCCTGGGGGGCTGCGATCTGTGAAACTGTCGCCATTTTCGAAGGCTGCTGGGGGGCCCGCACAGTGAGGGCCACGGGGCGATCCAACTTAGGACCTCGCCATCCCTGGGGGGCTGCGATCTGCGCAACTGTCGCCAATTTTTCGAAGGCTTTGCTGGGGGGCCAGCCAGTGAAGGGCCACGCGCGGATTTCAATTAGACCCTCGCCATGCCCTGGGGGGCTTGCCGATCGTCCGAAACTGTCGCCATTTTCGAGGCCTGCTGGGTGGGCCCAGCACAGTTGAGGGCCACGCGCAGATTTAAATTAGACCTCACCATCCCTGTGGGGCTGCGATCTGCGAAACTGTCGCCGTTTTCGAGGCCGGCCTGCTGGGGGCGGCACAGTGAGGGCAACGCGCGGATTCAAATTAGACCTCGCCATCCCTGGGGGGTGCGATCTGCGAAACTGTCGCCATTTTCGAGGCCTGCTGGGGGGCCCAGCACAGTGGATACCCACGGCGGATTCAAATGTGACCTCGCCATCCCTGGGGGGCTGCGATCTGTGAAACTGTCGCCACTTTCGGGGCCTGCTGGGGGGCCCAGCACAGTGACGCCACACGCAGATTCAAATTAGACCTCGCCGTCCCTGGGGGGCTGCGATCTGCGAAACTGTCGCCACTTTCGAGGCCTGCTGGGTGGGCTAGCACAGTGACGCCACACGCAGATTCAAGTTAGACCTCGCCATCCCTGGGGGGCTGCGATC
>CAUYUJ010015285.1:249145-251645 GCA_963575745.1 Prorocentrum cordatum
GTAGTAGTAGTAGTAGTAGTAGTAGTAGTAGTAGTAGTAGTATCAGTGGTGGTGGTGGTAGTGGTAGTAGCAGTAGTAGTAGCAGTGAAAGTAGTAGTAGTAGTAGTAGTAGCAGCAGCAGCAGCAGTAGTAGTAGTTTGTAGTAGTCGCAGCAGCAGCAGTAGTAGTAGTAGTGGTAATAATAATAGTAGTAGTAGTAGTGGTAGTAGTAGTGGTAGTAGTAGTAGTAGTAGTAGTAGTAGTAGTAGTATTGGTGGTCAGTAGTAGTAGCAGAGAAATAGTATTAATAGTAGACTTAGAGATAGTAGTAGCAGGGAGCAGCAGCAGAGCAGCAGCATCAGAGTAGTAGTAGTAGTAGTTTAGTCGTAGTAGTAATTCGTAGTAGTAAGTAGTAGTAGTCGTAGTAGTAGTAGTAATTAGTAGTAGTAGTTAGATAGTGTAGTGGTAGTAGTAGTTTAGTAGTAGTAGTAAGCAGCAGTAGTGATAAGCAGTAGTAGTGGTTAGTCGTAGTAGTTATTAGTAGTAGTAGTAGAGTAGTAGTAGTAGTAGTAGTAGTAGTGTAGTAGTAGTAGTAGTAGTAGTAGTAGTAGTAGTAATAGTAGTTAGTAGTAAGTAGTAGTAGTAGTAGTAGCACGTAGTAGTAGTATTAGTATTAGTAGTAGTAGTAGTAGTAGTAGTAGTAGTAGCAGTAGTAGTAGTAGTAGTAGTAGTAGTAGTAGTAGTCATAGTCGTAGTAGTGGTACTGGTGGTCGTCGTAGTAGTAGTTGTAGTAGAATTAGTCGTGGTACTAATAATACTTGTAGTCGCACTAGTGGTTCTAGTAGTAGAGAGAGTGATCGTAGTTGTGATCGTAGTAGTACCAGCAGTAGTAGTAGTAGTAGTCGTAGTAGTCGTAGTAGTAGTAGTAGTAGTAGTAGTAGTAGTAGTAGTAGTAGTAGTAGTAGTAGTGGTAGCAGTAGTAGTCGTAGTAGTAGTAGTAGTAGTAGTAGTAGTAGTAGTAGTAGCAGTAGTAGTAGTAGCAGTAGTAGTAGTAGTAGTAGTAGTAAAAGTAAAAGTAAAAAGTAAACGTAAAAGTAAAAGTAATAGTAAAAGTAAAAGTAAAAGTACAAGTAAAGATAACAGTAAAAGTAAAAGTACAAGGCCGGGATTACCTACACTGTTTGCGGCTTCCTTGAAGAGAAGAACAAGAGAGAGACAGAGAGAGGTTTCCCTGCGCGCCCCGCGATGACTGACCTTAGGCCTTGACCATAGGCCACAGGGTCGGATGTCTCTGGGGGGTTGCGCTTTTTCTGCCTGCGAGCTTTTTTGGCCGGGTCTTTTGGTGGGTAGCACGCTTTGTGACGTCACAATGGCGGGGCGAGACGACCGTGAGACGACGGTTCGGGGGAAAGGGGCTACCCACCCCTTACCCCCCCCATCGGCTGGGGAGGGCGGGGGACGGAGGTGGCAGGGGGTCACATTTCGGTCAATATGGCTCCCAGAGGGTCCCAGAAAGCCCAAGATGGCGTCCAGGATGGCCCAAGGTATCCGAAGGTGGCTCAATATAACCTCCAACATATTCTCCAGTGGCCCCCAAACTGCCCCAAGACGGTTGCAAATGTCCTCCGAGCCTTCCTCTGGGCCGCCTCCTCGGCCCTCGCCGCCAACGCGGCCTGGGCCATCAGGGCCCTGGCCGCGCCCTCCTCGGCGGGGAGAGCGCCGTGGCCGAGACTCCTCCAGAGCTTTATGGCCTCCTCCAGAGCCTCGGCGGCGGCCACCGAATCGATCGGGCTCTCCAGCGCCGACACCGCTGTTGCCAGGCTCCCCCAGAGCTTTCCAGCTTCCTCCGAAGCCGCGAGGGCCGTCGCCCGCTGCGCTCGGAGCCCGGCGTCTGTGTCCGCCACCGCGTTTTCCGCGGTTCTTGCGCGTCGACGTTGTCTGTGATGCTGGGACCTCCTCACCATACGCACCATAGGGCGCGCCATGGGTTGCGCCATTGGGCGTGCCCGTAGGTGGCGCCACAGGTCGCGCCATAGGTTGCGCCACTGGGTTGCGCCATGAGCTGCGCCATAGGTTGCGCGATAGGCTGCGCACACAGGTTGCGCCGTTGGTCACGCCGAAGGCGCACATGGAACATCACATCATCTGCGCCCGCGCCGTGGCGGATATGCGCGGCAGCGCATTTGGAGTCTCATAGGCCAGCACCCGCACGCGCTCCGCCTCGGCGGGCGCGCGGGCGACGGCGGCCGCGGCCAACCCTTCCGCGCCCTCGTCGGGCGAGCTGGCGGCGACGTCCTCGGGAGGAGGAGCAAACGGATGAGGAATGTGGCGGGGAAGGACGTAGAGGAGGTTCCTCCTCCTCGAGAGAGGTGGTGGAGGTTCCTCCTCCTCCTCCTCCTCCCCCTCCTCCTCCTCCTCCTCCTCCTTCTGCTCCGCCTTCTGCTCCTCGTCCTTTTCCCCCTCTGCACTCCCCCCCGCCTCATCCTCCTGAGGTTATACTCCGATTCTTTCTCAATGTTTT
>CAUYUJ010015285.1:256645-266645 GCA_963575745.1 Prorocentrum cordatum
CATCCGATCTCCACACCTTTTCCTCCCACATCTAGCAGGTTACCTGCCCGCGCGCATGCGATGGAATCATACGGAAGCCATCTGATTTCTGCAACTTCGTCCGCATCCCGCATTCTCGTTTCGCCACGCGGTGCACCTGCGTTGGTCCAGCGTGCGCCCAGTACGATCCCGCTTCAAATGATACCACGCGGGCCACGCGCGCGCGCCGCCACGCGCGCGTGTCGGAATGTTCCCAAAACCATTGGTGCTCGAAGCATGTCAAGCTAGGGCTCTCAACACACGCGTGAAACACCAAGTGTCTTGGCATCGCTCGGACGTGTGCATTTTTCCATCGGCGAGGGCCATCGAGAAGCATCCTTGATCATTTGGCGAGAAAACCACGCACGAAACCGAACAAAACACAGGGAATGGACGTCCGAGCGATGGCCAGGTGCTACCCCACGGCGAGGTTCCCTGGCCTCTTGAGCTGCTGCGTGCGGGCGCACTCCCTCACCATCACCCCCACCCGCGCCACCGCACCACCGCACCACCGCAGTTATCGTCACCGTCAACCGCCGCCATTGCCGCCATCTAAAACGACGCGAAGATCGGGACAGAATCGGATCGGGATAACTCGAAATCTCTGAGAATCGGCGGGTTTGGAGGATGTATTGGGCGCCGCGGCCGCTCCAGAGCGTTCCGGAACGCTCTGAGAGCGCTCCGGAACGCTCTGGAGCGATTTATCCTGATCCTAGCCCTGTTTTACCATCATCAATCAATCACCTTCTTCAGCGACACATGGACATCATTATCGTCATCGTCGTCACCAGCGTCGGTGCCGTCATTGGCCTTGACGTCGTCATCGTCATCATCGCCACCACCACCGGTACCATCATCATCGTGCCCACCGTTGCCGACGTCATCATGATATCGCGCCCGCCCGAGTCACCGGCCCGCACTGAAGTGTCCGAGCGCCATGGGCGGCCTCTGGGACGCGCTGGGGAGTTTCCATCGGCAAGCGCCATCGCGGCCGCAGCAGGTATGCCAAGCAAGTTCGCCGTTCTGCGCGCGAGGCTGCGCGCGTCAGCGCGACCGCCAAGATGCGCCAGCCAGTGCAAATCCTCAACCGCATTCGTGTGGCCGGCTTGGTTTGACCCAAAAGCTGCGGGCGGGAGGGTGGGATGACTGCTCGAGCAGTGGAGGAGTTGGCAACTTCAGGTTCTTCGGAATTGCGAATTGCTTGCGTCGTGCAGCTCGCACCACACAGCTTGCACCGCACAGCCCCGCTCGCACCACACAGCTTGCACCACATAGGATGCACCACATCGCTTCCACCACAGAGCTTGCACCGCATGGGCAACGTAGCTTCCACCACATGGCTTGAGCATCAACAAATCACGAAAGCACAGTTCGGGGTGCACGCTGGCACACATGTTGGGCCACATACGCGTAACGCGTCTATCATCAATATCGCGATCGCGCAAACCTTGCTTTCGCAGTGAAGCTCGCGGGACAAGAAGAGAATGGGCTGTGACGCTTCTACGCGGCAGCAATCTGCGAGGGGGCGCTCCCTGGAACAGAAAAAGGGCGATGGAGGAGGGGTCGCGCACCACGGCCGAGCGAGGGGTGCTCGCAGCCGCCCGCCGACGCCGCCCGATGCAACAGGGGGCCGGGAGAGAGGATGAACAGGGAGGTGGGAGTGCGGAGGAGGAGCAGGAGGAACATGAGGATGGATGAAGGAGGACGGATGGATGGATGGATGGATCGATGGATGGATGGACGGATGGACGGATGGATGGATGGATGGATGGATGGCTGGATTGACGGACGGACGGACGGATGGATGGATGGATGGATGATGAGGAGGAGGAGGATGAAGAGGAGGGAGAAGTGAGGGGCGAGGAGGAATGAGGAAAGAGCGAGGAGGGAGAATTGACGAGGAGGGGACGTGATGCTTCCGGTTATTGTCGCAAGTCCTGGACGTTTAGGACAAGTTCTAGGGGTCTATGGTGCGGGAGGGGAGGCCCACATAATGGTCTTGGGAAGCTTCTCGGAGGTGCCCGAAGATAAGCCGTTCGAGGAAACGGGTGTCTTCGTTTCAAGCCGAGGCCATAGCATTGCAGGAGCGCGCACTTTTCGCGCAGCGGCTTGTGGCGGGCTCACGCGGTGGCGCGAGCGAGCAACGTTGAGAGACGGCTGAACCCAGAAATGGTCCCAAGCTTGGCGAACAGAACAGAGCAGGAGGGAGGAGGAGGAGGAGGAGGAGGAGGAGGGAGGAGGAGGAGGAGGACCAGTGTAAACCCAAGACGCGCCAAAGATCTTGCAATCAAACCTCACCCACAGCTTCATCTCCAAAAGTCCTTGCAAAACCAAGTCAAACTAAAAACAAAAGACATCATTGCGGGAATGTGGACCATTAGAAAACCGCTTGCAAATCTCCAGCCGTGCCAAAACACCGTTATTGGGATATCAGCGCCGCGGATGAACGTGGATGTTGCGTCCTGTCAATCCTGACGCGCGCCTGAACACAGTTCATGGGACTCCAACACAGCTCATGGGACTTCAACACAGTTCATGGGTGTTGCGTCCTGACAAACCTAAATCGTGCGAGACCGCCATTCCTGCGACTCCAATCATTCGAATACTTGGAGATGTTGCAAGCTTGTACGAACAATGCGTGCGGCACTAAAACCAAAGGCACCGCCCCCCATACTCCATACTCTTCGAAGATGCTGCAAACTGTTCAGACGAATGTTCGCGGCGCTAAAGCGAGAGCCACATGTTGAAAAGAAGCACTCTCCATACTCTTGAAGCTGCTGCAAACTGTTAAGACGAATGTGCGCTGAGACGAATGTGTAACCCGCCCTGAATATTCGAAATTGCTGCAAGCTTTTAAGACGAAAGCGTGCGGCGCTAAGGCGAAAGCCACACGTTGAAAACGATCCGCCCGCCATCCGTGTAACTGTTGCAGATTTCAAGCTTCAGGATCAGGAGTGGTGAGGAAGTCTCAAGGGAAGCGCCAGGCCCACCCTACCGACGCGTATGGGGGTGCGACAGGGAAGAATTACATATACGGAAGGGGATGGAGGAGGAGGAGGAGGAGGAGGAGGAGGCGGACGGAAGGAGGAGGAGGAGGAGGAGGAGGAGGAGGAGGAGGAGGAGGAGGAGGAACAGTGATGAATAAGAAAAAAGAGGGTGGATGACGGAAGAGGAGGGGGGATCAGGAGGATGAAGAAAGCTGGCAGGAGTAAGAGAGGACAGTCGGCAGGAGGATGAGGAGGAATACCAAGCAGAGGAGGGGAGCCGCCAGGGCCTCCTTGGAAGTGCCGAGGAGGACACCCAGCAATCCTCCCGCCATGGGATCCCAATAAGTCAGAATTATGGGGAGATTCCTAGCCCCTCGGAAACCTCGGGAAATCTGCCCTCCACGAGCGGGCTTTTGGTCCTCCCATGACAAGTCGTAGGTTTTCGCGCCCTCGATCCCCAGCACATCCCCACCCTCCGCGCGGGCAGCAGGCGCGCTCCGCGAGGCCGCCGCCGCTGCCGCGGCGGCGGGTCGCTCCGCGAGGGAGTTCTTGGGTTCCCGTGAATTCGCGGCCCTTCGCGGCCTCGGTCCCCACCGTCTCCGCACCCTCCGCGCGGCAGGCGCCGCCGCGAAGCGGCCACCGAGGCCGCCGCCGCCGCCGCGGCGGCGGGTCGCTCGGCGAGGGGCTTTCCAGAATCCGCGGGCCGCCGCCGCGGCGGCGGCGGCGGCGGCCACCGCGGCGCGGCACCTGCCCCGCGCGGAGGGCACAACAGATAGGGTGGCGATCGGGAGGGCGGGCCAAGGGCCACTTCCCGGGGAGCCTCGGCGGCGCCGGCGCCCGCGCGCCTCACCCGGAGCCACCCCCCCGACGGTGAGGAGAATCGGCCACACGCAAGACTGGCCTTTCGCCAGTGTGACCTTTGGTGCGGGGTGCGGGCACACTGGGGTCCCCAGGTGCACTGAACGCGATGCGAAGGCAGCGTTCCGCGCGCTCGCGTCTGCCCTCCCCGCTGCCCTCGAAAGTCTCGCACCAAAGGTCACTCTTGCCTTGCCCAGGGTCTCTCTTGCGTGTCGCCGAGAGTAGCGGGTGTCCTGAGATCTGGGCGTTGCATTGCTTCACGCCGGGCGTTATCTCCAGGTTTCGGGCCCCGGGACCTTCACAGACCGATGCGGCTCGAAAAATGCCGATTTGATTTCTCACGACGTTGCAATTTGTTCGCAGCCTCGGATCTCAGGGTTCGCGTCACGACACGACCATGATATTCGACGCGAATTGATGATTTTTCTATGATGCAATGTTATCCACTCGCGCACCCCAACGTCGTGAGCCAGTCTACATCTCAAGCAGTGGCGAAGCGTCCTGGTTCGCCTGTAGCCCTACCAAGAACATTGTTTCTGTTCTTGGAATATTCGGGGGTTCTAAGAAAAATTCGTGGTAGGGCTACAGGAATGCCGGGACGGCCGGCCCCTGCTCAAACATCTGTTTCCTTGCCTTCGTCTGCAGCGCCGCCTGGCTTGAGCACCTGCCTGAAGCTTGCTTAACGGGCGAAGAACGGTATATGATAAACTTTTCCGCTGTCGGGGGCGCCTGTCCCTGGGCGGCTGGAAAGTTTATACCCTTGCGGTGGCACCGTAGGGGTATAAACTTTCCAGCCGCCCAGGGACAGGCGCCCCCGACAGCGGAAAAGTTTATCTTATACCGTTCTTCGCTCGCTGACTTGCGCTTGCGACTCCGTCTCCCCCCCACCCCCGCGGAGGCCCGACGATGGTGCCCGCGGCCGCCCCGCCGCCGGCCGCGCCCGGCGCGGGCGCCGCCCCCGCGTGCACGGAGAGCCTGCTGCGCGGCCCCGCGGCGCCGCAGGCGCCCGACCGATCGGCGGTCCTCGGGGCGCGTGCTGGCCTCAAGTCGGGCCTGTCCCTCTACCAGGGCGCGTTTCGATTCCTCCGATTCGATTCGATTCGACTTCGACGTATTGCGATTCCGATTCGATTCGATTTCGGATTCCGATTTGGGGTCCGGTTTCTCGTTGGGCGCTCACTATCCTGTCGATTTCCGCCGATTCGACTTTTCCCGACTCGGCTGCCGATTTCCGCCGATCCGATTCATTTCGATCGCCGATCCGACTTACCGATTAGATTATGGGCTCTCCTTCTCTACAGGGGGGAGACTCAAGAGTAGTTAAGAAACAGGCAGGGGACTACTTTTCGAGTCTGTTCGGGCATCTTTTGGGTTTGTGGTGAGTCTTTTTTATTCTTCGTCCAGAATCCCCCTGCAGGGGGACAGGCCCGACATAGCGTTGGCCCACTGTGCGTCGGCCCCGCTCAGCCCCGCCGGTAGCACGCCGCACGCGTGCTGGCCCGCTGCGCGTTTGCCCCGGTCGGCTCCGCCGCTGGCGCGCCTCACCTCGTGACGCCGCCTGCGTCGTGCTGCAGGGCTTGGGTGGGCAAGCAAACGTTGGCGTCTCGGCGTCACCCCAACATACTTATACTATATGTGCGTGGCCCCTCCAGGGGCGACGCGCGCACCGAGAAATCTTCTAGTATATGCGCCGTGGCGGGCGCTTTCTGGCCACACCGCTCGGGAAACGATATACTACAAGATGGGTATACTATATGTTTGGGTCGGACGCGCGCCTCCAAGGAGGACATATAGTATTAGTATGTCTCTGTGCGTCCCATGGGTGGGCAAGCAAACGTTGGCGTCAGCACCCGTTGCCGAAGACATGCGGTGTCTTGTTTTTGTTGCTTCGATCCGCAGCCCCCAGGAGTCCCGACCCTCCTCCCAGGGCCAGCTTTTCATCCCGAGGCGCTTTTTGTTGACGGCCCTGGGGCCCCGCGAGGGCCCCCGGAGGCCGAGGGCGGTCGATGGAGCGCTCGCCAGGCCTGGAAGTAAACTTTCGATGTTCTGTATACTGCGTTCGTGCGCACTAGGCTCGTCGTGCGTTCCGCACCGTGCTGGTTGAACTGCACCCGCCTTGTCGTCTCAGACTGCACCCGCCGCACCCGCAACGCCTTCCGTCGCCATGTTTTCTCACGACGCGAGCAGGTCCGGGTCTGAGGGGCCTCGAACCGAGCGGCCCGCCGCCCGCCGCGCGGCGCCCGCCGCCGCACTGCAGCGGGCGGCCCTCCTCCTCCTCCTCCTCCTCCTCCTCCTCCTCCTCCTCCCTCCTCCTCCTCCTCCTCCTCCTCATCCTCCTCCTCCTCCTCCTCCTCCTCCTCCTCCTCCTCCTCCTCCTCCTCCTCCTCATCCTCGTGCGGCGCTCTCGCGGCGCCCTCGGTCGCGCGGCGCGCTCGCGGCGCCCTCGGTCGTGCGGCGGGTCCGCTCGGCCGCGGCCCCGAGGCGCCGCGGCGTGGCGGCCTCGGCTCGCCGGCGTGTCCACGGGGCGGGGCCCCGCCCTCCCTCCCTCCCTCCCTCCCTCTCTCCCTTCCTCCTCCCTCCTCCCTCCCTCCTCCTCCTCCTCCTCCTCCTCCTCCTCCTCCTCCTCCTCCTCCTCCTCCTCCTCCTCCTCCTCCTCCTCCTCCTCCCCCGCTCGCCGTGAAAGCAGCGGGCCCTGAGGTTTTCCTGCCGTCTCCTGCGGGCAATATTTATGTCCATATCCAGTGCGTCTTGGACTTTCTTGGAAGGGGCGCCGCAAGGCCGAGGCGCAGTGGATATGGATAAAGATGGAGCCTTGTTTGGAGGCAGACTATAATCCATATCCAGTGCGCCTCATGTTTCTTGGGAAGAGTGTCCGGAACTCCAAGACGCACTGGATGTGGATAAAGACAGTGCCCGCATCTCTGACCTCCTGGAGCCCTCCGCAGGCTCGGGGGCCGTCAGAGGATGAAGACCGCTCGAGGTGGGGGTTTGCGTGTAACCACCGCCCGGAGAATCGATGTCGCGGACCTCTATGTGGCGGTGGCTGTGGATATAGTTTGGCCACAATTTTGGCCACGGGGGGCATATATGGTCGAGGGTTTGGCCCCCCCCCCCGCAATGCTAATGCCATCGCCTCCCCCTCCCCCGCGCGATGCCCCTCCCCCCCTTGTGGGCGTGGGCGTGGCGTGGTGGCCCCCCCCCCCCCCGCCTGTGGATGTGGTGTGGGTGTGGTGTGTTGCCGTGGGTGTGTGCGGGGTGACGCCATGGTCCTCCTCCCCCCCTCCCTCCCCCCCTGTGGGTGCGGTGTGGGTGCGGCGTGCGGCTGGGATTGGCGTCGTGTTGACGGCTCCGGTGCTCGACGTCGTCGCCGCCGCCGCTGGTGGTGCCGTCGACGTCGTCGTCGTCGTCGTCGTCGTCGGTGTCGTCGTCGTCGTCGTCGTCGTCGTCGTCGTCGTCGTCGTCGTCGTCGTCGTCGTCGTCGTCGTCGTCGTCGTCGTCGTCGTCATTGCCGTCGTCGTCGTCCTCCTTCCCAGGAGGCCCGAAGAGTTCCCCAGGAGGCCCCAAGAGGCCCCCAAGAGGCCCCAAGAGGCCCCCAAAGAGACCCCCAGGAGGCTCCCAAGAGGCCTCCAGGAGGCCCCCAGGAGGGCCCCACGAGGCAAAATTCGTTCCATTACTGCAGGGAAACGTACATTGTTTTGCAATTTCCTTTTTTGGCTTTCGCAGCGTCCAAGACGGCCCGAGAGGCCCCCACGACTGCCCCACAGGCTCCCAAGAGGGCCCCAAGACGACCCCAAGAGGGTTCCAAGACGGCCCGAGAGGCCCTCAATACAGCCCAAGAGAGCCCCAGGATGAGCCCCAGAGGGGTCCCAGAGGTGCACAACCAGATTCAAATTCCGAGCTTTCGGCCCCAGAAGCTCCCAGGAGGCCCAAGAGGTCCCAGGAGGCCCCAAGAGGCCCCCAAGAGGCCCCAAGAGGCCCAGGGAAACGTATATTTGTCGCATGTTTACCTCTTTCGCTTTCACAGCGTCCAAGACGGCCCAAGAGGCCCCCAAGATTGCCCCACAGGCTCCCAAGAGGGCCCCAAGACGACCCCAAGAGGGTCTCAAGACGGCCCGAGAGGCCATTTGGGCCTCGCTGGGCAAGTCGAATCCTGGGGGCAGGGACACCCCTTGGATAGCCTGGCAGGAGGCCTGCCATCGCTGAGGGCGTGTGCATTTTTCCAGGGGCCATCGAGGGGCATCTTGGATCATCTGGCCACCAAAATATGCAAAACTTCAGTCGAGATTTGGAGGTAAACCGTCAAGCTTGGTTATCGCCGGGAACTCGTAGAGCGTCCTTGCCATCTGGTCGCAGCTCTGGTAGCAGACCGATCTCAGGCGTCTAGATACTTTAGACTCGTGCTCCTGATTATTTCCTGTCGATTGATGTGAATGTACACGCACGAGGCCGAAAAACGCACGGAGAATGAACGTCTGAGCGATGGCGCGAGAGGGGCGTGCGAGGGAGCGGCTCCGACGTGGAACGTGTGCGGCGCCGCGGGGGGAAGCGGCATCCCGGGCACCTGCGGCCCTCACGCGGCGGGCCTCCACGCCCACGAGCTCTCGGCCTCCCTCCGCTGTCTTCCCTCTTTTGTCCTCCTCCTCCTCCTCCTCCTCCTCCTCCTCCTCCTCCTCCTCCTCCTCCTCCTCCTCCTCCTCCTCCTCCTCCTCCTCCTCCCCCCCCTCCTCCTCTTCATCCTCCTCCTCCTCTTCCTCCTCTGCCTCCTCCTCTTCTTCCTCCCCCTCCTCATCCTCCCTCCTTCCGCGCGTGCGCTCTTGCCGTAGTCTCGTTTGACATTCCGTGCCGGGCTTGTCCGTGGTTTTCGTGGCTCGACGGGCGGCCTTGAGTGCAGATCCGCCGTATGTTCGGCGATGTCGCAAGCAGGCCGGTAATCTACGCCATGCTTTTCAAGCTCCTTTGATGTCGGTTTCCGCCCTACTTTACCGTGGCTGGTTCTGCCGTGACTTTGCGGACATTGCCGCCCTATCGCTCTGAGGCGGGGAAGGTCCGCCCCACTTGTTCGCATCGGTTGGGTCGAACTCCTGGTACGACCTGACATCGGAAAAATTAACCAAAGCACGGCGGACCCGGAGTCAGGAACCGGTCAGCCACGCGCAGAGGGGGGTGGGGGGAGGGGGGAGGGCTTCTTAGAAGCACCCCTGCTTCTTAGAAGGCGCGGGCCTTATCCACAGATGTAAGGCCGGCTCCTTCTAAGAAGCAGCCTCCTTCTAAGAAGCCTTCCCCCCTCCCTCCACCCCCCCCTTGTGCGCACCGCCAAAACAGGGCATAGCCCACCTCGCGCTGCCGTGCTCGTGCTTTCCCCACCTGCTCGCGTCGTGGCGCCCCTGGGTGATGGTCTTTGCTCGGAAACTGGAACCTATACACTACCAGTGGCGGGCTGGTGTGGGGTTCGGGGGCGGGGACGACGTCGGGGTGGTGTGGTGTATGCTTGTTTCCCCGCTTTCCCGGGGAAACGGCGCAAAATGTGCACACCAGGATCCCGTATGCACCAGGATCCGCTCTCCTGTGCGAATGTCAATGCGGGGCCGGAAAAAGCGTCGGTGTACAGAGTTTGCCTCCTCTCGGGGGCGGCAAAGAGGGGGGTGATGACTAGGGGGGGGGGATATCGTGGCGTGGGCCATGATTTTTCCCCAGATTTCATGGCGACTCTTCTTACTTCAATACGTCCCCGGCCCCCCCCTGGGCCGCGCACATGCCGCCGGCCATGATTTGCACCCTCCCTCTTGGACACCCCCCTCTTGGCCGCTCCCGAACAGAGTTAGCCTCCTCGTTTGTTTTATTCAAACGAGATCTCAGGCACCTGCTGCCCGGCTTCCGGGCATCCCAGCCGCGACCCTCGCTCAGCAGCTGGTGCCCGGCGGAGGCGGCGGCCCCAGCGGCTATCACAGGGGCAGCGCGGGGTCCTCGGCGGCACGCTGGGAATCATCGCAACAGGGCTGGACCTAAACGGTGTTTTGGGGGGGATTTCGTGGGCCGTTTTCGCTTCGACCTCGGTTTGCGGTGGAGGCGGATTCGAGACAAAAGCGAGGGGAAACGAAAACAGAACGAAAGCAAAAAACACCGTTTAGGTTCAGCCT
>CAUYUJ010015285.1:269145-306645 GCA_963575745.1 Prorocentrum cordatum
CTTCGCAAGCTGCCGACGACCCCACCGCCCCCTCACTCTTATCCGCAGCCCTCCTGCCAAAGCGACGACCACAACGGAGCAAGTAACGGGGAAGCGAGGAAGCAAACCCACTCCTGCAGGGGGTGCCGAGTAGGCACGTCATTGAATACATTGGCCTGCCAGCAAGTGCCCCACGGAAGTTTCTTCTTTCCTGACAGCCCTGGGGGGGGCAAATAAAGAAGCCTCGGAGCACCTCAGGAAGCTCAGAGCTCGACTACAGTCGTGCCCAGGCCTCAGATTTCAACAGTTCTTCTCGCATGTGCGTCGACACGGGGGATTAGAAGGAGGTAGAGGAGGGAGGGAGAAGGATGAAGAGGTGGAGGAAGATCATACATTGTGAGTGGAAAGAAGAGAAGATAAGACAATGTAAGATACTATATTAGAAGAGAAGAACAG
Source organism: Prorocentrum cordatum (assembly GCA_963575745.1). Classification (NCBI taxonomy): domain Eukaryota; class Dinophyceae; order Prorocentrales; family Prorocentraceae; genus Prorocentrum; species Prorocentrum cordatum. The sequence goes on from CAUYUJ010015285.1 coordinate 269,581, forward strand.
AGAAGAGAAGAGGAGAGAAGAGAAGAGGAGAGAAAAGAAGAGAAGGGCGCGGACAGGCGAAGGAAGACAAGGTAGGGGCAACGGCTGGAAAAGCATCAAAGGGGAGAGAGGGGAGAAAGATGATGAGAAAGAGCAGAAGAAAGGGTAAGGAAGAGACGGTCCGGGGCGAACGACGGCTGCAGAGGGCTGGCCAAGAGGTCGGTGGGAAAAGCGCGGCGCGCAGCCTTGACGATTGGCGCGCTTGGGTCGAGCACCACGTGGACAGGCGGGTGCAGGAGCAGCTGGACACCTGGAGGCAGAGCGAGGCCACTGCGCCTGGGGCTTCGGACAGTCGGGGCCCACGAGCAGGTCACAGTAAGTCGACCCCACCAGGTCAATGGAGCCCTTGCGTGTCCTCGCCCGCGGCCCTCTCCCGCGACCCCCCCGGGACCCACCCCGCGACCCACCCCGCGACCCACTTCGCGACACACACCGCGACCCACCTCGCGACACACACACACACACACACACAGACACACAGACACACAGACAGACACACACACACACACAGCGCGACCCACCCCGCGACCCACCCGCGACCCACCCGCGACCCACCCACCCTGTCAGCCCCCTTCTTTTGTCCCCTGCGTCGCCGGAGCAAGGGTGCCGCCTGCTGCTGCCCTCGCAAAGGACCTCTTCCCTGATCGGTGCTTGCGCTGCAGGAATCTTCGCGCAAGTGGAAGGACTCAACGAGGAGCATCGGTGCATCCTGCACTTTAAACGAGGTTTAAGAAGAGGCTGTATAGCGAACATTCTATCCGACGCTGTCTTGGCCCAAGACTGTGCAGTCCTACTTGTTAGTTGCACAACCGCGTGCGACTTTATTGGGGTCATAGCATCAGACAAAGGCCACGTCCATCTATTATCTGGCCCTCTATCCCATAGCATCTCTCTTACCTCTCGTTCTGCTTGCCATCATGGGATGAGTTGTGGGATGCCTCGACACGTCGCCGACGTTATCCTAAGAGTCGGGTTGCCAGCTTACTACCTTGTGGTCAAGCCCTGTACCCGTACTTTTCAATTGGTAGCTGAGTCTGCTACATCTTCATGTGGCTGGCTGTTACATCAGGTGTTATGTACATTTTTTTACCACGGCAGAGTGGAGATCCCGATTGCGCCGTCTCTCAGCCACTACACTCCCAATACTCTTGAACCAGCTGGTAACCTACAGTCCTACGCCTCCATCTCCCCGACGCGTGGCCACACGCCACGCACAACCCAAGCACCGATACCCATCCGCAAACTGACGGCCACGTCAGACCAGACACCCAGTCGCAACCCAACCAGCGCGACCATATATAATGATTCATCAGCTACATCATAACCATGCATTATGTTCAGGTTGTTATATGTGGAACCATCTGGGTGCGCCTAGGTCTTGCCGTGGCATACGTGCGTGGAGGAGGACTGAGTGAAACGCGCACTCGGGGTCCCTTCTGGGGTCCCGCAAGCAACGCGCCCGTCCGCGACTTCGTTCGCGAAGAACACGCATGGCTTAACGGCACGAGCGGAAGCATGACTCCATCCCAGCAGGCCGCTGCCTTACAGCGCGGTCCAGGGGGATTGGCTAGGACACTAGCCATGAAGGTGCCGCCCACTATCATCAACTATGGTGTCACCTTACAAGGGGAAACGCACCGACGGAGTCACATACGTCATGTACTTATTAAGCACCAAGATTGAAAACCCGGAGGACGAGCGACAGCTCACCTCGGGGACAGCCCTCATCGGTTTCAGGATCGAGAGAAGCGAACGCATCGACCCAGTACTGGCCCGATTCGAGATGGCCAGGCTGGAAGCAGACTCAGCAGGCTTTAACATACCCAAGTTCCAGATCCTTACTTTGATCTTATGTCGAACCCTAGGAATAGGTACCTCACGAGCAGCATAACTGCTGCAACCGCTGAACCACCAGATGCCCCGTACCCAACAACAGTTTTCGCGCACGTGGAAGCATTCGGCGAGAAGCAACGGTTCCGCCTTCGGTGGCCGTTTGCAAGGGTGTTATTATTTGATCGGCGCTTGCGTTGCAAGGATCTTTCGCTGCAGGAGTCCTCGCGCAAGTAGCACTCACTCAGCGAAGAGCAACGGTGCCGCCTACATTTGCCCTCGCAATTGGCCTCTTCCCTGCCGAGCGGAAGTGGACGGACTGAGCGAGGAGCAACGGTGTCGCCCACAGTTGATTTCGAAAGAGCCTTCTTCCTTGATCGGCGCTTGCGCTGCAGAGGTCTGCGCGCAAGTGGAAGGACTCAGCGATGAGCAACGGTACCGCCCACAGTTGCCCTCGCAAGAGGTCTCTTCCGTGACCAGCGTTTGCGATGCGGGAGCCTTCGCGGAAGTGGAAGGATTCAGCGAGGATCAAGAGTGTTGCTTGCAGTTGCCTTCGCACGAACATTCTTCCATTACCGGCGCTTGCGCTGCAGGGGTCCACGCGGAAGTAGCAGGATTTAGCGAGGAGCATCGGTGCCACCTGCAGTTGCCCTCGCAAGAGCCGTCTTCCCTGATCGGCGCGTGCGCTGCAGGGGCCCTCGCGGAAGTGGAGGACTCAGCGAGGCGGTCCGGTTCGATTCTGATATTCCGACGATTCGACGCGGTTTGGTGCTCGAGTGGCGTCGCTGTGCATCTTGGCGCGGCCGATCCGATTCGAGTCCAACTTGAAGTTGGACTCGAATCGTGCCGATGCGGTCCGAGTTTCCGCTTCGATGTTGATTGATTCTTAGGCTTACGCCACACCGCCGACCCCTTGTTTATGCCAATCTGGGGGTAGTAGATGCTGCGAAGGGGTGAAAAGCGAGTTTTGGAGCCACTTGGGGGCCGTTTCGGAGCCTCTGGGGTGCTTCTTGGGGGTTCCTTGGGGCGTCTGGGCGGCCTCGTGAGGGCCTCTGGGGGCCTCTTGGGGCACTCTTGGGGCCCCCTGGGGCTCCTGGGGGCAGAAAGCTAGAGTTTCAACATGTTTGGTCGCCCTCTTGGGCCCCTCTTGGTGCCGTCTTGGAGCCCTCTTGGGCCGTCTTGGGGACCTCTTGGGCCGTGTTGGGGCCGTCTTGGGCCGTCTGGAGGCCGTCTTGGGGGCCTCTTGGGCCATCTTGGGGCTTTCTTGGGGGCCTCTTTGGCCGTCTTGGAGCGTCGGGAAGCCGAAAAGGCGGAAAAGCAAAAAACATAGAAAAACACTATGGAAAATCAACAATTTTAGACTCTTGGGGTCCTCTTGGGAGGCTTGTTTGGGACCTCGGAGGCCGTCTTGGAGACCTCTTGGCCCGTCTTGGGGCCATCGTGGGCGTCTTGGACCGGTCGTTTGGCGTCTCGGAGCCTTCGTGGGCCGTCTTGGAGGCCTCTTGGGGGCTTCTTGGCCCGTCTTGAGGCCCTCTTGGGCTCGGAAAAGCCCCGTGAACCGCTCGTCCCGGACCCCCCCCGCTCGCGCTCGACCCCCCCCCCCCCTCCAAATCGACCGGACCGGGCTCCCGGGGGAGGGGTTTGGGGAGGGGGAAGCATCTCACACGCCGATGATCCCCAAGGGGTCGGCGGATTTTGCTTCTTGATGAAGTTATCGTTGAGGACGCAGGCGCTGCTACCCCTTGGGTGGCTCCTGGCAGGCCAGGAATGAGGACAAACCGCTCCGAAGCGTTCTGGAACGCTCTCAGAGAGTTCCCGAGCGCTCTGCAACGGCCGCGGTGCCCGAAACATCTTTGAGACCCGCCAGCTCTCGAAGATCCCAGATTTCTAGACGTTTAGCGTATCCCCACCAGCCCATCCAGATACGATGTTTTCAAGCGAATTCAAGATGACGACGACGAAAAAAAGACGACCAAGAACACGACCACGAACACGACCACGACCACGACCACGACCACGACTACGACCAAAACCACGACCAGGACTACGACCACGACCCACGACAACGACGACGACGACCACGACGACGACCACGGCCACGAGCACGACCACGACCACGACCACGACCACGACGACGATACTGACGACGACGACGACGACGACGACGACGACGACGATGACGACGACGACGACGACGACGACGACCACGATGACGACGACGACGACGACGACGACGACGACGACGACGACGACGACGACGACGACGGCGACGACGACGACGACGACGACGACGGCGACGGCGACCACGATGACTACGACTACGATTACAGTGGAGGCCATGCCAAGAAACACCCTGCTTGTCTCCAGGGTGCCCTGGGCATCTTGGGTTTCGATGGTTTCGCTGTGGAAAGCGTGACGTTCCCAGACCAAAAATCAATGGACGTCCTGGGGTCTCAGGGTTGGTTTTCTTGTGGAAGGTTTCTTGTGGTCGGGCCCCTACTGTGCGACCACGACAACGACGAGTCAGCCATAAAGCCTTCGCGGAAGCTTCGCTCTCCGAGCCTTAGGAAGCCATTCGGAGCCATCTTGGCGCCATTTTGGATGCATGTTGGGCCCTCTTGGGGCCCTCTTAGGGCTCTTTGGGGGGGTCTTGGCGCCCTCGGGGGGCGATCTTGGACCCACCGCTCGAAAAGGGGGGGGGGGCTAGTTCGGGTCCCCTCCTCGGAGGTTGAACAAATGCCTCTTGGGGCCCTCCTGGAACGCTTCTGTATGACTCCTACAACCCTCGTCAAAAATAAACTGGGGGATTATGTTTTCGGTGATTGTATGGTCAGCGCTACTCCAATGCTGACGCTAGATATCTGACGTGGACGCAAGGGCTTCAAAAATCTAACGACCTCTCCGCAGCATTGAAGAACGCAGTGTCTAACAAGTGCCCGAGAAGATCGATCGTCGTGATTTCCAACTTTGTTTCTTTATTTTTGACGAGGCTTGTAGGCGTTTTGAGGTCCATCTAGAGGCTCTCCTGGGCCCCTCTTTCGGCTCTCTCGGGCCATCTTGAGGCGTCGGAAGCCCATCGGAAGCGATACAGCGAGAAGGCACACGACTCTGGTTTCCCTTCTGGTCTTTGAAGGATTTGGGGCTCTGGGAAGACTCGAGGATCGCTATGAGCCGTCTTCGGGCAGGCTTGGGATGTCTTGGATGCCTGCTGGAGACCAGCTTGGGCCGCGTAGCAGGATGCAAAAAAAGGAGGATTGCAAAAAAACAAGGATTGCAGAAAAAAACAAGGATTGCAAAAAACAAGGTTCGATGGATTGCAAAACAAAAACAAGGTTTTTGTTGCAATCCTTCGACCAAGGTTTTTTTGCAATCCTTTGTTTTTTTTGCAATCCTTCGATTGGGCGCCACCTCGGAGGCCATCTTCGGGCGTCGGGCGCCCTCTGGGGGCCATCCTGTGCCGCCTTCCCCCCCTGCCGTCTGGATCCAGAGGGAGGGGGTAGCGGAAGGGTACTCCAGATTTCGTAAAAAAGTGCCCTGGGAGCTCCAGAGCGCCCTGGGAGCGTCTGTGCAGCGATGTGTCCTCACCCTGGGCCTGCCTGAAGCCACCCAAGAGCCAACTTGCGCGTGGAGTCGCAGGGCTAGCTGGGCCTGGCCCATGTCCTCAACGAAAGCGCAGGGTCAATCAACATCGAATTGGGAAATCGTATCGGCTCGGAATGCGCATCGAAGTGAACCGCGCCGGCATGCATAACGACCCTGAGAGCCGACGTTGCGGAAAAAAATCACGACACGCCACGACCGGAACCCTAGACAGGGGGCCAGATGCGAACCCTACCCCTGCCCCCCACGGTTTCTGAGGGGGAGGGCGGGGTTCACTTCGTTCGTGAGCTCCCGAGCGAAGTGAACCCCGCCCTCCCCCTCAGAAATCGTGGGGGGTAGGGGTAGGGTTCGCACGTGGCCCCCTACTAGACCCAACCTCTCTGCCGCATTTTTCGAACTGGATACTTCAGATTTCGTAGTAAAGGGAGGGGGGTCTCATTTCGGGGGGGGGGGTCTCTTCCAGGCTATCTTGGAGGGCCTGGGGGGGTCTGGGGACGATGTTTTGGAGGGTTCTCCCACGGGGGAGGTCTGAAATGGCTTGTATTGGAGGGTCCAGACCCCCTCCCTTTTATCACGAAATCTGGAGTGAGCCCTTCCCCGAAGAGGGGGCAATGAGAAGAGGGAGGTCGGAAGAGGAAACTCTCTGGACCACCTGCGCCCAGAGGTCTCGTGGGAGTCGCTCTCATCCCGCCTGCGCCAGTCATGGCGCTGCTTCGGAGGCTGCTGGAGATACGGCCGCCGCTGCTGCGCCCCCTCTGCCCCTCCGTCTCCGGGCACGTCTCGGCCCAAGCCGGGGGGGGGCGCGCAGCGCACCCGCGCTCGGCCCGGGCACCCCTCCCCGCTCGGGCGAAGAGAACCATGCACATGCTCCGGTCTTGGCCACTCTGACTCCGGATCCGCCCTACTTTGCCTTTTTTTCCAACTTGAAATTGCGTCGGAAATCCACCTATAAGAGGCCGAAAAAGTAGGGCGGAAATTGCTGCACCCAACATAAAATAGGGCGGACACCCACAGAAACAGCAACAGAAAAGTAGGGCGGAAATTGGCATCAGCGGGGCTTGAAAAGTAAGGCGGAAATTCCAAGCCCTACTTACGAATTTCCCCAAAGTAGGGCGGATCCGGAGTCAGGGCAGGCCCATCCTTGGCCCCAGGATCGGCGCATGTGCCTTCCTGGCCAAGGCAGGAGGGCGCATGCACCGATCTCGGGCTCAGGATGGACCTGGCCCAAATCGGTGTATGTGCATGGTGATTTTTCCCCGACCCGCGCGCGGGGCCGTCCGCACATCCGTGCAGCGCCGAGGGGGGTCACCCAGGTGGAGAGGGGGTCACAAGCGCTCCTCCCGAGGATCGAGGCTCCAGGGTCGGAGCTCGAGGAGTCCTGCTGGACTTTTTTTTTTGGGAGGGGGGGAGGGAGGAGGAGGAGGAGGAGGAGGAGGAGGAGAAGGAGGAGGAGGAGGAGGAGGAGGAGGAGGAGGAGGAGGAGAGGAGGAGGAGGAGGAGGAGGAGGGGGGGGGAGGGAGCTCTGGAGTGCTCTGGGGGCCGCCCCCCCTCTTTCTGAGGAAGCGGCATGTTTGCTCGAGGCACTGACCTTCCAGCGCACCAGCTTTCGGTGCCCGAGGCCGCCTGCACGCCTCTCTCAAGTCGGGCGTGTCCCCCATACGGGGGGACTTTTGGATGAAAGTCAAAAAATAACCTGGGAAGCACAAAGACATACTAGTACTATATGTCCTCCTTGGAGGCGCGCGTCCGACCCGAACATATAGTATACCCATCTTGTAGTATATCGTTTCCCGAGCGGTGTGGCCAGAAAGCGCCCCCCACGACGCATATACTATAAGATTTCTCGGTGCGCACGTCGCCTCCAGTGCCAAAAATGCCCAAAAGTGGTCAAAACATACTCCCCAAAAAAGAAGTCCCCAGACGATTTTACTATTTTTGAACATTCCCCCCGCAGAGGGACAGGCCCGACTTGACACTTCTCCTGGCGAGGGGTCTCTTCGCCTGAGGCCTCCCCCTGCGTTCCCTCCTCCGCGGCCGCCCTCCTCGTTCCACCTGTCTGGTGTGCCTCTGCCTGGGGCGGCATGCCAGGCGACCGACCGCGCTGGCGTTCGTCCTCGCCGCTGGCCAGGAAGGTCCCTCGAGGAAGTGGCGACCCCGAGATCCGACGCAGCGGACAGAGTTGCAGCATCGACAAAAGTCAGGACGGGAGCCCCAGACCCCGTCTTCCTGCGCCACTCTGCGAGCCGGGCCGCTCTGTGAGGCTCTCGGGGCCCGAGGCCGCGCGAACACGCCCATGGCGAACAAGCTGCACCGCCAGGAGCCGTGGCGACCTGGTGCCCCCCCTCCTGGCGCTGCCCGAGCATGGCAGGGCGCCCGTGACCCGCCGCCCGGGTGCGCCCCGCGCGTCCTGGCGGGCCGTGGCGGCGGGGCCGCGACCCCGAGCGAGGCGGGCCCCTCTCGGGGAGGAGGACAGGCGCTCGCACGGCGTCCCCCGAGGCCCGGGCGCTTCGCTCGTGCTTTGCTTCCGGGCGCTGCCGCCGGGCCTGGGGCCCCAAGGCCATCTCGAGAGATGCCTCGAGATCCGAGCTACTATCCAGTTCGAGAAATGCGGCAGAGAGGTTGGGTCTAGACAGGGGGCCAGATGCGAACCCTACCCCTAACCCCCCACGATTTCTGAGGGGGAGGGTGGGGTTCACTTCGCTCGGGAGCTCACGAACGAAGTGAACCCCGCCCTCCCCCTCAGAAACCGTGGGGGGCAGGGGTAGGGTTCGCATCTGGCCCCCTGTCTAGGGTTCCGGTCGTGGTGTGTCGTGATTTTTTTCCGCAACGTCGGCTCTCAGGGTCGTTATGAATTCCGGCGCGACTCTGTGCCGATGCGGTTCATTTCGATGCGCATTCCGAGCCGATACGATTTCCCAATTCGATGTTGATTGACCCTGCGCTTTCGTTGAGGACATGGGCCAGGCCCAGCTAGCCCTGCGACTCCACGCGCAAGTTGGCTCTTGGGTGGCTTCAGGCAGGCCCAGGGTGAGGACACATCGCTGCACAGACGCTCCCAGGGCGCTCTGGAGCTCTTCTGGAACGGCTGCGGCGCCCGATACTTCTCACAGACCTGCTTGCTCTCGGAGATCCCCGCTTTATCCACAACCGAAGTTGTCATCATCTTGCCTTCGTCTTAAGGTGGGGTCTGAGCAAGGGTGTCGGTTGCGTTCGGTCGGTTCGGTTCGGTCGGCTGCTGTGTCATTGTTGCGTCGCTGTGCTTTTTCAGGCTGACTGCGGCATGACGGTTTCGGTCGGTTTCGGTTTCACTGCCGGTTCGGTCGGTTCTCGGTTGCAGTGTCGCCGTGGACGGCATTGGAGAAAGGCATGGGGGAGGGGGCGGCGAAAGCTGCTGTGCGCAGCTGCCGCCGGCCCCACCACCCAGCGCATTCCTCGGGGCACGGTCGCTCCCAGCGCCAGGAAAAACCCGCTGCGTGCGGTTGATTGCCTGCACCCCCTCTCTTGGCTCTCCCTTTCGTCCAGCCCGGCCTTCCTGCAGAAGGGCAGCATGGATTTGAGGGTGGAGATCCAGGGCGCCTTCCAGGATGCTCGGCTCCCGTGGGGCACCGGCATAGGAGGAGGCTGCATAGTAGCAGGAGGAGGAGGAGGAGGAGGAGGAGGAGGAGGAAGAGAAGGAGGAGAAGGAGGAGGAGGAGGAGGAGGAGGAGGAGGAGGAGGAGGAGGAGGAGCAGGAGGCAGACGGTACCTTGCCAGTTGGCACGCTGTAGCGGTTCGAGGGCCCGGGCCCGAAACGGGCCTCCAGAGGCCCAACAGGAGGGAAGCGCGAGGCACGGCACGGAGAGCAATCGCTGCCATTTGTTGCCAATTGGCACGCTGCAGCGGTTCTGGGACCCGGGCTCGAAACGGGCCTCCAGGGGCCCCACACGGGGGAAACTCGAGGCAGGACATGGAGAACAATGGCTGCCATCCGTGTGCGCTAGACAGAACATATTTGGGGGCACGCCTCAAAGTCCTGCGCTGCCATCCGAAAACAAACATAGGACAGAGGAACTGGATTCAAGACACGCCTGCAAATCCAGACGTGCCTTCCAGGAGATCGTGCTCCCCCTGATCCAGAAGGACCTTTCGTCGCTCAAGGAGGATGTCCAGGACATGCGGCGGGAGCTGCAGAGTTTCTCCTCCGCAAATTCCAGGAGGCCCTCGGCAGATATCAGGACGAGTCATCTTAGCGCTTCCAACCTTATGCCTGGGCGAGACAATGTCAGTCGCAACGAAAGCACCGACGCGGATCCGGGGCGGCTGTCATCGAGGAGCGGGGAGTCATGGGCGATCCGGGCCTTGAGGAAGAAGAGCAGCAAGGGGGTTCCTGGCGAGCAGCTTCTGGCACTCCCGAATTTCATTCCCGAGAGCAAGGACGAGGACGAGTCAGAAAAGGACCAGCGGGAGGCAAACACGCGCCACCACAAGGCATTCGCAGGCCCCCCACCTCAAGCCCAGGACTCTGGCTGAAGCTTTCCTGTGGCCACCCCTGGAAGTCGAGTGCACAGAAACTGGACCTGAGCTGGCCCAGCGATGGTGCATACGGTCCGTGTCGTGTCGGTGTGGCGGCGACCCTGGCGCGGGCGTTCTCGGTGGAACGCCGCCAGCGGCCCAGAATCGGTCAGAGTGGAACGATCTGACGATCGAACATCCGCCTATCGTTCGCGGCTGAACGATCCACGCGGTGTCCGAAGCCAACGCCGGAGTCGTCACGACGCGAGCCTGCCGCAGATACAGTCGGGGCCCTGAAGAAGGAACCCTTTTCGCTGGGGAGGGGCTCGGTGTTCCTTGATTGTTTCACACCTTGCCCAAGGTTTTCCTTAAGCTTTCGATGGGAAGTCGAAGGTTAACTTATGAAAAAAGGGGCCTCGTTCCTTATTTAGGGTTCCTTAGGTCAACGCCTCGACTGTAGTGGAATGTGGTTCCTGCCCCAGAAACAGGGCCCATGTCGATCCGATCGATCCAAGGCCCGAGCACAGCGCTGTTTTGCTTGATGTTTTCCCTTGTGTTTTCGTTTCGTTGTTCGTTGATGTTCCGTTGTGTTGTTCGTTTTTGTTTTAAACGCGTTTGAACTTTAAACGTTGGGGCGCGCGTTTCGTTGTTCGTTCTGTTTTGGTGCGTTTCCAAGTTTGCTTTTCGTCTTTCGTTTTGTTTGTCCCGTTCATTCCGCGGTTCGTTTCGTTGTCCGTTTTGTTTCGCGCCGCTGTTATCCTTCGATGTTGTGATTACGCTTGATAAGAATCTCGATGATTGCTTGATGTTTCGTTTCTTTGTTCGTTTTGTTGGTGATCGTGTTCTTCGTTTTCGATGGCCCGATGTTGTTTCGTTTTGTTGTTTCGCGCTGTTTTGGTGCGCGCCTGGCCTGACTTCCAGCCTGGTCCCCAGCCTCTGCCGTAGCCCTAGCCGTAGTGATGGGCGTTCGTTTCGTTGCTCGTTTCGTTTCGTTGTTCTTTTCGTTGGGCGAGAGCCTTGGCCCGAATCTCGCCCCTCGCCCTGGCACTGTTCCCAGGCGTTCGTTTCGTTGTTCGTTTCGTTGTTTCCCCCCCGTTATTGCTGTTGCGCTTCTGGCCTGGTCTTCGGCCTGGGCCCCAGCCCGTGCCGTAGCCCCGGCCGTAGTTCCGGGCGTTCGTTTCGTTGTTCGTTTAGTTTTTGTTTCCAACCCTCCTCTGGCAGTCCTGGGCCGTGAAATCTAGGGCCCAGGAGTCCTGGGCCTTGGAGTGAAGGGCTCAGGAGTCCTGGGCCCTGGACCCCCAACATCAACGTCAGCTGGGACGGGGGTCTAAGGCCCAGGAGTCCTGGGCCCTGGAGTCTAGGGCCCAGGAGTCCTGGGCTTTGGAATCTAAGGCCCAGCAATCCTGGGCCTTGGAGTCTAGGGCCCACGAATCCTGGGCCCTAGACTCCAATTCGAGTGAAGCAGTTGGTTTTTCTCACAAGGTTGCCGGGGTGACCCCTGCCACCCGTGTGTTGTTTCACACTGTATGACCCCATGTTCACGCTCAAATTACGAGTGAAACGGTTGGTTATGCTCACGCGGTTTTCGGGGTGACCCGTGTGTTGTTTCACCCTGTATGACTCCATTGTGGCGCTCAGAATACGAGTGAAACAATGGGTTTTGCTCACACGATTTTCGGGATGACACGTGTCACCCGCGTGTTGTTTCACAATGTATGGCCCGATATTGGCGACCAGAATGCGAGTGGAACAGTTGTTTTTTCTCACGCGGAGTTCGGGGTGACACGTGTCACCCGCGTGTTGTTTCACAATGTATGGCCCCATGCTTGCGTCCAGAATACGAGTGCAACAAGTGGTATTTCTGACACGGTTTTCGGGTTGACACGTGTCACCCGTGTTGTTTCACAATGTATGGCCCCCATGTTGGCGCCCAGCATAGGAGTGAAGCAATGTATTTTTCTCACATGGTTTTCGGGGGTGACACGTGTCAACCGTGTGCTACTTCACACTGTATGGTACCATGTTGGCGCCCAGAATACGAGTGAAACAATAAGTTATGCTGACACGGTTTTCGGGGTGGCACGTGTCACCCGTGTGTTGTTTCACATTGTATGGCCCCCTGTTGGTGTCCAGAGTACGAGTGAAACAGTGTTTTTTCTCACACGGTGCTCGGGGTGACACGTATCACCCGTGTGTTGCTTCACACTGTATGATCCCATGTTGGCGCTCAGAATGCGAGTGAAGCAATTGGTTTTGCTCACACGGTTTTCGGGATGACACGTGTCACCCGTGGGTTGTTTCGCAATGTATGGCCCCATCTTGGCGACCAGAATACGAATGAAACAATGTGTGCTTCTCACACGGTGCTCGGGGTGACACGTGTCACCCGTGTGTTGTTTTACAATGTATGGCCCCATATTGGCGTCCAGAATACGGGTGAAAAGCGCGCCCAGCATAGGAGTGAAGCAAGGTGTGTTTTCTCATACGGTGTTTGGGGTGACGCGTGTCACCCGTGTGTTGTTTCACATTGTATAACCCCATGTTGGCGATCAGAATACGAGTGAAACAAGTGGTATTCCTCACACGGTTTTCGGGGTGACACGTGTCACCCGTGTGTTGTTTCGCAATGTATGGCCCCATGTTGGTGTCAAGGCTACGGGTGGAACAGTTGGATTTTCTCACACGGTGCTCGGGGTGACACGTGTCACCCGTGTGTTGATCCACATTGTATGGCCCCATGTTGGCTCCCAGAATACGCGTGAAACGAGATGTTTAGCTCACACGGTGTTTGGGGTAACGTGTCACCCGTGTGTTGTTTCACAGAGTATGGCCCCATGTTGGCGCCCAGAATACGAGTTAAACAAGTGTTTTTTTCTCATGGTTTTTGGTGTGGCAACCGTGTGCTGCTTCACGCTGTATGGCCCCATGCTGGCGTCCAGAATGCGAGTGAAACAATTGGTTGTTCTCACGCGGTATGCGGGGTGACACGTGTCACCAGTGTGTTGTTTCACATTGTATGGCCCCATGTTGTCGTCCAGAATAGGAGTGAAGCAATGGGTTTTTCTCACAGGGCTTTCGGGGTGACATGTGTCACCCGTGTGCTGCTTCACACTGTATGACCCCATGTTGGCGATCAGAGTACGAGTGAAACAGCTGCTTTCCTCAACCAGCTGTTGGGGTGGCACGTGTCACCCGTGTGCTACTTCACGCTGTATGCCACATGTTGACGTCAAGCATACGAGTGAAATAGTTGTTTTTTCTTACACGGTTTTCGGAGTGACACGTGTCACCCGTGTGTTGTTTCGCAATGTATGGCCCCATGTTGGCGTCAAGAATACGAGTGAAACAGTTGTTGTTTCTTACACGGTGCTCGGGGTGACACGTGTCACCCGTGTGTTGTTTCGCAATGTATGGCCCCATGTTGGCGTCAAGCATACGAGTGAAACAGTTGTTTTTTCTTACACGGTGCTCGGGGTGACACGTGTCACCCGTGTGCTGTTTCACATGGTCTGGCCCCATGTTTGCGATCAGAATTCGAGTGAAATTACGTGCTTTTTCTCACAGGGTTTTCGGGGTGGCACGTGTCACCAGTGTGTTGCTTCGCGCTGTATGGTCCCATGTTGACGTCAAGAATGCGAGTGAAGCAACTGTTTTTCTCACGCGGTTTTCGGGGTGACCCGTGTCGCCCGTGCTTTGTTTCACACTGTATGGCCCCCTGTTGACGTTTAGAGTATGGGTAAAACACATTGTTTTTCTCATACAACTTTCGGGGCGAATTCAAGCCCAACCCAGAATTTCGACATTCGTAGGAACCCCAGGCCCTAGCCGTCGCCGCAGCCCGAGGCTGTTGTTCGTTTTGTGTTTCGTTTGTCTTCGCGCGCGCCTCACACAGGACCTCGCCACTCGCCCTAGCCTCGGCCTTGTAGCCCTCGCTGCAGCCCTGATTCGTTTTTCGTTGTGTTTTTTCCATGTATTTTGTTTTGCCCTTTCGTCTGGTCAAGCCCCAGCCCTAACCTCGCCCTGGCCCCAGCCGTCGTTCCATGTCTTCGTTTGTTGTTCGTTTTGTTATTCGTTTTGTTTAGCGCATGTCCCAACCAGCACCTTCCCCCCCCCGCCTTAGCCCAGCCCTCAGCCGTAGCCGCAGGCCGAGTTCGTTTTTCGTTTCGAATTTTGTTTGTTTCCGCATGCGCCTCAAACGGGACCTCGCCCCTCGCCCTAGCCCCGGCCCTGTAGCCCCCGCCGCAGCTTTGGTTCGTTTTTCGTGTTGTTTTTTCGTGTTTTGTTTTGTCGTGCTGTCTGGTTCAAGCCCGTCCAGATTCTCGCCCTATTCGTTTCGTTTTTCGTTTTGTTTTCAGCGCGGTCTGCGAAGTTCGTTTCGTTTTTCGGCTTGTCTTCTCTATGAGCGGTGGCCTGGTTTCGTTTTTCGTCTTCGTTTGCACCGGTTTCGTTTTAAACGTTCGTTGTACACCGGTCGGGTTCGTTTTGTTTCTCGTTCTAAGCGCCAGCGCGTTTTAAACATCGTTGTGTTCTGGCCTTGGATCGATCCGATTCGATGTCGATCCCGGCCGGCCCGATGCGATTCGATTCCGATATTCCGACGAGCTGATGCGGCCCGATGCGTGCATGTAGGGGGCCACATGCGAACTCTACCCCTACCCCCCACGATTAAGAGGGGGATGGTGGGGTTCACTTCGCTCGGGAGCTCCCGAACGAAGTGAACCCCACCCTCCCCCTCAGAAATCGTTGGGGGGTAGGGGTAGGGTTCGCATGTGGCCCCCTAGCATGGCGCTTCTGTGCATCCTGGCGCAGCCGATCCGATTGGAGTTCGGCTCCGCGCCGATGCAGCCCGATCCGATGCACGGCTCGATCCGAGCCGAGCTGTCGCTTCGATGCGGACGGGTCCTCTCCACAGGGGGCCACATGCGAACCCTACCCCTACCCCCCCGATTTCTGAGGGAGTCGGGGGTGGACAGAACCCCCAACAGTGACACGTCGATTAGTGAATTGTCCGTTTTCGGTTTTCGAGAGGGCGCCGTGGCCGTTATTTTCGAGGCTTGCGCCCGCCAGGTTTGGGCCTCAGGTCGGTTTCACTAAACCACGTTTTGCTAAAGGGGGGTCCATCCCCGAGGGAGAGGGTGGGGTTCACCTCGTTCGGGAGCTCCCGAGCGAAGTGAACCCCATCCTCCCCCCCAGAAATCGTGGGGGGTAGGGGTAGGGTTCGCATGTGGCCCCCTGCTCCAGAGGAGGACGCAGACTTTGCCCACAACGGCTTCACGTTCATCGTGCCCCGGCCGCCCCCGCAGGAGAGGCTGATGGGCCTGGCGGCGGTGCCACACGGCGGGGAGGAGCGGGCCGCGCGTCGGAGGGACCCCTCGCTGGAGTGACCTCTGGTGCGCAGCTTTCGGGGGCTGCTCGACGGGGGGGCAACAAGAAAGGCGCCCAGGGAGACACGCAGAAATACGCGAATGCCTGAGGCTCCCTTCTATTGTTCAATGTTGTTTGGATTTACGTCTTCCCCTCCATCTCTCATATTTTCCGCATTTGCATTGACATGTATGGTTATCTGATTGTTTTCTGTGAGTATTTTCCCCTCCCGAAAAAAAGCGGGGGGAAGCAACGAAAGGTATATTTTTCGCACTCCTTCGGGGCCCCGTGATACGGTCGGGAACTTTGGTTTAGCGTGTCGCACCGCAGGTTCTGGCCCACCACGCTTCGGCGCGGCACGCTATTCACGTCTTGGTCTCCAGGCGTCAGCGTCCCGAGTTTTTCCGACCTTCCCGTCCCGCGAGGCGGAGCGACACGCTATCCGCTTGCAGGGCATGGCGTGTGGCCAGGTCCGCCGCCGCGACACGCTGAGCAAAAGTTCCCGACCGCATCGCCCCTCCATTGCGGAGCGCCGGAGGCTTCTGGCGGGCGCGGGGGGCCCACACCCGAGCACACAGGCCGTCACCGTCGCACCGCATGCGGCGACCGGCAGGCCGCGCACCAGCGGTCACCTCTTGCCCAGGGCCGCTCCTTGCGCGCGGCAGACAGGACGAGCAGCTTCGAGCGAGTCGTGCCTCCAACACGAGCCTGGCGTACTGCGACAGCACCTCGTCCTCCGGCCCGCGCAGGCCGAAGCTCGCGAGGACGATGACCCGGCAGTCCCTGGCGGCCGGCAAGGTGTCCTTGGCGCTCGCGAGGCACTCCGAGACGGTGCGGAGCAGCGCCCCGCTTGCCGACCTGGTCTGGAGCCTGTCGCAGGCGAAGACGTACCGCAACACGACTGCCGCCGAGGTTCAGGAGGAAAAGAATCACACAGGCACAATGAATCTTCGATTTCCCAGAAAATAGGGGAAAGTATGGGAAGTGGGCGGGAAGACAGAAACCCAGAACATATGTGAAAATATGGGGGATGATTTTATTTGTGTGTATTTATTTGTGTGTCCTTGGGCACATTCAGAGGTCCTGCAGAGCTCCCGGTTCGACAACCTCATCGCGAAGAGGAAGCGGCGGCATGAGCATCAGTTTTCGGAGGCCCGCGTGGACATCTTGCGTGGATCTGCTGTACCCCACATCCCTGGCGCGCGGAGCGCACTGAGGGCGGCGCCAGAGGTTCCTCCAGGGGGCCCAGCGCCGATCCAAGGAATCCGCGCGGGCCTCCGAACGTTGATGTTCATGCAGCTTGTTCTTCTTATGCCGTCAGCTTCCTAATTCTGGGGAGCGCCCTCACAATAGGACTTGAGGCGGACTACGCGGCACGCTTCGTCACGGAGTCCATACCATGGCCGTACCGGTTTTTCGAGGTCTTCTTCTGCGTCGTGTTCACCTCGGAGCTCGTGCTGCGGGTGAGGGTCTACGGGGTGAGCTTCTTCTGGAAGAGGGATCGCGGCGTGCTCTGGAATTATTTCGACCTTTTAGTGGTCGGCGCGCAGCTGGTGCAGGAGTGCATCGAGTTCATGAAGTCCAGCACCAATGCTAACAACGATGCTGGAAACCTACGCATACTGCGTATTCTTCGGGTGTTGAGGATAGTGCGCATCTTCCGATTGGTGCGCGTATTGCACCTCATCAGCGAACTGCGAACAATCGTGAGCTCTATCATGGGATCTTTCAAGTCGCTCTTCTGGACAGTGGTCTTGCTTCTGCTGATGATGTACATAGTAGGCGTGTGGTTCCTCCAGTCGGTGACCGACCATTTCATACAACGCTCGGATGTTGACGCCGACGGCAACACCATCGGCCTCTCCACTGAAGAAGCCCAGCTCAGGAAACATTTCGATTCGCTCTCCCAGACGATCTTCTCGCTGTGGCAGTCGCTCTCTGGGGGCGTCGACTGGAGCGACGTGGCCGACCCGCTTGTCTCGGAGGTCGGGTTCCTGCTGGGACTCGGGTTCGCCGCCTTCATCGCGTTCTCGCTGCTCGCGCTGATGAACGTGGACGGTATTGTCACCACCCTCCTGCACATCGTGCTCGGGACCGTCGGGTCGGACCCCTTGTCCGAAGCGAAGACTGCACCCTGCAGTCATGGTGACGAACATCAGATTTCTTGGGAAGAAGTCACACTACTCGACCCTCGCGGCAGGGTAGTGAGTACTGCTGAACCAGAGGTTCAGCGAGACGGACTTGAAGATGAGGACTTCTCCGATGACCCACTATCTGGAGGAGGAGTCAACAAACGTGGAGGGAAGAGTGCTGCCAAAGCGACGAAGGGGCGTCGCGAAGTTGCAGATCTTGCCAACCAGGTGACCCAGATCACCACAGTTTTGAACAAGTTGACTGAGAAGATGGGAGTGGAGTCTCAGGTGGCTGTGGGGAAGTCGCCAAAGAAACGCACGCCCAAGAACACACAAGTACCGCCGACACTTCAGAAGATACGTGAGTACCTGAAGTACGTGCGGGTCAACCACATCAAGGTCACGGAGGAGCAGGTGCAGGACAAGCTGCGCGGCCTCCTCACGAGAACCACGGCGGCATCGACGTGGCTCAACGGGGGACCTGCTGCTGAGAAGCCGCAGGATACAAAGTTGGTCGTACATTCTCAGCCGTGGGGCACGGCGAAGATTGTCAAGGCCGCCAATATCAGGACGACGACACTCGACGGCCCTGCTGTCATCACGTGCCAGTCGGCCACGGAGTACGAGCAGGCAACACAGTGGCTCGGATCCATCAAAGAGCAGCCCAGTGGGATGACGTTCATTGTCTTCAATGCACCGTCGATTTTGGCTGGGGCTACCACTACCGAGGTCATGTGTGAGACATCTGTTGGGGTCAGACCACACACGGCCCAGATGATTACGACGGGGACTTCGCCACCGACACGCCAAGGGTTACCTACAGGCTTGAAGGATGACGAGGCCTCGACAGCACCACCCTTGGCCACAGCAGCCCTACGGCTCACGATCGCAGAGGCGTTCGCTGATGATGCTACGTGCGCAACGGTCAAGGAGAAACCAGTGGCGATGGCGACAGTACTATTCCCTCAAGTGCTGGCAGCCAAGATTTTGAAAGTCAAGGGAGCTGTCAACTACCAGACGGAGTCGACGGCGATTATCCTTGTGCGAGAGAATGATACAGAGGCATTTTTGAAGTGGACCGCCCCGTCAGGGGTATTTTTGAATAGACAATCTAGTAAGCTAGTGCCAGTCTGGCACAAACTACGAGACGGCGAGAACATGATGGCGTACCTCACCAGGGTGACTGCTGCAGCCGCACAGGTCGAGGGCCGATTGGTGTACCGCCCATCAGATAACGCATCTTTGGGAATTCTATCCCAGAAGTCCATGGCAGCCGACATCCAACCTCGATGGTATTTGCAGAAGTGCCCAGAGCACTGGTCGTCATCACAGGAGGTCGAGGAGTGGGCCAAAGCCAGAGGGTTCCAGAATATCGATGGTATCACACGATCGAGTAAAAGAGCCTGGTTCCTGCGAGCTGATCTGGACGGATTGGTCAAAGATCAGGTATGCACTTTCAAGTCGGGGATCATAGCTAGTCTAGCTGTGCCTCGCAGGACATCATCACGACCGCCCCCACAGGCCAAGGGAGCATCAGCGTGGGGGACTCCCGCGCCGGCCAGAGCTCCAGTGCAGGAGGCGACAGCAGAGGTGAAAGCAGAAGTACGTGACAAGGACGGCGACGTGGGCATGGAGAATGCCGAGGAAGGTGGACCGCAGCGGCCGCCGCAGCCAGGCTCAGCAGCAGCAGCCTCGGCAGCAGCAGCAGCAGCCCCACCACAAGCTCCACAGGCGCCTACGAAGCCTCCATGGGAGGCATATTTCAATGAGAAGTGCTGCGGAGGAGACGGAGATTGCTTTTTCTTGACGGCCTCCCACGGCATACGAGCGAACCAATCCAAGCCAAAGCAGATGGCGGAGAAGGAGATGGGCCCTGGCGGTGCACTCCAGGCCAACCTGCGCATGATCGTGTCCGCCACCATGACGGACAACAAACGCTATCCCCAGGATGAGGCCCGCAAGGCAGCCAAGACTGGGGAATGGGCCACATCGGCCATGGTGAGAGCAGCAGCGGTCACCACGAAGACGAACTTCTCTATCTGGAAAAAGTCCCGCACTGGAACGTGGACCTTGTATACCGCCCCAGCGGACATCAAGACCAAGCAGGCAGTATGGGCGACGTTAGTGGACAAGCATTACAAACTTCTTCTTCCAAAGGCGGGTGTTGAGCTACCCCAGGAGGTTTTGACACGATGGACGACTGCGGCATTCCCATACCCAGCACGATTTACAGGGGGAGGAACGGGCAGCGAACCACACACACCGTCAGCGCGAGCTCCGTCGACCAGAGGAGCACGCAGTATGCTGGGACTCAGCCCAGCTTCGACCAAGAAGACCGCGAGAGCTTTGAATGCAGCCAGGAGTTTGCTGGGTCTCAGTCAGTCGGGGCGCTCTAAGACCTCGAAGGCGACGGCCAAGGCATCCTCGAAGCCGACGGCTAAACGCCTGGCACGCGCTAGGAGTATTCTGGGACTATCAGTCGGTGATGAGGCTGTCGATGACCCTCTACCTGATCATGATCTACCAGCATGCCGCCCTGAGCGCTACAACTATTATTTTTGTGACTGCGGGTGGAAGCCCGATGGAGCGCATGCGCCCTGTCACGTTCTACAACAAGCACGAGTACACTGGCGAGCCTGCAAGGGCACACCACCGCCCAAGGAGCCACCTGAGAATAGGGCAGCACGGCTGAGGGCGGTGACCAGCTTATCATACATGGACAAAGGTAAGCGCGACAAAGCTTGGAGGAGGTACACTACATGGTACCAGTCTCTACCAGAGGATGTGAAGCCCAGCGTCTGCCAGATCACGGAGGACAACGTTGAGACGGTCAAGGACGGCAAGCAGGGCAACACGGTATATTCTTGTACGAGATGCGGCAGACGCAAGACGTTGGCCAAGCATATTCTGAAGAAAGGGAACACCGCGTGGGCAGTCTGTGCTAGGCGACCAGGAGATCCACGCAAAGTCAAGGAGGCTACGCACGACGTCTGGGCCAGGATGGTCAACAGGGACTACGCGGACCAGATCGAGGCGGCACATAAGAAGACGCAGGAAAAGCGGAGACGCAAACAAGGTACTCCAGAGATGAAGGCCAAGCGCCAAGAATATTACAAGAGGCGGAAGCTGATAAGGATGCTACGCAGACCTGCGTCGGTAGCTCCCAGCGAGGCGCCTGAGCAGGAGGAGGCGGCCGCAGCCCCAGCATCGTCGTGACGGGATCCGCTCCTGGGAGGAGGAGGCCACCGTGCTGAAGGCCACGATGACTCCCAGGGGCAACCACTACCCAAGCGGCAAAAGAAAGCTTCGACAAACGTGAAAGCATCGAGGGCCTCATCTTCGGGGGCTACTACGGCTTCAAAGAAAGCAAGGGTCATGGACATAAGTGCCGAGGACCCGCCCCAGAATTCAAAGGCTGTATTTGCAGACCAAGCAGTTTCTGAACTTGCTCCAAAGACTGATTTTTCTAGTTCTTCGAATTCAAAGACTGTATTTGCAGATCAATGCCTCGACGTGCACAGGGAGGCCAAAAGGCAGCGGTGCGGATCGGCTCAGCGGCGTCAGGACGCAAGTCCTGGGGAAGCCCCGAATGCGAGGGAACACCCCAGGCAGCGTCGCCACGTTTTGCAAGCCTGGGGAAGCCCCGAATGCGAGGGAACACCCCAGGCTGGGGACGCCATGTCAACACCTTCGAGGACTGCGACGGGACCGACGACGACACCAACACCATTGAGGAGATCATCGACGCGGAGTCCGAGATCCTCCAAACGCTTGAAGACAGGTATAGAAGATGAAGTGGAACACCCTGACCACGGGGTTGACCAGACCGAAGATCAAGTCAACGAGACGGAGCCACAGGGCTCAGAGAACGACCAGGGCGAGAGCATCGATCGCCTGCAGGTAGCCACGATCAACGTCACCAGCATCTCGAAGGCCAGATTGTCGGAGATCCTGGACAATGTTGCAGACGACGTCGGTGTATTATGTCTCCAGGAGATTAGACTCCCTGACATGAGGCCGAGGTGGCTGATCAACTTCTGCGCTCGACGAGGGTGGGGTGCAGCATGCTCGAAGCCCCCTCCTCCTGGGGCGAGAGTAGCAACGACACAGGGCGGCTGTGCGATCTTGTGGCGACGGGCCATGGGAAAGATCAGCGTCATCAGGGACGAAAAGCTCGACCATCGGATGGTTGGGATCAGAACTACCAAAGCGACAATCTTGAGCATGTACGGACCTCAGTGGTACGATCGATCATGGTTTTTGTCAGCTCTGGATTATGCCAAATCACTGGGCCATCTGGGCCACCCCCTCTACATCATAGGGGACCTCAATTGGAAAGCTTCATATAATACTTTATTGGACATTGGATGGCAGCTGGACGTATCGCATGACCAATCAGCTCAGGTGACCACAGCGATCGGTACAGCTCCGACAAGGGCGTTATCTTGGGGAAACCCGCAGGATACCCCACCCAAGTACATGGGCGCCAAGCTCTTGCCAGGGATCCCCCACCACGCAATGGTCAAGTACCAGTTGGAGATACCATACGTTACTATCCCACGGTACCGACTACACCACACGGCTTCCTTCTTACCGGTGGTCAACACCAGGACGGTTACGGCCGAGTACAAGAGCCTCTTGAAGGAATCGCTAGATGCAGTGTGCGCGGCTCCCCATATTAGTGGGGCCATCGACCTGGATCTCAACAACGACACGGATGTCCCGCTGGTTACGAGGTGGCGCTACTGGCACGAGCGAGCGGAGGCAGCACTCAACATCGCAGTTGACAAAAAGCTGGTGGAGATTGACCGCCTACCTGAGAGGAGCAAGGGCTCCCAACCCACGCAGAGGCCAGCAGCACATGGACCTCGGTTTCGACCAGAACAAAGTATTGCACACAGGCGTCTTCTCCGCCTCCATCGTCGCTTCTCGGAGGCGCTCAGGCAGGGAACGTCAGCGATGGCTGAGGTCTCCCCACGGCACTTCATGGATATTGCCAGAGCGGCCTTCGAGGGTATCGTCAACATGAAAGCAGAAGGTATTCCTTGTTATGCGGATTGTCTCCAGTGGCTGACGGCAGCCATATCAGCGGAGAATATTAAATTGCAACGCGAAGCCCAGAGATCTTGGAAAGAAAAGTTTGCAGCGTGGTCCACAGAGGTGTACAAGGTGGCCACGCCTATGTTCAAGCAAGCACCCCCGGCATCATCTTGTCACGTCTCGCAGTTCGCCGAAGAGTGGGAAGCACAGTGGAAGCCTGGGAATGTTGACAAACAAGCACACCTTCGAGCCTGGCAACATCGCGCTGATCAAGTTGAGTTTCCGAAGTCGACTTTACATGAGATGTGGCTGCCAACGAAGGAACAGTTTGATGAAGCGCTGAGAAGTTCAAAGGGTTGTGCTGGATTGGATGGGTGGTCCTTTAGAGAGATTCGTATCCTGGCGGACCTGTACCCAGAGATCATCGCAGAACTCTACACGCTGTGGTGTGATACTTCCAGGTATTGCATCGAACATGAAGGCTGTCCACCAGGAGAACTACATGATCTGGTATTCGCCTGGAGAGTGGCAGGTATGCCCAAGGGAGAGGATGACACGAGGCCTATCAGCGTGGGCAGCGTGTTACTACGTATTTGGCTCAGAGCATTGGCATTTGCAGCTCCCGAGCCGCCAGAGGGCCAATGGGCTAATCGAAAGCATATATCAGTCACTCATGCGATCAGCCAGTGGTTGCGACATTGCGAATTGAGCTCGGATGGATGTGAATTGGATCTCAGCCGCGCTTATGATAATATCCTTCATGAGATTGCGAGTGCTGCAATGGAGCGTTCACGTTACCCTCTGGCAGTACGATATGTATGCAAATCGGCATGGAAAGGCCCTCGTTGGTGCAGCCTCAACGGAGAACTTGCAGAGAGGGCAATATATGCAGACCGAGGTTTGCCACAAGGAGACAGCACAGCACCTGGGACCATGATCAGTACCCTTGTTCCTTGGATCACGTCTGGTCCCTCGGGATGCTTTATGGATGACCGCTATATTGTTGGGGATAGCCCGCAGGGGCTGCTGGACGATATGGCTCAAACATCTACCTTCGACAGTGACGTGGGTTTCAAAGCGAACAACAAGAAAACGCAGATATGGTCCACCACGGACGCGGAGCCGCAGCAGATCGAACATCTCGGTCTCCTTGCTTGTCCTACCGACGCGACATGGGCCATCATACCAAAGGATAAATGGGCTAAACTTCACACTGGGATTTCTATTCTTCAGTCTGTTCCTGGATCTTGCATGGTGAGATTGCGGTTGGCCTATACATACCTAAGACCTCTATGGACGTGGGGAGCCCCTATTGTGACACCCCCACCGACAGCGACGGCAAAGCTTTTGGCGAGAGCAGTGTGGCGCACCCAGAATACATGGTGGTGCCTGGGCAGATGGTGGTGCCAGAACATCATGCTCCACCCCGTATACTCTTGCAGCCTCTTCGCCTTCAGACGTCTACATGACGAAAAGCTGGTTTGGTCATCTTTCCTAGAGAACTCTATCCAAGTACACGCTCGAACCTTGGGATTGGAGTATATACGATTTTCAGAAGAACGTGGAGTTTTACTGGAAGTCTCGCATATGGACGACTTCAGAGTATTGCAGATTGTGGAAGGTTTGGCGGACGCTCAGCACAGATTCTGGACGCACTCAAAGAGAGCACAACATGTCCTTCGGGTCATAGCTAGGATCAGGTGCCTTCAAATCGTGGAGCCCCGCAGGAAGGATTCGGAGGAGGTCGAGTCAGTGGACGTCGACGCCTGCAGCAACAAAGTGTTCACAAAGTGGTTTCATTCATTGAGTATTGCCGAGAAGTTCAGCCTCTCAGTGTATCGTTCAGGGGCGGCTTCATCGGAGACGCGTCGACAGACAGGGCTACCTTGCCCACATTGCGGCCATTTGTGGCCATCTATACGTCATCAGGTCGTGGAGTGCCCGCAGTGGAGCGGGCTTCGAGCTGATCTTTCCTCAAAGTACGATTTACCGCCCATGTTCTGGACCAGCCTTCCGAGGGTCTCGGCCAAGAGTGGGTGGATCACGTACGCGGCAGACCCCGCGTCAAATGTCAGAAGAGCTACCATGCTGAGGGCCATCTGCGAGATGGGCATTGGCATCATTGGCAGCGGACTTGAAGGACGACTTCATGACCCTGCACCGCCTCCCGTGCGGCGCAGAGTTCGTGTTGCTGCGTAACTACCACGAGTGGATCTACCCCATGGTCAGGGTATTCCACCTCGTCTTCTATACGCTGATGAACGTGGTTACGGGACGGCGGGCCCGCCTTGGCAGCCCGCAAGCCTGTCCCCCCCCCACAGGAACAGGAAAGACGATTCGAGAGCGGGCTGGCATCTGACCAGAAATTCTGGGATGGGCGCCCAGAGGAGTTTTTGTTTGTCGCAGGGGTCAGGCTTGTGGGGGCAAGACGAGCGTGTCAAGCAGGAGTATTCGTTCAGACAGCACTCCACAGCGCTGAGCAGGAGGAGGAAAACTTCCTCACAAGCCAAATCATCCAGCTCTTCCACAAGTGCAAGGACGACCACCGAGCAGGGCCTCGAGGACCTTCGGCCACGTCCGCCGACCTTTGGGGGAGCATCACTGAGCAAGAGCTCGAGGAGCGACTGCAGGACCCGGCGCTGGCAAAGGAATGGAGTAACATCAGCGTCAGCGCCGACGAGGCTCAGTATGTGTTTGCATTGCTCGACGTTGAAGAAAAAGGGGAGGTGCAGTTCGAGGAGTTCCTGAGCGCATGCCTGCGCCTGAAGGGCAACGCGAAGTCCCTGGACATGCTGATCCAGCTTCAGGAGTCCCGACACAACGCGAAGGTAATAGAGGAAGTGCTCGCCAGGATCGAAGAGAGCATATCCAGACTGCCAGAGTCGCTCCAGGACAAGATAAGCCAAGAATCCCCGAAGAGTCAAGATGGGCAACGACAAAGATGTTTTCCGAAATCACCAAGGCAGTCAGGCTCAGAGGCTCCTGGAAGCCCTAGCCCTAGACATTCAGTCGGGAATACCAGACTTAATCCTGTCAATGTGAGCCCCAGACACTCGGCCAGTTATCAGTGAGCTCCCGAAGCAGCCAATATACTCATCGAATAGATTCAAGTTCAGAGCCTGGCCTCCCTGGCATGTGATGAGGTATGGCGCGCAGCGGCTTTTCTACGACGCTGCACCGGTGTTCGGATACGCGGTTAGTTCTTGCAAGCAAACTACACATTATATCAGGCTGCACGTACAACTTCGGAAGCTCAGGTGCGGGAGGATTGCAATGCCTCTAGCAAGCTCTACACGCTCATCCTTCTCCTCTGCCTCCGCCGCCTTTCCCCCTTGTCCCCCTTGTCCTCCTTTCCTCCATCCGACTCCCCCGTCTCAGGAGGAGGAGGAGGAGGACGACGACGACGACGAGGAGGAGGAGAAGGAGGAGGAGGTTTTTCCTCCACGTATTCTGGGTTCTGGCGCGGGGCCAGACAACGGCGAACAGCCCTATGTACTCATGCGGAGGTTCGTGGGCTTGGCGAACCCCGTTAAAGTGCCCCGAGAGGGGCCAATGGGCGACGATACGGTGCTCCTTGCCAAACTTCGGGCGCTTGAGTTGCAAGACCTCGGCGCGTCTTGTGCTGCGCGTCGTCATTGCGCCGCCAGCCCACGACACCAAAGCTAGGACAGGCTCTGCCGAGCCCCAAGGGCCCAGTGTTCGCGTACTGGCAGCACCGCTTGCAAAACAAGCGTGTCTCCAACCTCGGCCTCAGGGCGCGGGGTCAGTTCACACCACTCGACATCGTGCGTGTTGGAAAATTGGGCCACACGCTGGAATTTCTGGGGCGCCTCCTCTGGTCGGCAGCCTCTCCGATCGAGAGTACTGGATGGGGTCACCTTTGGCTTCAAACATCGCTTGCACTGCCACCGGGACGGGCCGAACTCGTGAGCAATCCTGCAGCCTGGGACCTTACGGGGGGTGGCTCCTTGCAGGGATTTCCATTCATCTCGAGGAGCTGGCACACGGGAAGCAGCATACAGAAACTTCCGCCGAGCAAGCTGGGTAGGAAGACGAGGGTGAGGCCATGCACATCATGCAGTTTGCAGGCTACCTTTGCCGCTTGGTCGGTCTGGTCGTTTAATCAGACTCGCCAGTCGGACGGGGTTTCGGGTCTCTCTGGAACCTCGACGTGGGCCTTCTGTTTGATGAGCTCCCGAAGCGCTCCATCCTGCCGAGCAACGCCCCTCCAAACGCTGGCAAACCGGCCTCTCGTGACCGCGCCTGTGACGACCCCAAGACGGCCTACAGAGAGCACGGTATTACAGTCGACCTACATAGCTACACGTGCCACTACTCAAACGAGCTCCACACTCGTACGCCGCGTGCTCGGCAGCTACGGCCGTCTGGGCAGACGCGGGGGGAAGGGTCCCCACACTGCGCAGGAGTTTGCCCGTGGTCTGATCCCACAGCACCACCCCGACCCCCCCCCCGACGAAGCGACTCGAGAGGCGAGGTCGAAGCCGATCCACCTCCAGCCACGAGCTCGCTCGAAGCAAACTGGAAATCTGAAGTCGGGATTTCCCTATTCCCCTCTGAAGGCACGGAGAATCGAGGAAGGGGGAGAAGCTTCAGACTGCGGCCTCAGCGGCAGCAGCAGGTCCCTCAGTTTTGCATCGCCGCAGGAGTGGCACGCTGCGAGCGCCTCGTCCCAGCGGTCGCCCTGCTCCAAGTGCGTGGCGCAGAACCGCGGGCGATCAAGGACGCGATGTGCCGAGGTGTCGGGCACTCCGCAGTCCGGGCACAGCGGCTGCACCAAGTAGCCCCACCTTTGCGCGAGGCTCCTCGTCATGTAGGTCCCGGACGTGGTGGAGACCAGGATATGCCGCGTCAGCGGCGTGACGTAGCGTTGGCCGACGATGGCCCTCAAGCCCTCCCACCAAACTCTGGTACCATCGTCGTCGCCCTGGCGAGTCCGCACTGCGGCATCAGCCCGCATCTCCGTCGGCGCGAGCGCGTCTTGGCTGAAAAGCTTGCCCACCTCCTTGGGCCCGAAACGCATGATCGAGATCTCCCCGAGGCTCGTGGACTCGAAGGCCGTGGCGCGCTCGGCAATCCAGCCCGCCCACTTCAAAGACGTCAACATGGCGCCCACAGGTCCTGCCTCGGGTCGGTCCTGCTGCAGATCGCGCGCGGCGCGGTCAAAGGCCGCGCGCAGCTCCTTGGGCGTGACGACGCGCCCGTTCGCCTGGTGGCGGTCGGTCGAGCGCCACCGCTCCTCCGCGTAGAGCACGATCCCCATCGAGAATCGAGACCAGGTCGCCCAGAGGGTCGAGCTTCGGTAGGAAGGCGCCAAACACGTCGGGGCTGGCGTGGGCGTGCCCACGGAGGGCCTTGCCACGGGCCCGCAGCTGCTGGATCTTCAGGTGCCCGTGACCTCGCCGCCCCGCCTCGCGGCTGGGAGGGCGGCCGCGTGCCAGAGCCGGCGGCGCCCCGCAACCTGCGCCGCTGCCCGCAGCGCCTGGCGCACACGGGCCTCCCAGGCCCCCGACGTCACGATTTTTTCATGACGCCGACCCCCCGAGGTCTCGACCCATTCCCCGGGGCCGGTTTTTCGTCCTGAGTCGTTTTTTGACGGCCCCGAGGGCCGGTAAGGGCCCCCCAAAAAGCCAAAAAGAATGAAAA
This sequence comes from Prorocentrum cordatum, assembly GCA_963575745.1. Taxonomy (NCBI): domain Eukaryota; class Dinophyceae; order Prorocentrales; family Prorocentraceae; genus Prorocentrum; species Prorocentrum cordatum. The sequence continues at coordinate 297,741 of CAUYUJ010015285.1, forward strand.
ACCTCCCGTCGTGATTTGTTCATAACTCGAGGGGGTCTGGGCTTGCTCAGGCACCACATGCGCCCAACGGGTCCTCTCGAGAGCACCGCTCCAGCGCCTCGCGCAGCACGGGCCTGCCGGCCGCGGCCGAGCCCGGCGCCCCGCGCGGAAGTCGGCGCCGCGATGCCGCGCGGAGGCGCTTTGCGCGCGCCGCAGCGCGCGCGCCGAGCCTCGGGCGGGCGCTCGGGCAGCCCCAGACTTTTCATCGCGTCTGGGGCCTGGCCCCAGACGCCAAGCGGGCGACGCACAGGCGCCGCATGTCGCGAGCGCCCGCCATGCTGGCGCTGCACTCGCCGAAGAACCCTTTTGCGAGGGCGACGCCCGCCTTCGCGGGGAAGGCCGGCCTCTTCGGCGGCCGACGCACGGGCGACGCACGGGCGCCTCGGGCGGGCGCTCGGGCAGCCCCAGGCTTTTCGTCGCGTCTGGTAGGAGGCCTCCCTGGCGCATCGAACCCAACATGTGCTCAGCTGTTTCACAAAACCCCTTGCGTGACCCGACCGCCCCGCAATCCCATATTCGAGTCTGGAGTGGGACCTTCCCAAGACTAGGGGGCCACATGCGAACCCTACCCCTACCCCCCACGATTTGTGAGGGGGAGGGTGGAGTTCACTTTGTTCGGGAGCTCTCGAGCGAAGTGATCCCCCCCCCTCCCCCTCAGAAATCGTGGGGGGTAGGGGTAGGGTTCGCATCTGGCCCCCTATCTGGGGCCATCTCCGTGGCAGCCATGTTGTTGCCCAGCATGGTGCCCTGAGCGCTGGCCAGCTTCATGCCCAGGTCGCTCCACCGCAGACTTGAGGCCCCGCGCGCTGCTGGCCAGCAGGCTCACGGCTTGCCCAGCAGACTCGGCCGTCACCTCTTGGCCGATGTCATGAATGTGGACCGTGAGCAGAACTTCGGGGTGCTGCTCCTGCTGCGCCTTGAGGTCCGTGATGAGGTAGGCCGCAAGCGCATACGTGGCCGCGAAGCACCCCGCCACGATCCCGTTGTCGGGGAGGACCCCTGGCGCCACCATGTCATCCATGACCTGGTCCAGCGGAATGCGTCCACGACAACCCTAAGGATCGGGGCTGGGAACTGCACGCGGCGCGCCAGCTCGACCAGCTTGTTGTGGCCTTGGCCAAGTCCCACAGCAAGACCAGGAAATATCAGACCTGCCCCTCGGCCATCTCGCCTCGAACCGCCGCCCGCCACGCACAGTCGGAGACCTTCTGCCCTTCGCCCGCGTTAAGGATGCCCCAGTCGGCGAGCTCGCGCTGCCATGCGCGCAGGCGGTGCCGCTGGCACTTGCCCCGCACACGGTGAAGCGCCTTAAACTGGCCGGTTGGCTTGCGCTCTCCACCGAGCGGCTCCAGGCGCTGGGCCGAGGGCAGCTCCTGCCCGCACGTGGGCGTGAGCCCAGTGGCCGTGACCAGATTCAGCAGGCTGGCCGTCGCATCGAGGTCCGAGCGCCGCCCCAGGTGCTGGGGATGGGCCCCCGCAGGCTTGCAGGTCCCTGCCTTGAACCTGCTCGCGATCTCACCCGCGTCGTCAGCGGAGACGCACAGGCGGCTGCACCCCTGGCCTTCTGCCTCTACCGTGGTGTCGAGGGCCGCCGGGACCTCGCCGAGGCGTGCCCGCGCCCGGGGCGGGTCGAGCTCGTTCCAGTGCCCAGCCCTCCTCCTCCTCCTCCTCCTCCTCCTCCTCCTCCTCCTCCTCCTCCGCCTCCTCCTCCTCCTCCTCCTCCTCCTCCTCCTCCTCCTCCTCCTCCTCCTCCTCCTCCTCCTCCCCACTCACTGCGATATTTGTCCAAGAGCTTGGGTGGGTCCGCGGCGCGATCCTGCGCGGACTGGTGCTGCGTGGTGGGCTCGGGCTCGCAGTCTCTGGGGCCTGTCGACCCCCTGCGCAGCATCGGGGCGCCCGTGGCGAGATCCGCTTGGGGCGCCTCGCGCCAGGAGGCTCCAACCCGATGGGGCCCCATCAGGTATTATCTGCACGTCCGCTCAGCCTTCACGGCGAGCAACTTCACCGCAGCGAAGTAGGTGACGCCCGTGGCCTGAGGGAGCTCCAGGGGGCCGGGAGGGGGACCATCATCAGCAGGCGCGCCACCATTCACATCAGCGCCCCGGACGCGCGGGCGCGGGTCGTCGAGCCCTCTTCTCCAGATCATCGAAGGGGTCGCGGTTCCCGTGGAAGCAGCCTGCGGGAAACTCGGCATCGACGCAAGCTGTGGGAACCCCATCGTCGACGCTTTGAGGATTGTCTGGGCGGATTTCTTGCCCGCTGGAAAACCGACGATCCATTTGAGACGAAACGGGTCGGTTTCTGCTGCCCTGCATTGTGGCGAAGTTCGTCATTGTCAAGGAGATCTGGGGCGGAGCCCCGCCATCCGTCCAGCTCGTTGCCGATGGCGTCGCACGCGTTGCGCAGCAGCTTCTCCCAGTCAGGCCAGGCTGGCTGCCTGTGGCAGTGGTAGTGGGACTTGCCGCCAGGTCCGAGTGCGCCCCGAAGGCTCCAGAGAGCCGCCCGCAGCGGGTCGCGCTAGGCCCTCGCACCTCCAAGGGCCGTCGGGAGGAGGAGGAGGAGGAGGGGGACGAGGAGGAGGAGGAGGAGGAGGAGGAGGAGGAGGAGGAGGAGGAGGAGGAGGAGGAGGAGAGGAGGAGGGGAGGAGGAGGAGGGAGGAGGAGGGAGGAGGAGGAGGAGGCGGAGGAGAGGAGGAGGAGGAGGAGGAGGAGGAGGAGGAGAGGAGGAGGAGAGGGAGGAGGAGGAGGAGGAGGAGGATTGTGCCCAAGCTGCCCCGCCTGAGCCCGAGCTGGCCCTGGAGCGCGGGTGCTCGGGCGTGGCCAGCACCTTGCAGAGGGGGCTGGTCCTCGAACTCCAGCGGGCCACCCCAGCGCGCGAGCGCGCCACTGCTGGCGTCGACGATCCCGCCGAGGTCGAGGCGGGCGGTGCGCAGCCAAGCGGCGTGAGCATCGCCAACTTGCCGAGCGTCGAGGGTCGAGGCCAGCCCGTCGGCCTCGGCCAGCGCGGCGCGCACCGCCAGGCTGGTGTCGCTCCAATCTGGGGGTTCAGCACGGGGCCCCGCAGACCTGGTCGCTGGCAGAGGAGGCGGCCGCTTGGCGACGCGCACAGTCGGCCAATCACTTATGCCCCTGGGCCGCATCTCGACGAGGTCGTGCGTCGAGGCCAAGTGCTCCGGGTGCTTCGCGGGGTCCTCGCACGCGGAACCCACCCAGCCTCCAGTGATGACGCAGAAGTCCCGCACGTGATTGGTGTCCTGCCCAACCATGGCAGGTGGCCTCTTCGGGGGCATGCAGGCGCACACCCGGCCCTTCGAAGCCGCTGAAGCCCGCCAGAATGCCAGGCTCCCAATTCCAATCGCCACCTGCAACCACTGGCAAGTGGTGGCCCTTGGCGTGGCGCGCGAGGGCGTGGAGCGTGGCGAGGTTGCCGCTCAAGCCCACGCTCGTCTTCAAGTGCACCGAGTGGAGAGCGAGTGCGCCAACCTGCGGCAACCAGACGAAGGCCACCGTGACGCGCCCATCAACAATGTTGGACTCCAGGGGGCCCCACCAGAAGCCAAGCTAGCGCTTGGCGATGATCCCGGCCCCGCGGCTGGGCATGGTCTCTTTGATCACCACCTCGTCAGCTGCAAATCGCCATCACCGCGGGTGCACGCTCCTCTTGGCTTCGCGTAACCGCTCACCCCGAAGTTTTGTGCTCCGGGCACAAGGTGATCTGGCATGGTGGAGAGCGCAAATCGTCCAACAGCTGCGTCCCCGTCCCCCATGACGTGACGTTAACTGTTGCAGAACTGAAGGGCGGTTGCTGGCGACCCCGAGAACCCGACTGCGCACACCCAGGTTCCAGCACATAATCACCGCTGTGTGGAGAGCGAGCAGCAGTGCGTGGACCTGCTCGCCCTCGCCGTCTACTACCCCCGCTTCGGGCGCTTGACCATGTTGAGGTCTCGCATGGCGGAGGCCAAGGCTCGCTTGGTATCGGGCTGCGCGGCAGCGGCCTTGAGGATGTCGGCGGCCTCCTGGTCGAAGGAGTCGGGCAGCTGGTCGTCGTCGGCGGCGTCGGCGACGCCACCAGTGCCCCCCACCCCGCCAGGAGGAGGAGGAGCGCTTTGGCAATGGCTCCTCCTCCTCCTCCTCCTCCTCCTCCTCCTCCTCCTTGCCCAGCAGGCCCACGAGGACCTCGGCGGCGCCCTGCCCGAGCTGCGAGGCGCTCGCCTCCTCGGCGAGCACCTCTTGGACGAGCGCCCCTTGCGGGGCGCAGCGTCGAGGGCCAGCGCAGGGGCCTGCTGCGCGCCGCCTCCCGGGGCAGCGGCTGGCGCCGCGCGCCGGGCCGCCGCCTGCGCCTCGCGCTCCACCTCGAGGGGTGGCCTGCTTGGTGTTGTCGGGGTCCTTGGCGCGGGCCTCCTGGTCAGCGAGGCACTGCTCCAGGGCCTTCCTCGCCGCCTCCACCGCCTCGAGGGGCAGCGGCTGGCGCCGCGCGCCGGGCCGCCGCCTGCACCTCGCGCTCCACCTCGAGGGGCGGCCTGCTTGGTGTTGTCGGGTCACCAGGCGCAAAAGCAGATCAAGGCTTTAATTGCACGAGCACATCTACCTCGTGGACTGAGCCACTTGGTCGGGCCGTCGATTGAGTCCGCAATGGGACTCAGAAGCGCTGTCCTGGGCGCGGGAAGCACATGTGAACTTGCCAAAGTAGCCTTCGGTGAAGCTCCCTAGGGGGTCTTCAAGCGGCCCTGGGCGCGGGCCTCCTGGTCAGCCAGGAGGCACTGCTCCAGGGCCTTCCTCGCCGCCTCCACCGCCTCGGCCTTGTCATCCGTGCCCTTCTCGAGCTTCTCCTGCTTGCCCTTGAGCCTGCCCAGGCGCCCGTTGAGCGTGGTGACCTGCGTCTGCGGAAATTTAGCCTCCAGCCGCTGCACCCGCAGCGTGGCCAGGTGCTTCTCCGCGTTCGTGAACAGCGCCCCCTCGATCGTGGCTTTCTTGTAGCCGGCGACCGTGGCCTCCAACGCGTTGATCTGGACTTGCAGCGGGTCGTCGACGTGCGCGGGCGGCGGGGACTTCTCAGGCTCAGTTGCGGCAGCCCCCCTGCTTGAGCGAGGCGACCTCTTTCATGAGTTTGGCGAGCGCTGCAGCCAGATCCCTTTGGCCGCCGCCACCGCCATCGGAGCCTTTGGGCGAGCGCCCGCCCGCCTAGAGCTTGTCGTGGGCGGTCCGCGCGCGCTTGGCCACGTCTGCAGGGGCCGTGGCGCCGCGCTGACAGACCACGAAGCACACCCTGCTGGCCGTCCTCTCGCACTGGCTGCGCGCCCACGTCGGCAACTTGTCCCTACGCAGAAGGGGCTTGCCCGCAGGAGGCGACATGCCGCGACGGCGCTGCAACTACTTGCCGCGCTCCGCTTCTGAGGCAGACCAGGCGGAGATGCTATGAGATGCTGAAGCCTTGCACGGATTAGTGCAACCCAGTCTGCCTGGAGGTTGAACAGCTTCCCAGGAATACCTTTTGAGCCAAAACGGCTACGGAGGGAGGAGGAGTCAGAGGAGTCAGGAGTCAGGAGTCCCAGGACGAAGTCCAGAGGAGGAGTCAGAGGAGGAGGAGGAGGAGGAGGAGGAGGAGGAGGGGAGGAGGAGGAGGAGGAGGAGGGAGGGAGGGAGGAGGGAGGGAGGGAGGGAGGGAGGGAGGAGGAGGGAGGAGGGAGGAGGAGGAGGGAGGAGGAGGGAGGAGGAGGAGGAGGAGGGAGGAGGGAGGGAGGGAGGAGGAGGAGGAGGAGGAGGAGGAGGAGGGAGGGAGGAAGAGGAGGAGGAGGAGGAGGAGGAGGAGGAGGAGGAGGAGGAGGGAGGAGGAGGAGGAGGAGGAGGAGGAGGAAGAGGAGGACCAGTGCAAACCCAAGACTCATCAACGATGTTGTTTTAAACCCTCCCTCCAAGCTTCTTCTTCACAGGTCACCAGTAGGTTCACTGTCACTGAGGGAGGTGCCCCGTCGGAACGCCGCGAATTGACGTTATGTATTGTTGCGTCCTGACGATCTTGGACCGTGCCAGAACACCGCACGTGGGATTTACACGCCTCGAGTCAACGTAACTGTTGCGCCCTGACAGTCCTGCATCGCTCCAAAACACCATTTCTTGGAAGTCAGCAATCAGATTCTTCGGACTTGCTATGAACTCTTAAGACGACTGTGCGCGGCGCTCAGGCGAGAGCCACATAAACGGCCCGCCCTCCATCCGTGAAGCTTTTGCCAACTTTGAAGACGAATGTGCGCGGCGCTGGGGCGAGAGCCACATGTTGAAAACCACTCGCCCTCCATCCGTGAAGCTTCTGCGAACTTCTAAAATGAATGCGCGCGGAGCTAAGGATTAGAACAGGTGAGGAAGTCTCAGGCGAAACGCCCAGCCCGCCCTACCAACACGTCTCGGGGTGCGACAGGAAAGCGTTATGTATAAGGAAGAGGGATAGAGGAGGAGGAGGAGGAGGAGGAGGAGGAGGAGGAGGAGGAGGAGGAGGGTGGGTGGTGGCCGCTGCATGACGCCGACAACGACGACGGAGTCGAGGCGCGCAGACGATCCGCATCCAACCACGGATTAGGGAAAGGGCCCACCCTACAGTTTCGGTTAGACAGCACATCGTTGAGCGGTGCTGCAGCCTACCCGAGCACAGGCCCCCCCCCCGGAGTAGGCAGACAAGTCGGGTTGGCACACTCATGCCTTGCTGGACCCAGGGCGAGTTTCGGCACTGCCACGGCCGCCGCCACCTCCTCGTTAGGGACACCGATTCGGGTGACGGCGGCAGCGACCGTGACGGTGGCCGACGCGTCCCAGCGCTGAGAAGCTTTTAGCACCGCGGCTGAGAGAGCTGGGAAGACAGACGGACGGACGGACGGACCAGCCCTGCGACGTGCAATGCTTGGCACGCCAAGTGGGCGGCCACTGCATGAGGAAAACAAGTCTCGAGCAAAGCAACACGCACCACGACCACGACGACGCCGACAACGACGACGGTAACAAGGCGCGCAGAGAACCTGCACCCAAACACGGATTAGGGAAAGGGCCCGCCCTGCATGTCAGGTTCAACAGCATATCGTTGAGCGGTGCTGCAGCCCCCCCGGAGCACAGGCCGCCACATATCATCAGGCAAACAAGTCGGATTAGCACACGCATGCCTTGCTGGACCCTGGGCGCGTTTCGGCACTGCCACTGCCTCCGCCACCCCCTCGTCAGGGCCACCGATCCGGGTGACGTTGGCAGCGACACGGCGGTGGCCGACTCGTCCCAGAGTTCAGATGTTCTTAGCATCGCGGCTGAGAGAGCTGGGAAGACAGACGGACGGACGCACGGACAGACAGCCAGACGGCGTGCATTGCTTGGCGCGCCAAGTGGGGTGCCGCTGCCAACGGGGAACAAACCCCGAGCAGAGCAACACGCACCACGACCACGACGACGCCGACGACGACGACGGAGACGAGGCGCCCAGACGATCCGCATGCAAGGATGGACCAGGAAAAGGGCCCACCTTGCAGGTTCGGCGAAACAAGCAAAACACATCATTGAGCATCATGCAGAAAAGTCTCTGGGCGCGTCTCGGTACTGCCACTGCCGCCGCCCTCCTCCCCTTGCCACGGCCACCGAGTCGGGTGACGGCGACGGCGACAGTGGCGGTGGCCGACGCGAGAGCAAAGCGAGGAATTCGAGAATTATGAGGAGGAGGAGGAAGAGGAGGAGGAGGAGGAGGAGGAGGAGGAGGAGGAGGAGGGAGGAGGAGGGAGGAGGAGCAGGGAGAGACAAGTCATTTGCCAGGTCGAACCAGTCAGCGGGCCCCGCGCACCCCCGCCCGACCTCCCATCATAACCAAGCCGCCAATGCGGGCGCGTTCTGATATTGGGCATGGCGAGCGCTGCCGCCTGGCGAACAGGAAGCGCTCGCGCGCGGCCCCGCTCCCGACGACTCGGCAAGGGATCAACACACGGGCCGTGCACGTGCGGGGTCGGTACAGTCGGGGCCCTGCAGAAGGAACCCTTTTCGTTGGGGAGGGGCTCCGCGTTCCTCAAGTGCTTCGCAGCTTGCCTCAGGGTTTCCTTATGTCTTCGATCGGAAATCGAAGTTTAACGTATGGAAAAAAGGGGCCTCGTTCCTTATTTAGCTAGGGTTCCTTAGGTCAAGGCCCCGACTGCACGTTCGAAAAGTATGTCCGCACCGACGCGCCCAAAACATCCTTCACCCATTTTCGCGTGGCCAGATCTCCGATGAGAGCAGAGAGCGGCAAAGACATGGCATGCGCCGCGCGCAAGCAGCACCGCCAAGTTCGCGAGAAATGTGCGCGGCGCGTCGGCGAAAACAGCGGTTCGCCCGCTCGCGCGAGGCTTTGCGGCCGCTTTTCAGCGACTTGGCGGACGAAACGCGTGCGCCGCGCCAAGAACGGAACGCCGTGCCTGGGGCGAAGTCAGCACGGAACTTGGGCGAGGGCGGCCGTTTGCCCAATCGTTCGCGGCGGGGCTCCCGACGGCGTCGCGAGTGAAATATGTGCATTGCGCCGAGCAGGAGCGTCACTTTCGAGCGAAATCTGCGCGGTGTTTCGGCGAGAGTTGCATGTCGCCCGCTTGCGCACGACCTTGTGGTCGTCGAGATGGCGGCCGAAAAATGTGGGCCGCGCCCGAGCGGGAGCTCAAATTGCAGGGATGAGCAGCGCGTCGCCAAGTCGAGCGGCATTCCGCCCGTTCGCACGCGATGCGCGCCCCGTCACACCCCTGGCACGCATCTCACAACGTCGACGACAGCACGCCGATGTCGGTACGGAAACGTTGACTTTGCAGTGCAGGAAGCGGTTCTAAGTATTACCTCGGTGTTGAGGCAATTTTATCGAGCAGAGTCAGCATTTCAAT
>CAUYUJ010015285.1:311411-342922 GCA_963575745.1 Prorocentrum cordatum
CCCCCCGTTCATGCAAGTAAACTTGCCAGAGTCCAAAAAAAAAAACAGGCTCCTTCCGGTCGGCCCCCGAGGGGGCGGCTCCTCCGCCGCCGCGGCCCCGCGCCGCGCGGACCTCGACGGGCCTCGAAGCGCCGGTCGGGCCAGGGCCTCGGACGGGTCTGGAGGCGAGCTCGGGCCGTCGGCCCCCGCCTGGGGAGAGCCGGGGGCAGCGCTGGGGGGCAGCGCTGGGGGGGGGCAGGTTCAGGGGGGGCTTGGCATCGCTCGGACGTGTGCATATTTTTCCTTCGTCGGGGACCATAGAGGAGCATCCTTGATCATTTGGCGAAGAAACCACGCACGAAGCCGAAAAAAACACAGGGAATTGACGTCCGAGCGATGGCCAGGGGGAGGCATCGACCCCCAGTCGCCCATTGATCGCCGACAGGGGTCCGGTGGCCCCAGCCCGCCCGGGAGGATGCGGAGTCGCTGTCGCGGGGGCCTGTCGCCGATCTGGCAGCGATGTGTCGCCGATTCCAGGTCGACGCTTCCCCCCACTGAGCTGGTCCCTCCCTATCGTTGCCCCTCAGAGAAGGCCCGTTCTGCGCTTCTCCTCGCGAGGCGCGCGCGACCGTGGCCAATGGCTCAAGCTTCGCCCCCGCAGGTGTCAAGACGGTCCTGCCATGCTCGCGCGCGCCCAGCATCTTCGGTAGCAGCCCGCGAGATCCTTGGATGTCCTCGAAAGTCCGTCCCTCAGACTGCACTGGCGTGCGCCAGCGTCGAGCAATCGATGAGAAAGCGCCGACCTGGCGTCGATTGAGCGTCGATTTGGCGTCGCGGAGGCGGAGGCGGAGGCGGAGGCGGAGGCGGAGGAGGAGGAGGAGGAGGAGGAGGAGGAGGAGGAGGAGGAGGAGGAGGTGGAGGAGGAGGAGCCAGCGAGACGGCATGGGAGGCTCCGCCGAGCTGCCACCGAACAGCATCCACCTGCAGCCGCGCGCCGCGCAGCCCCCGTGCGCCGAGCGGCCACCTCCAGCGGGCGACCCGCGAGGGGGGGCCCGCTGGCGGGCCCCGGGCGCGAGCCATGCGCGACCTCGACCCCAGTGGGGCGTGCCGCGCCGCGGCGCCCGCGCGGCCCCAGGCCTCCGATCGGAGGCCCGGGGCCTCATGCCCCAGGCCGCACGCTCGGAGATGAAATGGGGCGCCCGCGCACCCCCCGCCCCACCCCCTCGGTGTCTGATGTCCGCATCGACGGTCAACTGTCAGCCCTCGATTTCGACATGTTGGTGCGGCATTCTTTGTTTTCAGAACTGTTTTTCTTCGACGATGCAATTCAAAATGGACGCTCTTGTCGACGTTGAAAGTGTTTTGCCCCCGTGAGATGTCTGGGGGCGATGCGCTCTGCTCGGCCCCAGGGAGGAGGAGGAGGAGGAGGAGGAGGAGGAGGAGGAGGAGGAGGAGGAGGAGTGAGGAGGAGAGGAGGAGGAGGGAGCAGAGGAGGAGCAGGAGGAGGAGGAGGATGAGGAGGAAGGAGGAGGAGGAGGGAGGCAGGAGGAGGTGGAGGAGTAGGAGGGAGGAGGAGGAGGAGGAGGAGGAGGAAAGGGAGGAGGAGGAGGAGGAGGAGGGAGGAGGAGGAGGAGGGAGGAGTAAGAGGGGGGGAGGCGGAGGGAAGGAGGAGGAGGAGGGAGGAAGGAGGAGGAGGGAGGAGGGAGGAGGAGGGAGGAGGAGGAGGAGGGAGGCGGAGGAGGAGGAGGAGGAGGAGGAGGAGGGAGGAGGAGAGGAGGAGGAGGAGGAGGAGGAGGAGGAGGAGGGCCTCCGACGATGCGCTCTGCTCGGCCCTGAGACCTGGGCGTATCTGCCCTCCCTTGCTGTTGCTGGCGGCGGGCCTCCACTGTCCCGGACGCCGGCCGAAGGTCGAGAGAAGCCGCAGGTCAAGCAGTGGCGAAGCGTCCTGGCTCGCCTACACAGCCGTGACAACAGTTTCTTCAATTTGCTATGATGAAGATCTCTCGGGATTCTGTTCTAAGAACATTGTTTTTGTTCTTAGAACATTCTTGGGTTCTAAGAACATTTCGTGGTAGGTATAGAGGAATGCCGGGACGGTCGGTCCCTGCTCAAGTAGGTGGGTGGGGAAGAAACCGGCCCGACATCGCCCAGGGCCGCTCCCGGCTGGAGTCAGAACCACGGGACGACCCGAAGATTTAGGCAAAACCCTGTGTCAACCTGGCCCACTCGGTTCCGAGCCCGGCGAGGAGAGGGAGGGGAGGAGGCGGGACGAGGCCAGCGCCGGAGCCGTTCTGGGCCCCAGGGGCCATCACATACCCATCGGTCGTTGAAAGTAGGTATTTTTGGATTCCCAGATTCCAATCTACTTTGAGCGCCTTCCTACTTCAAGAGTCGAGTGGGTTTCCCTCTTCCCTCCTCTTCAGGAGGCGGGCGGAAACCCAATCTATTTCCAACGCCTTCCTACTTCATGTTTCGACCTACTTCTTCCGACCGATGGGTACTGATTCGGCTCGAAGAATGCCACAGGAAGGCGGGGTCCAGGTATTTGGTCGTGATTGTTCTCGATGTTGCCACTTGTCCCCAACCTCGGATCTCAGGGAATGGACGGCCCCAGAGGTCCCGACCCCTGCCCTGGGTGCAGTTTCCCGTCCAGGATCCGTCTTTGAGGGTTCCCGGCCCTTGGGGCCATTGGGCCCCCAGGGGCCGAACTCTCGAGTAGGGGGCCAGATGCGAACCCCACCCCTACCCCCCACGATTTCTGAGGGGGAGGGTGGGGTTCACTTCGCTCGAGAGCTCCCGAACAAAGTGAACCCCACCCTCCCCCTCAGAAATCGTGGGGGGTAGGGGTGGGGTTCGCATCTGGCCCACTATCGAGGCAAGACGCCTGGGTTGAAGAGAGCGGATCGTCGGAGAATTGGGGCCGCAGCCGTGCTGCCAGCCAGCGCCCAGGCCAGGGTCCCTTTCGATCCGATCCATGCGGTTCGATGCCGACGCTGGCAAGTACAAGTCGGTTCCCTGTACTCCGACCACCCGAATCGATCCGATCCATTCGATTCGATGCCGACGCCAGACCCCCTCGAGTTATGAAAAAATCACGACGGGAGGTTTTTCATTATTTTTGGCCTTTGGGGGCCCTTGCCGGCCCTCGGGACCGTCAAAAAACGACTCAGGACGAAAAACCGGTCCCGGGGAATGGGTCGAGACCTCGGGGGGTCGACGTCATGAAAAAATCATGACGTCGGGGGTCTGGGACGCTGGCAAGTACAAGTCGGTTCCCTGTACTCCGACCACCCGATGCGGCCCCCTGCCTGCGCGGCGCTGCTGTTGTATTCTGGCGCGGCCCACCCGATTCGACTCCGACTCCGTGTCGACGCGGCCCGATCCGACGCAGATTCCGCTCCGGTCCGATCCCCCGCAAGGGGAGACACCTCGCACAGCCTAGGAGGAGGAGGAGGAGGAGGAGATGGAGGAGGATGAGGAGGAGGAGGAGGAGGAGGAGGAGGAGGAGGAGGAGGAGGGGGACGAGGAGAGGGACGAGGAGATGGAGGAGCGAGGAGGAGGAGGAGGAGGCGGAGGAGGAGGAGGAGGAGGAGGAGGAGGCAGAGGCAAGGACAGAGCCGCCGCGGGCCTCCAGTTTGCCAGATCGCGGAGGAGGAGGCAGGAGGAGGAGGAGGAGGAGGAAAGGGAGGAGGAGGGGGACGAGCCCGACGAGTGGAGGAATCGCCCCTTCTACCAGAGCCAGAGACCAGGATGTGCTGGCCGCCTCAGGCGGCTCGCGAGGCCATTCCCGCGCCCCACGCCCGGCGGCAGCCGCGCGGGCGACGGCCGGCCTTCCGCGCGCGGACCCGCGCGGCCGCGGCGGCCGGCGCCCGCCGAAGAGCGCGGCCGGGGGCCAGGCAGGTTTCGGGGGGCGTCGGCTGCCCAAATCTCCTCCTTCCTCGTCCCTCCTCCTCCCTTCCTCCTCCTCTATCCTCCTCCTCCTCCTCCATCCTCCTTCCTCCCATCGTCGTCGTCCCTCCATCCTCCTCCTCCTCTTCCTCCTCCTCCTCCTCCCTCCTTAATCCTGCCTCCTCCTCCTCCCTCCTGCCTCCTGCCTCCTGCCTCCTCCTCCTCCTCCGCAGACTACTAGGCCTTCGCCAGAGTGATTCTTGATGCGGGCCCACTGGGGTCCCCCGATCGCCGAAGGCGAAAGCAGCGTCTTGCGCGCTCGTGCGTGGTCCCCCCGCGGCGCCCCGAAAGCCGTGCACCAAGGGTCACTCTTGTCCAAGGTCGCTCTTGCGTGCATGTAGCCCCTCAGACCCGGGCGCTGCAGTTTTTTTCACAGCGGGCGTTTTCGCCAGGCGTTGGGCCCCGTAGGACCCTCACAGATGGATCCGGCTCGAAAAACGGCTGAGAAAAGGGGGGAACACAAAAAGAAAAGGAACACAAAAAAATGAGAAAACAACAAAACAACAAGAACAAAAGAACAACACTAGAAAAACAACAAGACAAATAACAAGAACACAAGACACATAACAAAACAAGAAAAGGAGCACAGAAAATGGGGTCCAGGGCTCAGGTCGTGATGTTTGGCGACGCTGCTAGTTGTTCGCAGCGTCGGATCTCAGGGCACCCGTGCTCGGCCACGCGCGGGGGGGGGAGAGGGGGAGGGGGAAGGAGGAGGAGGAGGAGGAGGCGGAGGAGGAGGAGGAGGAGGAGGAGGAGGAGGAGCAGGAGGAGGGAGGAGGATGATGGAGGAGGAGGAGGATAAGGAGGAGGAGGAGGAGGAGGAGGAGGAGGAGGAGGAGGAGGAGGCTTCTAAGAAGCCTTCCCCCCCTCCCCTTTACTACCCCCTTCCCAGACCCCCGACGTCATGATTTTTTCATGACGTCGACCCCCCGAGGTCTCGACCCATTCCCCGGGACCGGTTTTTCGACCCGAGTCGTTTTTTGATGGTCCCGAGGGCCGGTAAGGGCCCCCAAAGGCCAAGAAATAGTGAAAAACCTCCCGTCGTGCTTTTTTCATACCTCGAGGGGGTCTGGGGCTGCAGCACAGCTCTCGAAAATTAGGGGGGAGCTCCCAAAGGCCAGAAATAGTGAAAAACTTCCCGTCGTGCTTTTTTCATACCTCGAGGGGGTCTGGGCCCTTGTGCGCGCCGCCAGCAGGCCTCCCCCGAGGCTCGAGCGTCGGATTTTGAGGCGCCCAGGCCTCTGACGACGTGATTTCTGCCCGTCGCGGAGGCTATTCAATTCAAATCGCGATACATACAAATGTGACCCCCCTCCTCCCCCTCCTCCTCCTCCCCCTCCTCCTCCTCTCCCCCTCCTCCTCCTCCTCCTCCTCCTCCTCCTCCTCCTCCTCCTCCTCCTCCTCCTGCTCGGCCGCTTTTTGTTGGCCGAGGGGCGATCAAAAATGGATCCGGGCCGGAAAATTATCCCCAGAGCCTCCTTCAGACCCAAGCGTCGCCATTTTCGCACCGGGCGTTTTCGCCAGGCTTCGGGCCCCGGGACCCTCACAGATCGATCCGTCTCTACGCCTCCGCTAAGATCCGACCTTGCGAACAAGTAGCAACATCGCGAAAAATCACGACCGGAGCCCTAACCCCCATCTTTCGGTGGCACTTTCGAGCCAGGCGAAACCGCCCAGTGAGAAAAGATGCAACGCCCAGACCTCAGGACCCCTGGCCAGAGAGGCACCATTTACGGGGCCTGGCCCCCTGAAAAAAGTAATGCGACTACTTTTCCAATTTTTCGACCCCCGCCAACGGGCCCCCGATCTCAATGTTGAGTCAGCCGCGGCCGACGAAGGAAAAATCGAACCGCGCGGCGCCCCGCGTGAACATTGAAGCTGAGGGGCGCGGGGAGGCGGACCGCGCCAGAGAGTTGCACCTCTTTTCCAGGGCAGTACTCCGGATCCGCCCTACTTTGAGGAAATTCGTAAGTGGGGCTTGGAATTTCCGCCTTACTTTTCAAGCCCCGCTGATGCCAATTTCCGCCCTACTTTTCTGTTGCTGTTTCTGTGGATTTCCGCCCTATTTTATGTTGGGTGCAGCAATTTCCGCCCTACTTGTTCGGCCTCTTACAGGTGGATTTCCGACGCAATTTTAAGTTGGAAAAAAAAGCCAAAGTAGGGCGGATCTGGAGTCAGGGAAGACAGCCGAAGGGAGCCCCGGGACGGCCTCAAAAGAGGGCCTCAGTGGAGGCCCCCAGTAGTCAAAGTAGGGCGGACCCGGAGTCGAAGTAGTCTAAGTTGGAAAAAAAACCAAAGTAGGGTGAGCCCGGAGCTGCGAGGGGTTCCTTGGCGGTCTCTGGGGCTATCTTGGCCCCAGGGCGCCTTCGCTTCTCCCCCTCGAGCCCCTCTTGGAGCCGTCCTGGGGGCCTCCACTGAGGCCCCCTTGGGGCCGTCCTGGGGCCCCCTTGGAGCCGTCCTGGGGGCCTCCACCCCAGACCCCCTCGAGTTATGAAAAAATCACGACGGGAGGTTTTCCACTGTTTTTGGCGGGGGCCCTTGCCGGCCCTCGGGACCGTCAACAAACGACTCAGGACGAAAAGAAAAACTGGTCCCGGGGAATGGGTCGAGACCTCGGGGGGTCGACGTCATGAAAAAATCATGACGTCGGGGGTCTGGGACTGAGGCCCCCTTGGGGCCGTCCCGGGGCTCCCTTCGGCTGTCTTGCGGTGGTCAGCCAGCCTTCCGCGGAGGCTCTGCGCGCACGCCCTGACTCCGGATCCGCCCTACGTTGGGGAAATTCGTAAGTAGGGCTTGGAATTTCCGCCTTACTTTTCAAGCCCCGCTGATGCCAATTTCCGCCCTACTTTTCTGTTCTTGTTTCCGCCCTACTTCTGTGGATTTTCGCCCCATTTTATGTTGGGTGCAGAAATTTCCGCCCTACTTTTTCGGCTCCTTCTAGGTGGATTTCCGACGCAATTTTAAGTTGGAAAAAAAAGCCAAAGTAGGGCGGATCTGGAGTCAGGGCGGGCTCGGCCAGACTAGAGGACTTCCGGCGCGGGGTGGAGCTAGTTGGCCCACCCGGCTCGGGCGGACAATGTGGGAACCTGGGGTCGGGTTTTCGGAGATTGTGAGAGATTTGACCATTCGTTTTGGGGACCCCGATTTTGATTCCCTGTAGTCGATCATGGCGCGTTTCATGGTGAAGTCTCAGGGCTGCAGCCCCAGACCCCCGACGTCATGATTTTTTCATGACGTCGACCCCCCGAGGTCTCGACCCATTCCCCGGGACCAGTTTTTCGTCCTGAGTCGTTTTTTTGACGGTCCCGAGGGCCGGTAAGGGCCCCCAAAGGCCAAAAATAATGAAAAACCTCCCGTCGTGCTTTTTTCATACCTCGAGGGGGTCTGGGGCTGCAGCACAGCTCTCGAAAATTAGGGGGGAGCTCCCGGGCGGCCCGGCAGAGCGCGCGCGCGACCCGCCGGCAGGCCACTGCGCGGGAGATCCGGCGGCCCAGGCGCCGGCCCTGGGCGCCGCGTCGCCCGCGAGGGGGAGGGAGCTGGCGGCGGGCGAGGCCCGGGCAGCGCCCCAGGCCTCCGACCGACGCACCCAGACCCCCTCGGGGTGTGAAAGAAGCACGGCGGGAGGCTTCTCATGATTTTTGGCCTCTGGGGGCCCTCACCGGCCCTCGGGACCGTCAAAGAACGACTCAGGACGAAAAAGCGGTCCCGGGGAATGGGTCGAGACCTCGGGGGGTCGACGTCATGAAAAAATCATGACGTCGGAGGGGGCCACAGGCGATCCCTACCCATGCCCCCCACGATTTCTGAGGGGGAGGGGGAGGGTCACTTCGTTCGGGAGCTCCCGAGCGAAGCGAGCCCCACCCTCCCCCTCAGAAATCGTGGGGGCAGGGGTAGGGTTCGCATGTGGCCCCCCAGCGCCTGCGCAGGGCGAAGGGCAAGGCGGGGGGTTCTCGTTGTTTCCCGCGCCTGGGGGGCCCTCGCCGGGCCCCGGGGGCCGTCCAAGAACGATCCGAGGCGAGGGAGCCGGCCCCAGGGAGGTCCCGTGCCGAAAAGAAGATCGAGGTATGCGTCGGAGGTCTGTGGGCAAAGGGGGGGCACCACCATGCATAGGGGGGGGGGTTATCACTTCCTCCTGGGAGGCGAGGATCGAGGAGGAGGGGGGTCGAGACAACCTCGCAGAGGTCTGGGGCGTCCCTGGGGCGTCCCTGGGGCTCCCGGGCTGTCCTGAGGCCCACGGGGCACGTGTCCTGGGGAGGTGGCGGCCCTCACAGCAGTGGTGGCGGCCTCCCTCGCTGCTGCCCCAGGAGCTGGCGGCGGGCAGGGTGGTCCGGATAGGAGGCCGCTCCTGCCACGTCACGGCCCCCCTCGGGAAGGGGAGCTTCGGCGTGGTCTGGGCGGCGCGCTGTGACGGCGCCGGCGAGGTGGCGGTGAAGGAGATCACCACCTACCAAACCACCCCAACCCAACCCGAAGGCTCAGATTTGCCCTCGATTTCCAGTGAGGGGGGGGGTCGGGAAACATCGAGAAAACACGCGTGGAACCCTTACCCCCCCAACCCGAAATTCAGATCTTCGGGTTGGGTTGGGGTGGTCTGGTAGGTAGTCAGAAGGAGATCGAGTGCCGCACGGACGAGGAGTTCTCCCGCGCCTGCCACGAGGCCGCCTTGCTCCAGCGCCTCGGGCCCCTCGGCGGCGCGGGCGCGCCGGAGGCCCGGCGCGGCGGCGCCGCCCGCGGGTGCCGCATCCCGGGCCTCGTGGCCGTGGAGGGCAGCGCCGGGTCGGCGAGGCCGCGCTGGCTGCGCTTTGCCATGTCCCGGCTTCCCGGGCGCCCGCTGGACCAGTGGCTGGAGGGCCGCCGGGGCGCTGGCGGAGAGTGCGCGCGGTTGAGCTGCGGGGCGCTCCCGGAGGGGCAGGTCGGCAGCGCCTGCTCCTACGCCCGCGCTCTGGTGTCGCAGCTGCTCCTCCCCATGCAGGGCATCGCGCTCCTGGCTCGGGCCGGGCGAAAGGGGGGGATTGGGAAAGGGGGGGTTACGAAATCTGCTGCATGCAGCTGGTTTCGGCCCCATCGAGGGGCCCATTCCTCGATACATAGCCGCCTCCGGCGCCAGGAAGATCAGCTACGTGAGCTGATTCTCAACCCCCCCTTTGCTACCCCCCCCTTTCGCCCGACCCGACTGGCGTACCACCGCGACGTCAACGCGCACAACGTCCTCGTCTCGTGCCACGGGCCCGCTGGCCCCGAGTTCGGCCTCGTGGACTTCGGCCTCGCGGTGGACGCGGCCGGGTGGAGGGACGCCTCGCCGGCGAACCCAGGCGGCAAGAGCGAGTGGCGGCTCCGGGCCGTCGCGGGAGACTGCCGCTACTGGCCCGCGTCTGCCTGGCTGCAGTTCACGGCGGGCCAGGGGCCCCTGTCGGAGAACCAGGCCCTTGGAGCCGGCTGGGGGTCTGAGCTGGCCCAGCGTTGGTTTGAACCCTCTGCAGGGGGAATCTTCAAAGATAGTAAGACAATAGTTGGGGGACCATTTGTGTAGTATTTTGGGGCATCGTTTGAATATTGTTGGGGTACTTTTAGACCCAGACCCCCGACGTCATGATTTTTTCATGACGTCGACCCCCCGAGGTCTCGACCCATTCCCCGGGACCGGTTTTTCGTCCTGAGTCGTTTTTGACGGTCCCGAGGGCCGGTGAGGGCCCCCAGAGGCCAAAAATAGTGGAAAACCTCCCGTCGTGATTTTTTCATAACTCGAGGGGGTCTGGGGAGATTCTTCGTCCAAAATCCCCCTGTAGGGGGACAGGCCCGACTCAGCGCTGGTTCTGGCTGCGGCAGAAAGGGGGAGGGGGGGGGGGCGAGGCTCGAGGTCTTGGTTCGGAGAGGCTTTTTGGGGGGGGGCACCTCTCGGCCCCTACCCAACCACCCCAACCCAACCCGAAGGCCTCCATTTGCCCTCCATTTCCAGTGGGGGGGGGGGTCGGGGAACGCTGAAAAAACACATGGAACCCGTACCCAGACCCCCGACGTCATAATTTTTTCATGACGTCGACCCCCCGAGGTCTCGACCCATTCCCCGAGAGCGGTTTTTCGTCCTGAGTCGTTTTTTGACGGTCCCGAGGGCCGGTAAGGGCCCCCCAAGGCCCAAAATAGCGAACAACCTCCCGTCGTGTTTTTTTCATAACTCGAGGGGGTCTGGGTACCCCCCCCCAACCCGAAATTCGGGTCGAGTTCGGGTCCTCGGGTTGGGTTGGGGCGGTCTGGTAGGCAGTCCACCTCTCGGTCCCTGGGGGCGGGCCGCTCTCGGGCCCGTGGGGGCCAGCACGAGAAGGATCTGGGGTGGAAAACAACCTCCTCCTCCTCCTCGCTCCTCCTTCTCCTCCTCCTCCTCCTCCTCCTCCTCCTCCTTCTCCTCCTCCTCTCCTCTCCTCCTCCTATTCCTCCCGCCTCCTCCTCCTCCCTCCTCCTCTCCTCCTCCTCCTCTCTCCTCCTCCCGCCTCCCTCCTCCCTCCTCCTCCTACCCTCCTCCCTCCTCCCTCCTCCCTCCCTCCCCCTCCCCCTCCTCCTCCCTCCTCCTCCTCCCTCCTCCTCCTCCTCCTCCTCCTCCTCCTCCTCCTCCTCCTCCTCCTCCCTCCTCCTCCTCCCCCTCCGCCTCATCCTCCTCCTCCTCCTCCTCCTCCTCCTCCTCCTCCTCTACCGCTGCTCGGCCAGGGCCGCCCGTCCCCAGACCCCCTCGAGGTATGAAAAAATCACGACGGGAGGTTTTTCGCTATGTTCGGCCTCCGGGGGCCCTCACCGGGCCTCGGGAGCGTCAAAAAACGACTCGGGACGAGAAACCGGTCCCGGGGAAGGGGTCGAGACCTCGGGGGGTCGACGTCATGAAAGAATCATGACGTCGGGGGTCTGGGGACGGACCCCAGCAGGGGTCCAGGGATTGGTTTTGAACGGAGTTGGCCTCGCCCTCGCCCTCTTGATCGATTTTCTGGGGCCTCGTCCATAGTTCAGACCCCCCCAGCCGCCGTTGACCAGGCCCTCTGCCAGGAGTACCAGGCTCTATAGGCCTCCCAAATGGGGTCGGCGTATAGATGGGGTCAGTGGATCGCGCCGCATCGCCGATACATCGGTGATGCGGCTCGAGGTGGGGCCCGATCTTTCCCACGCCGACGGCGCCGATGCACCGCCGACGTCGGCGATGCATCCGATGTCTTGAGTTTCGCGGGGTCCCCGGAGGCCTGGGCCTCTTCCCCGGGGCTGGTTTGCGTCCCGAGTCATTTTCTGACGGTCCATCCGCTTCACATGTTTCCAAGCGTGGGAGGCCTGGGCATCCATCCTCCGACCCCACCTCTGCTCCGACCCTTGCCTTCGGGACGCCTCTCTTCAGGAGGGGAAAAAGCACACAGACACAATGAATCGCCCACTCCCCAGGAAAATATGGGAAGTGGAAGGGGAAGACGAAAACCCAAAAAATATAGGAAAATATGCGGAACCCGGTTTTATTTGTGTGTGTGTGTATTTATTCGTGTGTCCTGGGGCCCCTTCCTCTCTGCAGGCTCACCTCGACCTGCAGGGCCTGGGCCTCACCGCCCTCCAGCTGCTCTGCCAGCTGCTGCCCGCGCCTCCGGCCCTGGCGCCCGAGCTGGCACGGCTGGCGGCGGCCTGGGCGAAGTACTGGGAGGACGCGTCCAGGTGGCCAGGGCGCGGAGGCCCCAGACCCCCTGCCTTGCCCTTCGCCCTGCTGGGGGGCCACATGCGAACCCTACCCTTCGCGTCCCAGGAGGAAGTGATGACCCCCCCTATGAACGGTGGTGCCCCCCCTTGGTCCACAGACCTCCGACGCGTACCTCGATCTTCTTTTCGGCACGGGACCTCCCTGGGGCCGGCTCCCTCGCCTCGGATCGTTCTTGGACGGCCCCCGGGGCCCGGCGAGGGCCCCCCAGGCGCGGGAAACAACGAGAACCCCCCGCCTTGCCCTTCGCCCTGCGCAGGCGCTGGGGGGCCACATGCGAACCCTACCCCTGCCCCCACGATTTCTGAGGGGGAGGGTGGGGCTCGCTTCGCTCGGGAGCTCCCGAACGAAGTGACCCTCCCCCTCCCCCTCAGAAATCGTGGGGGGCATGGGTAGGGATCGCCTGTGGCCCCCTCCATGCCCAGACCCCCGACGTCATGATTTGTTCATGACGTCGACCCCCCGAGGTCTCGACCCATTCCCCGGGACCGGTTTTTCGACCCGAGTCGTTTTTTGACGGTCCCGAGGGCCGGTGAGGGCCCCCAAAGGCCAAAAAACATGAGAAATTTCCCGTCGTGATTTTTTCATAACTCGAGGGGGGAGCGGGCCCGACGACGCGCCGACCGTCGCGAGGCATCCCGAGAGCCGGGCGTGCTGCAAGCTTTTGCCGCCACGCCGGGCGGTGCCGTCCGGTTTGGCGGGCCCCGGGGGCCCTCACGGACATCGACGCGGCTCAGGAATCGGGGGCGGAAAAGAGGGGGGTGATGACTAGGGGGGGGTGGATATCATGGCGGGGGCCATGATATTTCCCCAGATTTCATGGCGCCTCTTCTTATTTCATTATGTCCCCGGCCCCCCCGCTGGGCCGCGCACATGCCGCCCGTCATGATTTGCACCCCCCCCTTTTGGACACCCCCCTCTTTGCCGCCCCCGAGGAAAGAAGGCAGGAAGGTGTGGCCCGGGCTCCGGTGTTCGCGATGTTGCTTTCATTCGCGACGTCGGATCTCAGCGAAGCTGCCCGCGTAATCAAGGTCGCGCGGTAAGCGCCCTCGTATCCAACGTAGCGTTCGCCCTGGCGGCCCGCGTGAGCCACGGCGTGAGGCCGGCATGTGATCGTGCTGAACCCAGACCCCCGACGTCATGATTTTTTCATGACGTCGACCCCCCGAGGTCTCGACCTCTTCCCCAGGACCGGTTTTTCGTCCTGAGTCGTTTTTTGACGCTCCCGAGGCCCGGTCAGGGCCCCCAGAGGCCGAAAATGGCGAAAACCCCCCCGTCGTGATTTTTTCATAACTCGAGGGGGTCTGGGAAGGCCTCTTCCTTTTCGCCGCGCAGGTGGTGGGACAGGCTGCTGAAGGCCACGCCTCGGCGGGAGGCCTGGGCGCCGCTGCAGGCCGAGCTCGCCTCGCGGGGCGTGCACGACACCATTCGGGGAACAAGCAGTGGCAGAAGCCGAATCTTTCGGAGATCCGCGCGGCTTTCTTGGACCGGCGCTGGACCCCCCCCCTCCCCAGACCCCCTCGAGTTATGAAAAAATCACGACGGGAGGTTTTTCATTATTTTTGGCCTCTGGGGGCCCTTACCGGCCCTCGGGACCGTCAAAAAACGACTCAGGACGAAAAACCGGTCCCGGGGAATGGGTCGAGACCTCGGGGGGTCGACGTCATGAAAAAATCATGACGTCGGGGGTCTGGGTCCCTGGCGTGCAGAGCGCGCCAGGGCCCCCTGAGAGGCGGCGCCAGGCCCAGACCCCCGACGTCATGATTTGTTCATGACGTCGACCGACCCCCCGAGGTCTCGACCCCTTCCCCCGGAACGGTTTGTCGTCCTGAGTCGTTTTTTGACGCTCCCGAGGGCCGGTCAGGGCCCCCAGAGGCCGAACATGGCGAAAAACCTCGCGCCGTGATTTCTTCATAACTCGAGGGGGTCTGGGGGGGGGGGCTCCAGCGCCGATCCAGGAACCCCGCGTGGCCCCCCGAGAGCTCATGCCCCAGACCCCCGACGTCATGATTTTTTCATGACGGCGACCCCCCGAGGTCTCGACCCATTCCCCGGGACCGGTTTTTCGTCCTGAGTCGTTTTTTGACGGTCCCGAGGGCCGGTAGGGGCCCCCAGAGGCCAAAAATAATGAAAAAACTCCCGTCGTGATTTTTTCACAACGCGAGGGGGTCTGGGGCGCGTGCCCTGCCTCGCCCCCCGGACCGTCGCCGGGCGGCTGGCGGCCGTCCGCGCCGCGCTCCGCGGCCTCGACGAGGCCTGCCGGCGGGGCCGCCCGCCGCGCGGGCTCGAGGGCGCCGGCGGGCTCGTCGGGGCGCTGCTGCTGCTGGTCAGCGCCGGGGAGCCGCGCCCCAGGCTCGAGTCGGGCGTGTCCCCCTACATTCGGGGGTGGACAGAACCCCCAACAGTGACACGTCGATTAGTGAATTTTCCGTTTTCGGTTTTCGAGAGGGCGCCGTGGCCGTTATTTTCCAGGCTTGCGCCCGCCAGGTTTGGGCTTCAGGTCGTTTTCACTAAACCACGTTTTGCTAAAGGGGGGTCTGTCCATCCCCGATACATGGGGGAGCTTCGACGGAAAATTGCACATATTCAGAAAATGGCCCAAAGAGGTCGAAAAATACCCGAAAAATAGTCCCAGACAAAAATAGTCCCCAGACTATTTTTGGATCATTTTGGGGTTATTGTTGCGGTATTTTTTATTTTCCGTCGAAAATCCCCTTGTGTGGGGGACAGGCCCGACCCGACCCCAGGCCCGCGTCCTGGGAGGACGTGCGGGCCGCCCTGGAGGCCGTCGGCGGAGCCGGTCCGGGCCCTCCGCCCTCGCCGGGCGGCACGGCCACGACGTGGGTCAGGAGGGGAAAAAACACACAGACACAATTCGTCGTCGATTCCCCAGGAAAGAGGGGAAAGTGTGAGAAGTGGAGGGGGGAGACAAAAACCCAGAAAACATGGGAAAATATAGGGGATCCTTTTATTTTTGTGTGTGTATTCATTTGTGTGTGTGTGTTGTGTGTGTGTGTGTTGTGTGTTGTGTGTTGTGTGTTGTGTGTGTGTGTTTGTGTGTGTGTGTGTGTGTTTGTGTATTTGTGTGTTTGTGTGTGTATTCACTTGTGTGTCCTGGTGCCCCTTCAGTGGCGCAGCGCCGCGGGCGCCCCCTGCGCGAGCGCCCGCTGCAGCAGCGGCGGCGGCACCTCGGGCGCCTCGTCGCCCGCCGCGCCCGCGGGCGGGGCCTCCGCGCCGGCGGCCGCGGCGCAGGCGGCGGAGCTGCCGAGGGCCGAGGAGGGGGGGTGGGGGGAAGGGGAGGGAGGAGGGAGGAGGGGGGAGGGGAGGGAGGAGGGAGGGAAGGGGGCGGGGGAGGGAGGGGGGAGGGAGGAGGGGGGAGGGGGGGAGGAGGGAGGAGGAGGATGGAGGCGGGAGAGGGGGAGGAGGGAGGAGGAAGAGGGAGGAGGACGGGGGGAGGAGGGAGAGGAGAGGGGAGGGGGGGAGGGGGAGGGGGGGGGGGGAGGGAGAGGGAGGAGGGAGGAAGGTGGGGAGGGAGGAGGGAGGGAGGGGGGAGGAGGAGGGGGAGGGGGGAGGGAGGAGGAGGGGGAGGGGGGAGGAGGGAGGAGAAAGAGGAGGAGGAGGACGAGTACGAGGAAGATAAGGAGGGGAGGAGGAGGGAGGAGGGAGGAGGGAGGCCGCGGCCGCCGCAGCTGCAGGGGCGGGCGCGCCCGCGCAGCCGCGGGCTCCGGGTGCCGCCCTGG
Organism: Prorocentrum cordatum; assembly: GCA_963575745.1. NCBI lineage: Eukaryota > Dinophyceae > Prorocentrales > Prorocentraceae > Prorocentrum > Prorocentrum cordatum. Next base: position 326,793 of record CAUYUJ010015285.1, read on the forward strand.
CCGGCGGGGCCCTGCTCTCCAGGCTGGACGTGTTCACGACGAGGCTCGGGGAGCTGGCGCTCCAGATGGCGGCGCCGGAGCCGGAGAGGAGGCAGAGCGAGGTGCCCAGACCGGCGCTGGACCCCCCCCCCTCCCCAGACCCCCTCGAGTTATGAAAAAATCACGACGGGAGGTTTTTCACAATTTTCGGCCTCTGGGGGCCCTTACCGGCCCTCGGGACCGTCAAAAAACGACTCAGGACGAAAAACCGGTCCCGGGGAATGGGTCGAGACCCGACTCGGGGGGTCGACGTCATGAACAAATCATGACGTCGGGGGTCTGGGTGTGCAGCCAGGGCGCTGATGGAGGAGGAGCAGCTCGGCTTCGGGTCTGAGGTCCTCCCTGCGCTCCTCGTGCACAGAGAGGGGCCCCCATGGGGTTGTGATGTGCCAGCCTACTTTTTAGCCTTTGAGCACCAGGAAGAGTTTCGAGCGCACCCCAAAACTCGAGGGTTTTCGCGTGTCGGGCCCTGGGAGACGCTGTTTCGACACTCTTTCAGACACTTTTCTGGGAGCTCGAAATTCTTTCTGGGATGTGGTCCTGAAGTACGATGGGAGCAACATAACCCTTGGGCAAGAAAAGGGCGTCGATCCTGACGTAGCGCTCCTTATGGTGTGTAGCCTGACTAAGTCGGAGGCTCGCACGTACATCCGAAGGCTCTCTGTTTGTGTTGTTTTCTTTCTTGTGGAAAAACCTGACTCCAGATCCGCCGTGCTTTGGGAGATGTCGCAAACAGGGCGGAAATTCCCCGCCCTACTTTTTCAAGCTCCTTTGATGTCGATTTTGTCCGCCCTACTTTGCCGTCACCGTTTCCGCCATACCTTTGCGGAAATCTAAGTTTTTCCCGTGAGGCGAAAATATCAGCTTTGAGGTGCATCTCCGACACATTCCTAAGTCGGAGAATCAGCCAACGTACGGTAGTTTCGAGTCGTGTCGACCGGCGGCGACCCCGCCGCCGGCGTCCAACGTTGAACGCAGCCGGCGACCCAGAACCGGTCGACGTTGAACGATCTGACGTTTCGGAGACAGCTGACCGTCCAAGCGTGAGCAATCCCCGCGGTGTCAGAGGTCAACGCCGGAGTCGACGCGAACCTGCCGTACGGCGGATCTGGACTCCAGGGTTTTTCTTCCATTTTGGAAGAGCGCGCGCAGCAGCCGCCGCGGGGTAGCCATGACCGCCCGCGCACGTGGACCGTGGCTCTCCGCGCCGCGCGCGCGGCCTTCCCCCCCAGAGCGACTCGCCCTCTACGGCGAGCAAAGGATTGCAGCGCCCCCCTCCCAGACCCCCTCGAGCCAACAACAATTTACGACGGAAGGTTTTTCGCTATGTTCGGCAGGGGCCTTTACCGGGCCTCGGGGCAGAACGACTCAGGATGAAAAACGTGTCCCGGGGAATCAAGTAGTTGGGGTCGAAGAATTGCACCGGATCGCAGATGCATCGGCAATGCGGCTTGATGTGGAGCCCGACTTGCTCCAGGCTGGCGTCGCCAATGCATCGGCGATGCATCGGCGATGCATCGGCCCTGGAGCGCGATCTTCCGACCCCACTTGCTTGGGCCCCATTTAGGAGGCCTTCAGGACTGCAGCGCCACAGTCGGGGAGACGTAAGACTCGAGTTCGCCGGAACTCCTCCTCTGCGCGCGGCGGGGCTATTTATAAGTTAGATATATCAGTTCGCCCAGTTACGATCTAGCGCAAGTAGCTCACAAGTACCTCATGAGTTCTGTAAGTTGCTCACAAATTGTTCAGAAGTAGCGTAACTAGTTCATAAGCTGGCATGAGTAGTTACGCCAGTTAGGGGGCTACTGATAAGTAGGGCCAGCTAGTTATAAGCGACGTAAGGTGTTACGCCACTTACGGGCTAGCTTTAAAAGTGGCGTAACTGCAGTTACGCCACTCACGCCAGTTATGGGCGCACGTATGTAAGCACATATAGGTAGCACAAGTGCATCGTGCGCGCTGACCACGACGCCCGACCCCAAGACCCAAATGGCTTAACAGCCTGACACTCTGAGAACCCGAGACCTCCCAACCCTAGGATTTCAATGACGTCGACCTTAAGCCCAACCGAAGACCCTGGGGCCCCAGGCCCGCCGATCTGGGCAATATTGGGCGGAGGCGGTGGCGGCCATCTTGTGAAAACAATATTGTTGCCGTTGCCATTGCTGCTGCGTTCGTGCTGCCGCCGCTCCAGACCAACTTGTTTCAGGCGCCCCGTCTTGCGTTTAGCGCAGCCGCCCCCGCCTTGCGTTTCGCGCAGTTGGGCAATGGCGAGTTCGGGCATCGCCGCGCGCGTGGAACGCTTCCAGGAGGATATCAACGCGATCGTCAAGGAGTACACGTTGAGCAATTGCCCCCCGATCCTCCAGTTGCGCGACCAGACGGTGACAATGTTGCGGAAAGAGGGTTTGTTGAGGCGCCCATTGACGAATGGGCGTTTTGTTGCCGTGCACCCACAAAACAGGCACGTCGATGGCAGAATTCCATCCCACGCGCGCACTCTTGTGCGCAGTTTTTGCAGTGACGGGTTCAGCATGGAAGAGGCGGGCGCGCCCATCGCCAGCGAGATGCCGCCCCCATCTCACGCGCGCTACGCCGAGGCACTCAAGTTCAACCAAGACGTGGTCAACGAATCCCACGGTTTCTTGCCGCCATACGGCTAAGGCTAGATCCACATTCCCAGCGCGAGCAAGTCGCACGCGACCCAGGTGACCCGCTGCGTTCAGTTTGGCAGCCCCGCAGATCCAGAGAACGTCGAGTTCGGCACCGATGGGAAGCTGGACATCCTCAAGATGGGGCTGCAGCGCCCCGCACTGGCAGCTGTTTCGAGGGATGGGTTTATGCGGGACGTGCTCGTCTGGCAGGCTGAGGACGCAGTCGGCGGCGTTGTGGACTTGCTTCAGGGCCCAACTGATTGCGGGATCAGCGCGTTGACCCATTCAATTGTTGGACAGCCCCCGCCCCCGCCCCCCCCCCGCCCCTTCCCCGCATCTGGTGCGCTGGTTTTGGCGGAGGGCCGCGCGCCCATCGGGGGGCTGGAAATGCTGGACAGAGGGTTGCCGAGAGTGAGACGAGGTGGGAGGCCTTGTTCAAGGTGCGCGGTGCAGAAGTTGATCTGGGCTTTCGAAACCATTATGAAGGAGGGCGACACCCTGGACCCCGAACGCGCGTGGCAGAGGGCCATTACGTCAGCGCAAACAGCGACCCAGACTTCATTCTCGAGGTCGCGGACTTGGCGAAGTTCGCGAGGAACTCAGCAGCGGGCCAGACGCACCGTGGTTGACGGAGATGCGCGCTTTCAGCCGTTCGTGCCAGAAGCCCTGCGCGGGCAGTGGAGCGTCTCGGCGGCGGCGGCCGACGCGGCGATCGGCTCGGATGGTTTGGGTAGCGTTCCCCATCCGCCTCGACTGCGTCGCGGCCGTGGTCAGCGCCGATGGCAAGTGCGCCACGGGCGACGCGCAGACCTCGTGCAGCGCGGCTGACCTCGGGGGCGAGCTCACCGATAATAAGGAAGTCCAGCGCGCGATCGCGCAAGCAGGCATCGCGACATCGACGGCTGCAGACATCGCAAAGAGCGCCGCCATATCGGCAGACCGCGCGTCCGTGAAGACGTTGCTCAACAGGTTCGGCAGGAGGCCCGTGCATCATCGCATGAAGAGGCCCGACCCCAGGAGCCCAAAGTTCGGGTCGCTTCACCACGTCGGCTACGAGTACGTGCAGGACCTGGCTACCATTGCAGGCGCGCCGCTCACCACCCCCCTGGGCAAAGCCAGGGGCCGCGGCCAAGGCGCCCGCGTCGAGAGCTGCGACCCCTCCCGCGCCGGCGCAGTTCGTGGGCGGAGTCGCCGACAGGATGTCGCAAGTGGCATATGCGGGCGAGGGCGCCGATGCCGCGATTGAGGCCGCCAAGACATGGGCCCGCGCAGTTCGGAAGCCGCGGAGGAGGAGATCCAGATGAAGCGCGTCGGCGATGAGAGCGACTACACTCGCGAAAACAGAAGGACCAGACAAGGTTTGCAATGCACCGCTAGTCGAGAGGTATCTACTACACCAAGGGTTTAATAGAGGAGTTGTGCTGCCAACATTTCGCAGACCTGAAGTTCTCCACGCGCGTTGGCGGCAATTGGCATGCGTTGCCGAAGGCGCTGCGCCTGCCAGGGAGGGAAATGTTCCCAGGCTCAGGCAACATCGAGATATCCAGCTTCGTTGCTGAAGCGGGCGCAAAGTTCATCCATTTGGTCGTCGTCCTGCTTGGCGGTGCCAGGCGCCGAGAGTGCGGGAAAATGTCGTATCATCTCTGCGTTGGCGGCATGTACTGGACGTGCCTGTCCATGTGAACGTTTAGAAGAACAGACGGCCGACATGCTACATCTGAGCGGGCCGAGAAGACAACCCCAGTCCTGTGTCGGGCGAGTTGCGGGCCCACGTAATTTGGACTTCATTCGTCAACGAGGTTGCTACGGTGACATGGTCTCTGCACTATACGTTTGCGCGCGGCTTGTAGATCGGATCCCATATCGCCCAAAACAACGCTTCCAACATCAGCAAATTCTGACATCAGTATTGTGGTTTGCGCGTGCGCAATTCTGTGGCCATCGGTTTCGGTAACATCGAAATCATAATTTCGGCAACCCAACATTAGCAATAGTGCAGTGAACCGCATACAGCTGCAACATTACAAAAAGCAGAACTCCGAACATGGAAATCACAGAAATTAGGAAGCCAAGCCGCAGAAATAAGGAGCCCAGTTGCACCAGATACAGCCTACTTATAACTATGTGTTCTGCAGGCCAGAACTAGCGCATCTAGTTGTGTAATGCTGCTCCAAGGCAAAGTGGCCCCTCGGATGTTTTTTTTTTCATGAAGTTCAAAAAAAGTTCCGGGAAAGTTCCGGGAAAGTTCCGGGTCGTTGTTTTATGTTTTTCAAGCTGTTTTTGAAATTTGAGCTTTTTTTGCAACTAGATTCTAGTTGCAACTTGCATAACTACTTATAACTAGCGGCGCCGCGCGCAACTCCTTCCCTTCCGCTTTGTCCCTCGTCTCCCTGAGATCGGGGCCTTAGTTATTCTTTCACACCGGGGCCATCGCAGATCGATACAGCCGCAAACATGTAGTACAAAGGTAGGGTCTATGGCATCATGGTCGTATTTTTCCGTGGCGTTGCAATTGTTTCGAAACGTCGGATTTCAGGATTCCTCCTCCCCCTCCTACTCACTTCTCCCCTCCCTCCCCCCTCTCCTTTCGGGAAGCCGTACGACTGGGGTTCGCCAGAACTCGGGTTTGCCCATGCTTGTTGACGGGGCCGTCCTGAATTTTGACGGTCCAGCTTTCACGGGACGTTTGCGGCGGGACCTCCCGTCAAATCTGAGATTGAGTTTCGTCATCTTTCTGACGGCGCCGCCAGGCCAATTCGAGTCCTCCAAATTCGAGTCTTACGGCTCTCCGGCAATATTGCAGAGTTCTGCGCTCCTGCCACGGATATCCGACGATATGTTTTTTTTCAATATTGACGTTTCCTCTGATTTCGGCCTCTGAGGCCCGCTGTCGGGCCCGGGACCATCGAAAATGCGCCTGGGACAAAAAGTGGCCCCCAGAGAAGGAGTCGGGAGCTCTGGGCCCACGGCTTGAAAGATCCACATCTCCGGATGTCTGGGACTTGTCGTGTCCTACCGATGTCCAAGGCATTGTGTGGCAGTGGCCCTTCACGCTTCGTTTCGTAGGCTTTGCCCCAGCGGCGATCGTGAACTGCCGTCCACTGGCGGGCAGGCCTAAACTCTTGTTGGTGGTGCGGGCTCGTGAGCACTCACGGCTCCCTGCCGCTTGAGTCACCCTCGAATGCAGTATTGCTCCTCATCACCATCATCTGACTCCACAACTCTCCTTGCGTCCATCCCTTCCCTCTCTGCTCGAACGTGCTTCGGATCCTGACGTTCTAAGAAGCGTGTGCGGCGGGCACTGCTTGCAGGAGTGCAACATTGAGGCCGCGCAGAGCGGGAGTCACGTCGACCCCCCCGTCAGGCCACGTAGCTTCCGATCAGTGAGCGTTCGGGGGCCATGGTCCCCACTCGCCCGTGGACCAAAACTTGGGCCCGTCCTGGGGCCGCCCGGGGGCCGAGTGCGGGGACCGATTGGGGCCTTGGAGCCGTTTCGGCATGCTTGAGGGAGTCTTTGCGGAGGGTGCTCGCGCTCTCTCAAGACGTAGGGCATTTTCCGTCCCCGTGCTAGCCAGGACTGACACGCCTCTGGCCCGTGCGGCTGGCGAATTTGGCGCCCTCCCTCCTTCCACCCCCCGCTTCAGGTGGCCTCGCGCGGCGCACATGTACAGCAGGCGCGGCCTCGCACGAGCTCACCTCTGGCAGACTGGCTCGTGCGGCGTTCCCAGCCCTGCCTGGCGGTCTCGCACGGCCCTGTCTTACAGTTCCGGGCCCCCTCGGAGGCGACCGCTGGGATTGCCACGGTGCCGTTCTCCTTCTTCAGCGGCGCGCCCAGGGCGGAAAGCAGAGGGGGCGAGCATCCTCAGAAGGATCGGAAGGTCTCCAGACGTCGGAGAAGCTTACCCACCAAACCACCCCAACCCAACCCGAAGGCCTCAAATTGACCTCCATTTCCAGTGGGGGGGGGTCGGGGAACGTCGAAAAAACACGTATGGAACCCATACCCCCCCCAACCCGAAATTGGGGTCTTCGGGTTGGGTTGGGGTGGTCTGGTAGGTAGTCATCTCCGAAGCAACAGGGGGCTTCCCATAAGGCGCGAGGGCTTCCGAGAGGCCCTGCCGCCTTTTCTGAGCGGGCCTGCCCCCCTTCGCTTGCCCCCCTGGGCGCGCCGCGGAGCTGTCGCAGACCGTTGTGTAAAACCTACAACGGGCCTTCTCGGTGTCTCGCCGCCTCAGCGGTGGAGCTCCGAGAGGGGCGGCCGTCGGCCGCGGCCTCTGCGATTCGGCGCATGGCCGCCGCGGAGGGCGCGGGGCGATGTGACCAAACTCGAATTCAGATGGCGCGCTCCCCCAGAAAAGGGCCTAGCCTTCGAGGGCTGATGGAGTCAACAGCCCCTCCCTGGCGGAAGGCGGCGGAAGGGCGGCAGAAGTGAAACGAGGCCATCTCCGCCGGCGGAAGGCCAGCGGAAGCGGGCAAAAGCAAAAACCGATCCTCCAAGGAGAGATTGTATTGTTTAGGGGCTCTGTGTTTCTGGAACCCCGTCGCCTCTTCCCAGGACTTCGCCACCGGGCTCCTGTCCAAGGCGTGCCTTTTCCTGCACTTCACCTTCGGCACCGCCTGATCCCAGGGCTCGGCCCGTTCCCGGCCTTGACGTGAGGCCCCGCCTTCTTTTGCCCTCCCTCTGCTAGTTAAAGCTGTGCGCGGCCCGCCTAGCTTCTGTCGGAAGAGGCTCGCTCTCGACCCGCAGATCAAAAGTTCCTGGAACCCACCAGCTGGCGCGAGGGCGAAGAACAATCCTAGCTTTGGAGGGGCAGCCTTATGTTCTTCGTGATTGGGCTTCCCACCTTGGAATGTTCTTCGTTTTGGGTACCTCTATGGGTTCTTGGGCCTTCGGCCACGGGGTCCATGTCCTTGACCCATGTTTTTGTGGCCCTGCCTCAACTTCAACAGATATCCTCCTCCTCCTCCTCCTCCTCCTCCTCCTCCTCCTCCTCCTCCTCCTCCTCCTCCTCCTCCTCTGCATAATCAATGGCATACATTTTAGGAGCCCCGCGCGGGCGTCTTTGACCAGCGCCGGACCCCCTTGGGTGGCGCCTCCTGCTCAGGAGGGAAAGAAACACACAGACACAATTAATCGTCGATTCCCCCCGAAAATGTGGGAAGTGGTGGGGAAGACAGAGACACAAAAATATGGGAAAATATCGGGAATATTTTTATTTGTGTGTATTTATGTGTGTGTCCCAGGGCCCCCATCACTTGCAGCGCCCCTGACAGACTGACTGGCCATTCCCACTCATTAGCAGGCCGTTTCATGTTGGGCGGCCGAGGGCACACTTAGCAGCGCGATCAGTACATAGCAGTCAGTTTTATTTTCGGCGGCCGAGGAAGAAACCCATGGCACGATACAGGCCGGTTGTTTCTGCACTTGAGGGCGCATCCTTTGGCGGAAACAGGCAGCGGTTCGAGTTTTCGTCGACAGCCGAGGGCGCAACCTATGGCGGAACCGACAACAGGCTGCGTTATTTTTGGATGCCGAGGGCGCAACCAGCAGTAGGCAGGGCTGCATTCGGCAACCGAGGGCACAACCAAGCATGAAACCACCAGCAGGCTGGTTCATGTGCGGTGGCAGAGGACGCAGCCTATGGCGCACAAGTCAGCAGGCCGTGCAATATTTGGCAGCTGGGGGCGTAATCGGAAAGCCACCAGCAGCTCGTTCCATGTTCGGCAGCCGAAGACGCAACCTATGGCGCAACCATTAGCATGCCATGCAGCCGAGGGCGCAGCTAATTGAATGGCGAAACCACCAGCAGGCCGTTTCATGTTCTGCACCCGAGGGCACAGCTTGTGGCGCAACCGTTAACACGGCGTGCAGCCGAGGGCGCAGCTCATGGCGAAACCATCAGGAGGCCGTTTCATGTTCGGCAGCCGACGGCGCAACCTATGACGCAATTTTTCGAAAACCGTGCAGTCGAGGGCGCAGTGTACGGAGAAACTGCCGGCATGCCGCTTCATGTTCGGCAGGCGAGGACGCAACACATTTGGCGCAGCCTACAGTAGGCCTTGCCGTGTTCGGCAGCCGATGGCGCAGGCCACAGCATGCCGTCTTGCGGTCGGTGGTTGATGGCGTAGTTGACGGCGCAGCCAATTGTTAGTTGCTCCATTGTTTTTTGTTTTGCGCCTGGGGTTTTGGCCTTCTTAGTTCTCTTGAGGCATGGAGCCGCGCCTCCGCCGCACCCGGCCGGTTCAACGCTCCTCGTCCCGCAGCGGCCCAGCGCCCCGTCCGCCCCCGGCCCTCTTGCCCCGCTCGGCACGGCGCCGCCCCTCCGCCGCAGCAAGCCAGGCCTGGCCCTCTTCTGCCCCGGCAGCCCCGCGCCCGCTCCGCCCCAGCATTCTCTGCCCCCCCCCCCCCCCGCTCCGCTGCATGATGTCCAGGCTGGAAGACATCATTCCCCTGTCCCCACGATCGGCATCACCTCGTCTCGGTGCCGACCTTAAGGATTCGTCTGGTTCCTGCGGGCACATCCCTGATATAGGCATCGCATTGGGCCTGTCAATCTTGGGGATAGTGATGAGCTCTTGGCGGGTAACACTCTCCCTGCCCGTTCTCAGCCGAGCGCCACAGGGGCCAGCATGCCCCGCGTGCGAAACCATCCGCGCGTGCTTCCAGCTTCCTCGCAAGACCTCCCCCAAGAGTAACGTCCGGAGAGATCGCAGAGCCCTGTTGGCGGAGTTCTCCTCGACTCTGTCCTCTCAGTTGCTGCCCCCCTTTTGGGCCTCGCCAGCGCTTGTCAGGCCAACCCATGGGTCGGGGATTGGTGGACGCACCCCCTCTCGCTGGGCCACGAGGGCGCATCCGCCGATCTTCGGCCCAGAATCGGCCCGGTCAGGGCCAGCGCGAGCGGATAGCCAGCTCCCTCCTGAACATTCCCCCGATTCCGGATCCGCTTCTTTCGGGGCGAGAACTATTTTGATGCCGATGTTTGCCCTACTTTGCCGTCGCTGTTTCCGCCATGCTTTTGCGGAAGTAGCTGCCCTATTTGTTGTTGAAGCGGAAATAGTCGCCTCATGGGATCGCCCCTTTTTGGGGGTGCATTTCCCACAACACACACACACACACTTGCAGGTCGGAAGATCACAACCAAAGTATGGCGGATCCGGAGTCGGGGGATCCTCCCCTCCCGAGAGGGGCCCTGGCCCAGCCGCTCCGGCCCTGCTGGTCTTGCTGCCCCTGCTGCTCTTGCTGCCCTGCCGGCCAGCGCTTTCGGCAGTCTCGGCGTGCGCAGCGTGCGCAGGGCGCGCGCGCGCGGAACCCAGACCCCCGACGTCATGATTTTTTCATGACGTCGACCCCCCGAGGTCTCGACCCATTCCCCGGGACCGGTTTTTCGTCCTGAGTCGTTTTTTGACGGTCCCGAGGGCCGGTAAGGGCCCCCAAAGCCCAAAAATAGAGAAAAACCTCCCGTCGTGATTTTTTCATAACTCGAGGGGGTCTGGGAAGCGCGCCGAGGTGCGCAGGCGCGCGCGCGCAGGTGCGCGGACCCTGGACATCCGATGTCCCGAGTTTCTCAGGGCGGGGTCCCCGGAGCCGGAGGTCCGGACCTCCTCGCCGGGGCCAGCTCTGCGTCCCGAGCCGTTTCTGTCGCCGGCCCCATGGGGCCTCGCGAGGGCTCCCAGAGGCCGAGACATGCGGAGCAAGTCTGTCTCGAGCTTCTCGAGGCCCATCTCGCGTTTCTCGAGGCGTTGGAGGTCTGGGACGCCCTCTGGCGCGCAGGCGCGGGCGCGGGCGCTCGCTCCGGCGCGGAGAGGCCGCGACCGCCCCCCCGGGCGCGGTGCGCCGCGGAGGGCCTCTGGGAGCAGCAGGTGTCCAGGCTCTCCGCGCTGCTGGAGGACGTGTCGGGCGCGACGGCCCAGCTGGAGGCGGCGGCGCAGGACGATAACATCCCCCCCCCGCCCCTGCCGCCCGAGGGCGTCGTGGATCCTTCGGAGGAGGAGGAGGAGGAGAAGGAGAAGAAGGAGGAGGAGGAGGCAGAGGACAAGGACGAGGACGATGACGAGGACGTGGTGCAGAAGGAGGAGGAAGAGGAGGAGGAGGAGGAGGAGGAGGAGGAGGAGGAGGCGGGCGAGGAGGAGGAGGAGGAGGAAGAGGGAAGGAGCAGGATGAGGCGGAGGCGGAGGGGTAGGGCAAGAGGGGGCTCTTGGCCAGGCCACCTGGACGGCGCGCCCACGGAGACGCTGGGACCCCTCCCCGCAGCTAGTCTTCTTGCCCGCCACCATTCTGGGGGAAGAACCAGAGGAGGAGGAGAAGGAGGAGGAAGAGGAGGAGGAGGAAGCAGGCGGAGGAGGAGGAGGAGGAGGAAATAGGGGAGGAGGAGGAAGAGGATGAGGAGTAGGAGTAGGATAATGAATAGGAGAAAGGAAGGGTGAGCAAATGAGAAGGAAAAATACATGAATGAAGGAGAGAGGGAGACGAGGAGGAGAAGGCCCTGGAAGAGAATGAGGAGGCCATAACACAGGAGAGAAGATGATGATACTGATAAGGCGATGATGATCGTCATGATGATGATGATGATGATGATGATGATGATGATGATGATGATGATGATGATGATGATGATGATGATGATGATGATGATGATGATGATGATGATGATGATGATGATGATGATGATGATGATGATGATGATGATGATGAAGATGATGATGATGATGATGATGATGATGATGATGATGATGATGATGATGATGATGATGATGATGATGATGATGATGATGGATGAGATGTGATGATGATGATGATGATTGGATGATGATGGTGATTGTGGAATGATGATGATTATGATGATGGTGATGATGATGATGATATGATGATGCTGATGATGATGATGATACTGCTGATGCTGATGCTGATGCTGATGCTGATGCTGATGCTGATGCTGATGATGTTGTCCATGCTGCTGATGATACGGCTGATGATGATGATAATCATGATGCCGATGCTGATGATGATGCTGCTGACGGTGCTGGTGATGCTGCTGATGATGATGCTGATGATGATGATGATGATGATGATGGTGACGATGCTGATGTTGCTGATGAAGAAGATGATGATGCTGATGATTATGATATTGATGAGGATGATAATGATGATGATGATGATGATGGTGGTGATGTTGACGGTGATAATGATAATTGTGATGTTGATGATGTTGATGATGATTGTGATGGTAATGCCGAGGATGAGGTCGATGATGTTGCTGCTGATGATGATGCTGATGTAGATGAGGATGAGGATGATGATGATGATGATGACGATGATGGTGATGACGATCATGATGATTGTGATTATGATGATGAGAATGATGCTGGTGATGGTGGCGCTGATGATGATGATGACGAAAAGACAAGAAAACGAAAAAACATCGAAAGAGAGAGGAGGAGGAAGAGGAAGAGAAACAGGAGTGGTAAAAGCAGGGGGAGGAGGATAATAGTGATAAGCTGATGCAAGGAGGGGCGGTTTATGTTGTTGATGTTGATGGTGATAAGGAGGAGCAACAGCAAGAGGACGGGGAGGAGGAACAGGAGGAATATGATATTTGGAAGAGGTAAGGCGAGAATGATGGTAATGATGTGAAGATGATGGCAGGAGGAGATGACATGAGAAAACAAGAGGAGGAGAAGGAGGAGGAGGAGGAACGGCAAAGAGGAGTTGAATAATGGTGTTGACGATGCTGATGAGGAGGGAGGGGAAGGAGGCGCAGGAGGTGCAGGAGGAGAAGGAAGAGAAAAAAGGCTAAGGAGTTGTAGGAGGAGGATGAAGACAGAGAGAGAGAGAGAGAAAAAAACAAAAGAGAGCACAGCACGACAGGAGCGGAAGAGGAGAAGGACCGGCAGCAGCAGGAGAAGAGCGGCCCGCCTCCGCAGGAGAGCCGGCAGGAAGCCGAGCGCATCTGGGACGAGCTCGCCTTGCTCGGCGCGGCGGCCAAGAGGGCCGAGGACCTCCCGGCCGAGGTGGCCGAACTCACGGAGTTGGTAGCACTCCCGGCTTCTCTGGCTCCTCCTCCTCCTCCTCCTCCTCCTTATCCTCCTCCTCCTCCTCCTCCTCCTCCTCCTCTTCCTCCTCCTCTGAAGCATCGGCTCGGGGCTCTCCGTAGCATTTTGGCTTCCTGGCGAGCTCAAAGTCGCGTCCGACGCCGCAGCGTGGCGCTTGTGTGTCACCGCATCGTCACCTGTTTCATTGGGTTGCCGATCGCGGTGGCGAAGTCGGGCAAAGAGTTGAGCAGGGCTCGGCATATTCTTCGTGTTCTACTTGCGGGAGATAGGTCGGGTCAGGTCCATTTTGGGTCTTCCCCGTCTTCGGCTGGTTCCTGAGCCTGTGGCACGTGCTCACCAAGTTCTCTGTGGGCTCCAGCAAGAAGTATATGATTATTGGCTGGGCCTGGCCAGCGCAAGGCACACGCTTTCTGGTGTCGGCTGAGCCTGGCCAGCGCTTTTTTTTGGGGGGGGGGCTGTTTGTGGTTGGTGATTTCTTTTGCAGCTGCCACTGCTCAATTTTCTCTCACACATCTTCTCGCTCGGGAGGTAGCAGCGCACCGGGCTTGTGGTGCGCTTGTTATGTCAGCTACAGGTATGTGTCCTGGTGGTGTGGTCGCGTTTGTTCGTTATCGTCCGGAGGAACATTGTCCATACGATCTTTTCCGTCCTTTCAGTTTCCGGCGTTGGTGTTTATGTGCGTGGTGAGCTTGTTCAACGGAGGCTGTTTTCGGAGTGGATAATCCCGTTTGGGAACCGCGCTGTCGGCACGGAATTTGGGATCGCCCAGTGACCAGCCTCGCGCTGCAATGGGCCTAATAGAGTCTTTTTTTCGGTTCAGCTGTATGCCGTCGGCCTCCTCATTACGTTTCCTGAGGTACCTTCGCGCTTGTGTACTAGAGGCCTCGGACGTTTGTGAAATATGGTGAAGGTTTCGATATCCCCTACAGCGGCTGCATATTTGATCAGGGTCGCCCCCGTTATTTGCCTTCTCCTCCTGGTCCTGGAGAAGTATAGTGGAGTGCCTTTGTGTGACGCTTTGCGTTTGTCCCGATCCCGATCTTCCTTCTCCTCCTCCTTCTCCTGCCGACAGAGCGGACGCTGAGCAAGCTGGAGCTCGAGCAGTCCATGATCAAGCTGGCGCAGATGGAGGACGCCAAGCTCAAGCTTGGCACCGCCCCTCAGGGGCACATGGAGGCGATGGCACAGAGGCTGACCGACAAAATGAAGACGGGCGGCAAAAGCAAGAGCAAGGGGAGGGGCAACGCTAAGTAGACCTGGGGCCTGGACCCTGGGAGTTTCGTCGAGCTGCTCTCTTTGCACGTATTCATGCGCGAGATAGATTTCAAACTACTAATGCATGACAGAACGTGCGACCCCTATCATATCCTGGAGTTCGTTAGTTCGCTATCTGACGGAGCGATTGTACCGGAGGATCGGCTGTTTTTTGTCTCACTTGACCTATTGGCTTCAAGTTACGGAGACGGAACCCCTCGTTGCACTTGTTGCTGAAGGGGCACTACATTGACACCTTCTTTTACTTGCCACTACATATGACGTCACACAGTCTACTGGGTCGCACGAGTTTGTATTAGAACCCGTTCTTTTCTGGCGTCTGGACCTTCATCAGCTCAAGTTTCAGAGCACCGACCTTTACTGGATATGGTTCTACTAATACCCAGTTACTATCCCAACTGAGGCCATGCCGCTCGCATGACTGATAGGAAAGGGCACGCCTATAACTCCGTCCTCGTCGCCGCCCCTGTTTTGCCGCCCTGGCGCCCTGGTTTCTCTTGGCCTGGCCTGTACTCGCCAGTTACGCGAGGCCTAGTGCCCCGTGTCCTGCGGCTCCCTTGGCCGCCTTTAGAAGCTCAGCCTGAATCGTTTTTTTTTTTTTTCTCCAGCAGGGTGCCGACCAGTCTCGCCTGGACTCCGACTTCTACGACGTCGAGACAGCGCTGCTCAAGGCACCGTCCCTCTTAGGCAGCGCCGTGCCGCCGCCTCTCTCCCGCCCCGCTCAGATCTGCAGGCGATGATGTCAGCTAATTCCGGGCGGGGCGAGTGCCTCGGAGGCCTGCCCGCCGCCCGCAGCGACGTGGGCTCGGCGCCGGAGGCCAGTGGGGCAGTCGCCCCCAGCCCCTGAGGGGTTTCGCGAGTTGCGACTGCCTGGGTACACGTACGTACGTCGGACTGCACAGCGCGCGCTACTATCGACCTCATCGCACGCGTTCGTTGATCGCTCGAGGTAGGGCAACGGTTGCACGTGTGCGCGCGCAGTCGGAGATCGGCACGGACCGCGCGCAAGGCCGAGTCTTCTTCTTCTTTCTCCTCCTTCTTCTCCTCCAGACCCGCGCACTCAAGACCCGTGCACTCGAGACCTCGAGACCCGTGTACTCAAGGCCCGTGCAATGCATTCTCAATCTACGCGCGCTTAATTCTTTGTCCGCTCGCAAACATCCATAAGCATGAAGCCAGCAGACGCCTGGAAGGCATCCGCGCATACGGGCTCTTCTCCACGTGATAGAAAAAAGCGAAGAAGGAGGGTCGCCAGGAATATATCTTCCACGACGCCAAGGAGGTGGCGGGGGTGAAGATGCGCCCAGAAGACGACGACATCTGCGATGAAGACGCGAAGGGCGATGAGGAAGAATATCAAGAGAACGATGTTAAAAACACGAAGGTGATGATGAAGACAATGATGAGGATGGCGAGGGGCGCTCAGAAGGGAATGAATGATGTGGCAGAAGACGTGGGAGAGGCAAAGGTTCCGGTACAGCAAGCGAAGACGTCGGCAGACGGCGAGATGCAGCCAGTTGAGGAAGTAACAGAGGACATTGCAACCATGAGAGAGACAGCGCCTACCAATGATAGCTTCCCGAAGCTGATGCAGATCATCGCAAAAGCAGCAGGTGCAGGAAGTGCGCCGGCTACCCTGGTCGCCCAAAGAATGCGCAAGGAGTGAGTTGGAGAGGGTTTGCCAAGAAGGGGGATGGGGGAGGAGATGCGCGAACGATCCAGGTCGATACATTTTGGAAATTTCCCAGAAGACACGAAAGATGATATCATCATGAGTGTCTGGAATAAGTGGACTGAAATTGTAAATGACGACGTTGAGGAGGCGCGTGCTTTCGGCCAGTTTTCTACACGCGGCGCAGTGCGCTTCAAAACTCAAGCGTCCACGCGGGCATGCGCGCAGAGCCATCGCGAACAGCCTCAGCGCGAAGTCTCGGGGGCGACGGCTGCGAATCCAGATTCGACGCGCGACCCAGCTCTGGCGAAGTCGAAGGCCGCTCGACAAGTGGCACAGGCGATCATTGAGAAGAATGGCAGGGGCGGCACACAGATCAAGGAAGCCATTGCCACCAGCTACTCCAAAGGCCGGGCGCGGCGGAGCGACCGCCGAGCGGC
>CAUYUJ010015286.1:9789-54789 GCA_963575745.1 Prorocentrum cordatum
CTCCTCCTCCTCCTCCTCCTCCTCCTCCTCCTCCTCCTTATCGTCGTCATCGTTATCCTCCTCATTCTCCTCGTCTTCCTTCCCATCCACCTTCTCCGCGTCCTCCTCCCCTCCTCCTGCTTTGCCACCTCCTCCTGCTCCTCCTCCGAGCGCACTCCCATGAGAAGACCGAGTCCCGCCGCGTGCGGGCGCCCTTGTACTACAACTAGTGCAGCACCTCGAGCTGGGGCCAAGCCTGAAGGCCTGGGGGTAGACGACCTTGCGCCAACCTCTGGATGGCCCTCATCCCTGCTTCAGCGGGGGAGGGCTCACATATGGCTTGCCATATGCTACGGGCCCGAGCCGACCAACCCCCACAACGACTGCACCAACAGATCCCGTTGATTGACTGTAAAAGAGGGGTGGTGGGTCGGGTGAACTGCGAAAATAGTGGGCGTACAGGGTTGGTTCAACCATGTGAGCATGCGAATGTTAACGCTGCCTTGCTTCTTGCACCTGAGGCATGCGAGATTGAAGTCGGGACCAACAGGGGCAGAGAGGAGGCAGTAGGAGGTGGTGGCGAGAGCCTGCTGGCGGGCCTGTAAATTCCTTGTGGCCCTGACTCTCCTACGCACATAGTTTGGTGTCCTCGTCCTCGTAGGGGAACTGATCCTTGTGTTCCCAGTAATGGGTCTGGATGGCTACGAGGCGGTCACAGACCGAGGCGGCCCGAATGTCTCCTCCCTGGATCTGGCGCGCAAGCGGGGGAGGGGGGACTTTTTGGCGACAGGCAGCACAGCTGGCGATCTCATTGACCTGCTCACAACGAGCGCCCAGGCCGCCTCTCCTCCTCCTCCTCCTCCTCCTCCTCCTCCTCCTCCTCCTCCTCCTCCTCCTCGCCCTCCTCCTCCTCCGCCTCTCCTCCACTTCTCCTCCTCCTCCATCCTCCTCCTCCTCCTCCTCCTCCTCCTCCTCCTCCTCCTCCTCCTCCTCCTCCTCCTCCTCCTCAGCATCATCATCATCATCACCATCATCCCGCCATGCCTCCTCCTTTTCCTGCTACTTATCCTCCTGCTCCGTCCTTCCTTACTTCCTTCCTCTTCTTTCCTTCCTTCCTTCCTTCTCCTCCTCATCACTCATCCTCCTCCTCTTGCTCCTCCTCCTCCTCCGTCCTCCCCCTCCTGCCTGGTTTCGCTCGAGAAATCACGACGTCGCTGCCGTCACAGTCGTGGGCGTGCTTCTTGTCGTCGCCGTCGACGTCGAAATCATTTCTCATCGTCGTGCTCGTCGGCAATGTCGTCCTCACCCTCGCCTTGTCTTGCACTTCCCCAAACCTCCTCCTATACTTCCTGCCCGCCAAGGAGGAGAAGGAAAGAGGGGGGGGGATAATGAGGGAGGGGGGAGGGGGAGAGGGCAGATTAGGGGGAAGGGGGGAGAAGGAATGAAAAGGAGAAGAGGGGGGACGAGGAGACGAATCTGAATCGTCGTGGGCGACGGCGCCAAAAGGGGATCGCTGACAGCGGAAGCACCGCGTCCCGCATCGGAGAGCTTGCGAACACACGACGGCAACGACGATGGCCTCCCGCCACGGCAGCCTCACGAGCCGACGACGACGACCTCGACGAAGACGACGACGAACCGACAGCGACGCCTCGACGAACCGACACCGCCGACGCCGAACTGACAACGATGAAGACGTCGACGACAGAACTGGCATTGTCGACGGCGACGAGAACGACAAGAACGCCGACGACGGCATACACGACTGCGTACAGCGAAGCGGCCGACCGACGACCGAACAAGACGAACACGACGGCGACGAGACCCGACGGCGTCACGAAGGAACGCTTGTAATGGCGGCGGCAGCGGTCAAAGTCCGCTCAAATCTTGTCACAGACCCCTCCTGCAGTCTATCCAAGCCCATCTTCCCCACCGCGTCCAGCCGCTGCGAAGAGGTCCCCCCGAAGGCTCAGAGGAGGGGGGGAAGCAGGAGGGAGGTGGGAGGAGGGGTGCATGAGGTGGAGGGAGCAGGGGGAAGGGGAACTTGGAAGGAAGAGGAAGAGGGAAGAGGGACGAGAGGGAGGAGGTGGAGGAGGGAGGAGGGGCGGAAAAAGGAGGCCTCAACGGCCGCACGAACCGCGGCTCGGTGCCCATCCGGGCCACGATGCCGTCCGAGTCGGTGAGGCACAGCTGCTCGAGGGTCCGGCCGCAGACCCCGAGGGCGGTGCCGGCCTCGGTCGCCGCCGAGAGGGGGGAGGGTCAGGGGGAGGAGCAGGAGGCCTCTCTTCGCCTCCCCTCCTCTCTTCAGTTCTCCCTCGCCTCTCCTTTTCCCCCACCACCCCCCCCCCCCCCCCTGGCCCTCGGCCCTCCCGCCCTTCTGCCTCTCTCCTCCCTCCCGCCTCCTTCCCATCCGCCTCCCTTCCGCACTCCACGGGAGCACGATATGGGTGCTGCTCTGCTCTCTCGCCCGAGTGTGGTCCCCCAAACTGGCCGCCCCCTCCCCGCGCGCTCGCTTTTTACAAACACGTTGTGCGCGCGAGCGAGCTTCTCTTTCGTGTTGTCCGAATTCGAGCCCTCCACGTCATGTTCTCTACGCGCGGGATTTGCGCGAACTGGCTTTTCATATGGTCCTGTATCATCAGGTGCTTTTTTCAAGCCATCTTGTCGCAAATGGTACTCTCGCTGCCGCGTGGGCTTCGTTTTCCGATCGGCGCCGTGCACCCGTGCTTCCGAATGGCGCTCCTGCCCTAGCGTGGGCCATCTTTCCGGATCCCACGGGTCTCGCAGGCACCACGGGTCCCACAGCATCAACAAGTGTCGCAGTTCGCCCCAGAGGCCCCATCGGTCTGACGGGTTCCACAGGGCCCACAAGCCCCACATGTTTCGCAAGTCTCCCATGCCCTGCAAGTCCAGCAGGTCCGACGTCCCGCAGGTCCCAGAGGTGTCGCACTTCTCACGGGTCCCACAGGTGCCACCAGTTCGTCGGGTGCCACAGGCCTCGCAGGTTTCACAGGCCCCACTGGCCAAAGAGGTCCCCAAGTCGCCCAGGTCCAACCAGTTTCCCGCTTGCCGACTGCGCATAACACGATAGGGGTAATGTGTGGATTTCCAGGTCGGCCATGACACGCGTCCGCGGATAGAGAAAAAAGCAGCCCATGGCGCGAGCGCACCTAGCATGTCTCTCCCCTATCTCCCTCCTCCCTCGCTCCTCCTGGGAGGAAGGGACGAGGGGAGGGGGAGGAGGGAGACACGGAGGACGACGAGGCCCTGGGAGAACGACAAGGACGAAGAAGAGGAATGAAAATAAGACGGAGAAGAAAAACAATAAGAAACTCAGCATTACGTGTGGCCTCATCGTCTGACCTGCTGTGAGGAAGATAAAGAGGAGGGGGAGGAGGAAGAGGAAACGGGAGGGGAGGAGGAGGAAGAATAGGAGGAGGAGGAGGAGGAGCAGGAGGAGGAGGAGAAAGAGGGCATTGCCCAGGAGACGAACAGGATGGGGAGGAGGAGGGTGCATCCCTCCTGGAGGGTACCACGGCGACATCGATGGATATCGCAGCGTCGGATGATGAGTTTTCTGTTGGGTGGTTTAGGGGGGAGGGGCCTCCCGCCGACGGCCAACTCAACCGGAGGCGAGCTTCGCTGAAGGATCGCATCTTCAGATGGACGCGTTGCCAAGGGCTCGCTTCGCCCAAGCTCGCTTCTCAGAGGCTCGACTCGCAAGAGCTTCGCCTCGTCATGTTGTATATCATTCCCCTCGCCAACCGATCACGCGTATTGTAATGCTAATATGCCACGGTGAGAAGAATTCTATTGCCATCCCGTCGGCGCCAGGCTGTCGATGACCGCCCACCGCTTTACCATGGCGGCTATTTGACAGTCCGCTGCGTCTACATTATCCAAGATCGCATCGAGAGCAACGTCCCAGTCCCTGTTGTAGCCACGCCTCGCTGGCCCCGTTGCTTGAATACATGCGTCAGCCCATGCTTGTATACAAAGATCCCGCGAGGTGCGTAAAAAGCTCAGATGCGCTCATCAAACAAATTTGACTTGGTCGCTGAGTCTAAACTTCCATGGCTTGTTGAATATCTCATGCTGTAGATGGCTGATTATGCACTCAATCCGAACATCACAGCGAAGCCAAGCATACTCTGCCTGATGGGGGAACCGTCGACGTACGCCATCGAGACATAAACCGACGGTTGCCATACGCCAACAACATGTGGGTTTAGAAAAGCGTGGATACGGCGCACAACTTCTTAAATACGGATCCCTCACATAGAGCCGCTCGGGTCCGCGAAACAACAAAAATCATGCATTACCGATGTTAACCGCGTGTCCGTGAGCAGCACGACCGCCAATCTGGAACAACGATGCAAATCCACATCGAGTGTATACAATATATGACCCTGTGATATTTTCCAATCGCCAACGCGCGATAGACCCTGGAGTTTGATCTGGTGGCCCTGAGATGCCATGCGCTGTCTAGTAGTGGCGACACGGAGCCCCCCACCACGACGGTAAATCCAAATATTGTATGGACTGACGAAGGTCCCAAACAACTCGCCGAAATTGTCTTGATCGCGAACCCGGTCGCATGGAAAGCCTTGCGCAACGGGAGACAAACCCACAGAGTCTTGCGAATGTGTGTACAGGGATGGTAGAGGTGAAAGAAGAAGAGGTTAGCTACTCCTTTTCCAGGGCGCTGCGCGAAGGGCAGCGCGGCATGTGCACCAATACCTGAGCCGATACGTTAGCGGTATGTGAAGATATAGTGATGATATGAGCGGACTTCACACACAGTGAAGGTGTCATCCCAGCATCGTGCCCTACCATTCGATTCGCAAGCCGCCCCGGCGACCATCCTACTCTGATTGGCGGGCGCCCCATGCGGTCTCCGTGGGCGCAGAAGCTCGGGAGGGCCTCCAGAACTACCGATCTGGGACGGACTTCTGCATCTCGAGCTGCGCCGTCAAGATTCACTCGAGATCGGAGGCTGGCAAAAAGATAGGCACCAACTCGACCCGCAGGTGAAGAGGCCGAAACCCACCCTGAAGGCACTTACTTCCAACAAACGCACGCTGGAGCCCGAACGACACCACATGGTCAGTTCTTGCGAGTCGAGCAAACATGGATTGACCCATGGGCGTTTGCGCTGAATGACCTTCAGCCGGACTGGCTACGGATTCTCCTCACCCGTGTCTCTCCTGGCCCAAGTTGCTGCGCTGGCGGGCGCAGGCACATGCTGGCGCACATGTGGGAGGGAAGGCACTACAGTGGAGGCCAATCCACAAGAAACCTTCCACAAGAAGTCCAACCCTGAAACCCCAGGGCGTCCATCGACGTTTGATGTGGGAACGTCACGCCGTCCACAGCAAAACCATCGAAACCTAAGCAACCCAGGGCATCCTGGACGCAAGCACGGTGATTTTTGGCGTGGGCCCCCACTGCAATGGGCAGGCGGGATATTGAAATGGCCAGGCGGCTGAGGCGTTACAGCGGGCAGATCGGCCCCGACGGGGGGTCGGGCGGAGCCATGACTGACGGGCGGAGTGGCCCTGCGGCAGGCAGGCGGGGCGGGGCCTCGCGGGCAAAGTCGTGGAGCCCTCTGGCGAGAGGCCAGGAGGACACGCCGCACACAAAGCAGGCGGGCGGGCCCAGACGGGCGGGCCAGCAAGGCATCGAAGCAAGTGGGCGGGTGGACCCCTGCATCATCCAGCCGAGACCAGGGGACGGGGGACTGTGCAGCAAAGGGTGCCAGTCAGTGGTCAGTTCCCCTCCTCCTCCTCCTCCTCCCCCTCCTCCTCCTCCTCCTCCTCCTCCTCCTCCTCCTCCTCCTCCTCCTCCTCCTCCTCCTCTTCCTCACTCTCCCTCTGTCCCTCCTTCCGTCCATCCACCGGTGCGCCCCACCCTGCCGCCCACGTCCCCCTGCTCGTGCTCCCCTTTCTCCTCCCTACCTCTACCCGTCCGCCCGTCCCCGCCTGCCTCCCTCCCGCGACCATCCGTCTGTCTCTGCCTCTCTCGTATGCTTTTCAACTCTTCCACATCGCCCGCCGCCTCGTCCTCCTTTTCGACGTTCCGCGGACCTGATGCGAGTGCATGTGGCGTTCTTGACGGTGCGCAGGCTAGCGTGAGATCGACTCGGCTCAAACGGTACCTGGCCGGCGCCGCGGAGCAGGCACGAAACAAAGTGTTGCGACGTGGGTAACAGTGAGAGTAGGCGCCCGCTAGGTACGGCAGCATGCACCTTGGTCAGTCAGAACCCTCCTCCTCCTCCTCCTCCTCCTCCTCCTCTTCCCTGCTCTTCTTGCTCCACGCACGCTCGCCAACTCCTCTGTACTCCGTGGCGCGCGCTGTCCCCGATGCCACACCGTTGCGGCCAAGAGCACGCGGGAACGCCGTGCACACTGCCGTGGCTGCTCTGCCCCGCCTCAATTTCAGTGATCCTGGTGTTGTCTGAGGCTCCGGTCCGCGGAGTACAACGGCTGAGGCTCCAGCTGCTGAGTGCTCTCGCAGCTGCCCGTGCCGCTTGCCCTCCCCTTGCCCCCCCCCCCCGCGCACAGTTACCCACCCCGCTCACAGGAAACCCTGAGAAGTCATCTGAGACCCCTCCACCTGATCCTCCTCCGCCTCCTCCTCTTCCTCCTCCGCCTCCTCCTCCTCCTCCTCCTCCGCCCGCTCCTCCATCCCGCTGCTCCTCCTCTTCGAACAAGTCGAACACGCTTCTCCGTTCTCGTGCTCCTCCAGCTCCTCCTCCGAACCATCACGGCTGCAGCCGTCATTCCACTCGCGCTCCAAAACACCATGTCTGAGGTCTGCGTAGAGAGATGCCAGACACAGGCCACTGAATTGCGCTGAGCAGCCCAGGGCCTCTAAGAGCCACCGTGCGCGCAGGCCAACCTGGCCAGCCGAAGCGCGGAGGAGAAGAGTGAGGACTCTGGAACCCATGAGGTCCCCAATTTTTGTCATTCTGAATTGCTTTTTGACGGCCCCGAAACCCTGTAAAGGCCCCGAGGAGCAGAAAACTGTGAGACACCTCCGTCTGGATTCTGCGTGACGCCGAATGTTTGGGTCGACCCTCGACGCCGGCGATCACGACCACGACCGCGACGGCGCCAACCGCGCCGGGGCCGCGACGCCAAGCAGCGCCGGCGGGAAGGTGGCGGCGATGCCGAGGTGCGGGCAGGCCGTGAAGAGCCGCGGGGAGCCGGGCGCGGGGCGGCGCCGGGCGGCGCGCGGTGGCCGAAGGCTCTCTCGAGGGTCGATCGGGTGTCGGGGATCGGGGATCGAGGCCCCCGGAGGCCCGCCGAAGGTCGAGGGGGTCGGGGGGTCGGGCATCCAGGGCCGGGGGGCTCGAGGTCCGAGGCTCCCCCCCGTCGTCGATCGAGCGTCGGGGGTCGGGGGCCGGTTGCCGAGGCCCCCGGAGGCCCGAAGGTCGAGGCCTCCAGAGCCTCGAGCCCTCGGGGGACCTCCAGAGGCCTCCGGAGGCGCTGAGGTCGTCGCCGCCGTCGCCGTCGCCGGCGTCGTCGCCGTCGTTGTCGTCCTGGCCCTCTGCATCGGTCCCGCCTCGCCTTTTTCCCGACGGCACCGAAGCACGAACGCCGCAGCGAGGCACTGAATTAAAAAGGGGAGGAAGAGGAGAAAGGGAAGGAGGAGGAGGAGGAGGTGAGGGCGAGAGGGGGGAGAATGGGTACCGCGAAAATTGGTTAAATGCCTCGCACACCCGTTGCCCTTCCCGTTACTGTGGGAGTTGATAAGGTGCCGCGCACACCCGGGTGATAGGTACCGCCATCCTCCTTTCCTGCCCTCCTTCGCCAAATTTTCCCGTGCCACCCGCCTCCGTAGTATTACAATTCAGTCGGGCATGTCCCTCTACAGGAGGAATAGATAGAAATAGTGAAAAATATGGGGACGACTCTTTTTACATTATTTGTGACCACGTTTGAGTGCTGTTTGATTTTTTGTAGGGGGACATGCCCGACCTAGTACTACAAGCGTTGGCAGGGTGCTGTGAACACCGCGCCGCTTTCCCCATCATGGGAAACGGAAGATAATTTCTGGAAAATACCAGCTGGCACCGCAGTGAATGGAGCCGCCTCCGCAAACATGTGCCGCAAATCTTGTCAAGTTCCCGCGTTTGCCCCTTCCTCCTCTGCTTGCCCCCTGAACCCCTCACGCAGACGCGACGCCGCAGGCGGACGCGACACTTGGCCAGGAGGGGGAAAGAGGGAGGACGAGATTTAAGAGTAGACGGGGGAATAGAAAGAACTGTGGTCCTGCCTGCGAGCAACACCAATGCCGAAAGAAGGCAACCCGGCCGTTACTGGAAGCCGAGCTCTGGCAGCTCGGAACGGCTGCGCTGCTAAAACACAACGCACGCTCCGAACTAGATCGCTCGGATTGCGCTGCTTGGGGGTCATCAGCGAAGTTGCGGCTTGCGGTATCATGCGGGCTTCTGCCTGAACCGTCTCCGTGAGAGCAGCGCCCTGCGCGCGGGAGACGAGACAGAGCTCGGCGAGACGCGGACTGGCCGACCACTAAAAAACTTGGCGGGCTCGGCCGCGGTCGCCGCGAAGTCGCACTGGTCAACCCGGAGCAAGCCCCAGCTGCCGCCAGAGTCCTGCCTGCCCAGAGCGCGCAGGTGGACTGTCTCGGGCAAGAGTCAGCGAAGAGGAGGCCACGGGGGTCAGAAAGGGGGCGCGGGATGGGCAGAGGTGCCCACCGCACCAACCATGTAACGCGCATACATGGGCGCGGGATCGATGTACAGCGCGCTGCCCAGCTCAAGCTGTTTCCATTCAAAGCTGGAGCTCGTGGGGGCGCCCCACGGGTCACTGATGGATCTAGCACGGCGGGCGCCCATTTACCCTCCGAGAAAGCACTGCCGCGCTGCGGATTACGTCGCGCATGGCGGGTTCGCGAACACACCGATCGCATGCCCATCCTTGTTGAAGTCCAACAACACACATATCGCACGGGCATTGGGCCTACACTCTGGGACCTCATCACCGGCCACTGGCACTGAGCATGAACAGAGGAAGGCTTGCGGCCCAAGCCAGGCCTTCAACATGGGATTCGACATCCCCCGGGCGGCGCGGGCCGCCAAGCACGTGCATGACGTAAACGAGCGAGCGCCTCTTCTCCTCCTCCTCCTCCTCCTCCTCCTCCTCCTCCTCCTCCTCCTCCTCCTCCTCCTCTACGTCCTCCTCCTCCTCCTCCTCCTCCTCCTACTCCTCCTCCTCCTCCTCCTTGTCCTCCTCCTCCTCCTCCTCCTCCTCGTCCTCCTCCTCTTCCTCCTCCTCTCTCCTGTGCGCGACCATCCTGGCTCGAGCGCGCGGCCGTGGGGCACCCAGCCCATTGCCATCACGTGGCGCAGGGGGGGGGCTCCCACCACACGATCACCCACAGTGCGACTCGCGTGCGTCGGAGGTTGCTGGCATGGGATGGCCAGAATGCGCTGAATTCAACATGTAATGCTCAACGCGCGTTTCTGTGAGGGGGTACTCTGGTCTACGTCTCAGCGCCGTTCGTTCGCATTGATTGTGCTTCAGCCTGCTTTGCCACGTCTATGCAGTGTGCTTGGCCTGCTGGCCCGGCGTGGCCTTTCCCCGAGGGGGGGGCCGTCGGCGAGCTCCGCTCCAGGCGGCGGGCTTGGGCAGGCGCGCGCCGGCCGCAGTGGCCAGCTCGGCCCACCTCTCCGTCGCCTGGGCGTACGGCGCAGCTCCGCGGTCTGCAGCCGTGGGTCTCGAGGCGGTGCTGTGCGCATGCGGCTTGGCTGTGGGCTGCATCTGGCGGCACTCCTGGGATATGGAGGCCCAGGACCACAAAAAAAAATAGCGACGACGCGTGCCACACTCGTCTGTCAACGCCTGCCCCGCCCCCCAATGTTCAAAGTTGGCGGTGGGTCTGCTGAGTTGCACCTCGACCGCAGTCTCCCCCGCGCGTGCCAACTTAGAGTTTGGGAAGAAGGGGAGTGTTAAGTAATTGTTTCTCTCTACCGTTGTACGTCCATTAAAATCGACAGGCGTTGCGTCACTGCCCTCTCATTCCCTCACGTGTGTTGTGTACCATTTAGCTTATTCCATTGCGCTCCATGTGCGTTATGGTGGTCAACCTCACGTGATGAAGGACCAGTGGAAGGCATTTCCTAAGTTTGATCAGCCTCCAAGTGGTGGTTCAGTGGTGTCACGTTCTATGCTATTGGCTTTTGGGCCTTGGTGGCCTGCATGGCAGTCAACTGGGCTTTGGTTTTTCACCAGTGGTGGCATGCGGTATTCGTGAAGTGCGGTGGCCGAAGGCTCCCCGTCGTCGATCCGGGCTGAGGATTGGGTAACGAGGCCGCTTGAGGCCCAAGAGTCGAGGCCTCCAAAGCCTCCAGAGGTCTCCTGGGAACCTCCAGAGGCCTCTGGCGGTCCAGAGGTCGTCGTCACCATCGTCGTCGTAGCCCTGGGCATCGGCATCGGCCTCGCCCCTCCGTCTCCTCCTTCGTATCCCCATCCTCCCTCTCTTTCTCCTCATGAGGGGGGTGGAGGGGCAGGGGGGGGTTAGGGAGAGAGCTGGGTGGAGGGGGGAGGGGAGGGCGGCAGAGGGGCGTCCCCATCCTCCTCCTCCTCCTCCTCCTCCTCCTCCTCCTCCTCCTCCTCCTCCTCCTGAGGGGAGTGGAGGGGCAGGGAGGGAGGAGAGCTGGGTGGAGGAGGGGAGGGCGGCAGAGGGGGGGGGAGAGCGGAGGAGGGCCGAGGAGAGGGGGAGGAGGGGAGGAGGAGGAGGAGGAAGGATAGAGGAGGAGGAGGAGGGAGGAGGAGGAGGAGGAGGAGGAGGAGGAGGAGGAGGGGGAGGAGGGGGAGAGGAGGAGGAGGAGGCGGAGGAGGAGGAGGAGGAGGAGGAGGAGGAGGAGGAGGAGGAGGAGGGGGGAGGAGGAGGAGGAGGAGGAGGAGGAGGAGGGGGCGGTATAGGGACGGGAGGGGGGAGAAAGACGCAGCGAGGAGGACGAAAGGGGGTGATGCACAGGGAGGGACAGGGTGGGATGCGCAGGTGCGAAGGAAGTGAAGGAAAAAGGATGAGGAGGGCGAAAAACATGAGGAGGAAACTGGGATAAGTTCCACGGGCGCACTATTAGGTCAGGAGTAGGCCGCCATGGCTGGAATCCGTAAGGGAGCTGGGCCCGTTGAGTGGAGGGCATCCAGTCAGGAGGGGTGGGAGGAAGACGTGGAGGAAGAGGGGAAGGAGGAGGGGAGGAGTGGGGAAGAGACTACGCGGAGGGAAGGAGGAGGGGAGGCTGGGGATGACGACGAGGATGGGGATGAGAGGGAGGATAACGACGATGATAGCAGAGACGCGGGAGAAGGACAGCAACGAGGGGGAAGCCAATGAAGATGAGGCGGATGAGACGAAGGAGGCTGTGGGAATGGAGGAGCAGCGTCGAAGAGATGTATGGAGATGGGAAGGGAGGATAATAAGTGGACGAGGATAAGGAAAACGAGCGAGAAGAAAAGGAGGAGGAGAACGAAACCGAGGGTAGGAGGCCCAGGAGGACGAGGAGGTCGAGAGCTAGGATCAGGGTCAGGAGGACGAGGAGAAGGACGAGGAGAAGGACGAGGACCAGGGGATGGTGGAGGAGACGATGGGAGGCGGAGACGGACGAGGAGGGGGAGGGGGAGGACGAGGACGACGACTGTGCGACACGACGCGACGGCGACGAGGGAGCGGACGAGGCTGGGCCGGCGGAAGCCCCGCGCCGGCGCGCAGCGATGAGGAGCCGGGGCGGCAGCCCACACACCTCGGAGTGGGCGCCCGAGGGCGACGACGACGCCGACGCTGACGTGGGCGACGGCGACCACGGCAACGAGGGCAACGGCGTCGTCGGCGGCGGCAGCGCTGGTGGCCTGGCGACGAGGCTGGAGAAACCCAAAGCGGCATGCACACAATTTCTCGGAGGTCCACGTGGATCTCTTGGGTCGGCGTTGGACCCCCCTCCCTGGCGCGCCTCCAGCGCTAGGGGCGGCGCCAGAGGCGCAGCCAGGGGGGCCCAGCGCCGATTCAAGAAATATCCCTGCGGACCTTGTATATGCAGCTTTCGTTCTTGGAGACGAGGCGGCCGTGGGGATGTTCGAGGCGATGTCGACGAGGGCGGCGACGACGACGACGACGACGAGGACGAGAACGGAAGCGACGGCGTCGTGCAGGAAGCTTTCGGGCATCTCTTGATGGTCTGGACGCCACGGCTAGACACGGACAGAAGAGTTAGCCACAGGTGGGCCAAGGGATGGGTCCAGGGGGCGATTTCGAGTGGGGTCCTCACCCGCCTCCGCTCCTCCTCCTCCTCCTCCTCCTCCTCCTCCTCCTCCTTGTCCTCCTCCTCCTTGTCCTCCTCCTCCTCCTCCTCCTCCTGCTCCTCCTCCTCGTCCTCCTCCTCCTCCTCCTCATCATCATCATCACCATCACCATCACCATCATCACCATCATCTTGCTCCTGCTCCTGCTCCCTCTTCCTCCTCTTCGCCCTCCTCCTCCTCCTCGTCTTCCTCCTCATCATCATCATCATCATCATCATCATCAGTATCCTCCCTTCTTCCTTATAAGCAATTCCTCCCCGTCGCACCCCTCGGCGTGTCGGCAACGCGGGCTGGGCATTTCGCCTGAGACGTCGTCACCACGTTTGATCCTGAAGGGTGGAATTGCAGCAAGTTCAAGGATTGAGGGCGGGTCGTTTTCAAAATGCGCCGCGCACATTCGCTGCACAAGATTCGAGCAGCTCCAGAGGCGGAAGGCAGGTGGTTTTCAAACTGTGGTTCACGCCCCAGCGCCGAACACGTGTGTCTTACAAGCTTGCAGCAGCCTCATGCATGGATGACCGCTTTGTGCTTAAATGTGGCTCTCGCACTAGCGCCGCGCACACTCGCCATAAACACATCACAACACCTGAAATATTGGAAGGCAGCTCCTCATAAAACATGCGGTTCTTGTCCCAGGGCCGCGCACATTCGCCTTGACAGCTCGCCCGAGTTTCAAGGCTTCGTCGGGCTGAAGTCCTAGGAGCTGCGTTCTGGCACGCTTGAATATCGGAGGGACGCAACAATCGCGTTGATCCGTCGTGTGTCCCAAGACTTATGTGTTGGCACGATTTCGGACGTCAGGACGGAGCAGTCAAGTTGACCCGCGGTATTGAAACCCCAGAAATGGTGCTTTCGCACGATTGCGGATTCTCAAACACTTGTCCTATAATGGGCCGCTCCCCGCACTAAGCATAACTTGTGGTCGTGGCCTATGACGAGGGAACTTGGAGGGAGGGATTCTTGCAACATCGTTGATGCGTCTTGGGTCTACAGTGATCCTCCTCATGATTTGTGGAACGTACGGGAGTAACTGTATGGAATACGAATAGACACGAAGCACAAGTAGGGGGACCCGTGCTATAAGAGAGCACGTTCTCTTTCCTTT
This sequence comes from Prorocentrum cordatum, assembly GCA_963575745.1. Taxonomy (NCBI): domain Eukaryota; class Dinophyceae; order Prorocentrales; family Prorocentraceae; genus Prorocentrum; species Prorocentrum cordatum. The sequence goes on from CAUYUJ010015286.1 coordinate 23,206, forward strand.
TACGGGGGCCAGGGCGCGCCCGTCGCCTGCGCGCCAGATGACTCAAGGGCCCTCGTGAGCCACAGCGGCGGCACACAGGGGAGTTGGGACAGAGGCGAAGGAGGAGGAGAGGCTGCAATACGCATAACAACCACATTATTATCCTGTGCCTGCTCCTCCTCCTCCTCCTCCTCCTCCTCCTTCTCCGCCCCACCTCCTCCTCCTCCTCCTCCTCCTCCTCCTCCTCCTCCTCCTCCTCCTCCTCCTCCTCCTCCTCTGCTTGCTCGGCATCCGCGCGCGCAGCACCACTGCGGGGTGGAGAGAGGGCGCGGCCACGGCGCGCGCCCAGAGAACCTGGCAAGGCAAGGGATGCGGCCTCGATGGGGATGGGGCATACCCCAGAGACGGCCTCAACCGCCCACGGGGAACCACGCAGGTCCAGAAGGCGCCCGAAGAACTCGAGTTCATCCTCCTCCGGCTCCTGCCTCCTCTTCCTCCCCCTCCTGCTTATCCTCCTTCTCCTCCTCATCATCATAATCTGCGCTCCTTACCCCCAATGTATCCTCCTCCGTACTCCTTCTCCTCCTCCTCCCTCCTCCTTCTCATCCTCCTCTCCTCCTCCTCCCCCCTTCCTCCTCCTCCTCCTCCCCCTCTTTGCTCCTCCTCTCCTTTTCTCTTCCTCCTCACCCTCATGATTTTGCTGATCACTCCTCATCTTACTCCTCATCCTCCTCCCCCCTTCCCTCCATCTCCTCATGGCCGCGCATACGTTTATCTCCATACCCCTCCCTCCTTCCACCCCCCACCCCCCTTCCCCCCCCTCCTCCCCCCACGCGTGACTCCGAGGCGCGCCCGGGCGCGCCGTTCCGCCCTCCTCGTCCGCGAGCTCGGCCAGCGCCCACCGGATGTAGAGCCCGCCCAGCGAATGGCCCCAGAAGCTCACCGACTCGGCCGCTGGGCGACCGTGCGCGCCCATGGACTGCACGCAGCTGCGCACCTCCAGCGGAGCGGCGCCCTAGGCGTCGCGTCGCCGCCGTCCCCCTCTGCTTCCTCCGTCTCCCCCTCCGTCTCTTCCTCTCCATCGTTTTCCTCTGTGTCCCCTGTCGTCTCCTCTTCCCCCTATCCCTGTTCCTTAGCAAACTCCTCAGTGTCGCGCGTTTCGCTTGAGACCTCCACGCGCCTTACCACCCCGAAACTTCATATTTCCAACAAATTCATGGCTGAAGAGCTGGTCGTTTTCAAAATGTGGCTCTGGCCGCCTGAGCGCCGCGCACACGCGACTTCAACGATTCCAGTAATTACCCGGATGCAGGGCCAATGGCCTTGAGCATGCATGTAGCGATCGCTGCAACGCCGCGCACATTCTTGTCGAAAGCTTCCAACAATCACGCGGATGGAGTGCTGGCCATGTTCAACATGTGCACGTCGTTAATTTCTAAGCGTGCTCATTTCTAATTGTGCTCGTTTCTAATTGTTCCTGGCCCCCGAGTGGCCAGGAAGAGGCCCAGGATAGAACAATTTGAAATGAAAGGATCTTGCCCAACAAAAAATCAAACAAAACTTTCGAATCAATAAAAATGAACCATGTGTGGCTATGTTCCCAGCGCCGCGCACACGCTCCTTGAACATGCCGAGCGGAACGACTGCAACACGACCAGAACGACTGCAGACTGCAACAAGTGCAGTCAACCCGTATAGCAAGGATGCGCGAGAAGGATGCAACGGCCTCGGGAACCCATTTCGAAGCTTCCCGACCAGGGCGCGGCCCACGGAAATGGCCGAGGATAGACCGAGGAGGCAGGGGTGCAAGGGTGCCCTTGGGAAGGCTGCCCATCCTTACTATGCGGGTTGGCTGTGGGCGCTTCCGAGACGTTTTTTCACCTCCCGGGTAGGGAATCGAACTCTATACACCGACGCTTTTTCCGGCCCTGCATTGAAATTTGCACCGGAGAGCGGAGCCTGGTGTATACGGGACCCTGGTGTATACCTGTTCCGTTGCTTCCCCGGGGCATCGAGGAAAAAAGTATACACCACACCACCCCAGCGTCGTCCCCGGCCCTCAAAAAATCCTGGGGTTGGAAAACCGCCCGCCACTGGTAATGTGTACGTTCCAGTTTCCGACTGGGGGCACGCCGCCTACCTCCGCCGCCTCAACGCCGAGCTTCTGCCGGCGGAGGCCGCCTCGTCTCACCTCCGCTGACCTTCCGCCGCCTGCCGCGGCGGACGACGAGGACAGCTCCTGGTGCAGGGCCCGGCTGGAACAAGTAACGCTTACTTTTCTAAAGGGGCTCGGTCCTTCCTTTGGTTTGCATGCGTTCCGCTACCTTTCTGGCGGCGAGCCCTCCTGGTGTTTCTTCGGAGTTCCTGGACTTGCTTGGAACAAAGAGGGGCTTCGTTCCATATTTATCGTTCCGTAGGCCAGGCCGAATACTGTATCCTCGAAGGCGAAGCCGTTTTTGGAGCACCCCATCAACTTGTGCATTAGCTGCACGGCTAGGAGGGCGGCGCCCAATCTCCTACGGGCGCGGAAGAGTTCCTTTCTCCAAGCGTGGCTGTCGCTGGGCTCCCCCCAGGATGTGCAAACCACCCGGTCCCAGTCCTCATCCGTCGAAGGATGGAAGGCGCTGTCCTTCAAAACTGCGGTGGCAACTCATGGGAGACGCTCGTCGACGCGGAATCGACGCTGGCCGACGCCAAATCGACGCTGATCGACGCGAGTCGGACGCTAATCGACGCGAGTCGACGCTAAAGACGGAATTGAGAAGGCATTTTAGGCTCCTATGATTTGCTACCGAACAAAACAGACCCCTCCTCCCTCCTCCTCCTCCTCCTCCTCCTCCTCCTCCTCCTCCTCCTCCTCCTCCTCCTCCTCCTCCTCCTCCTCCTCCCCCGCTTGCAGTTTTATCCCGCATCCAGGCATGCGAGACTGCTCTGCGCACCGCTCATCCAGGCAGGGCGACTGCGGCCTCCTCGGTCCTGCCCGCTGGCTCGCAGAGAAGACATCCTCCCACTCCCTCTCCCAGCGCGCACGCGCTGCACTCGCTGGTTGAGCTCACTAGCCGGCAGTCTCTGCCCTGCACGCCTTCGCCTAAAAGCCGACGGAGCGGCCGGCGCCGCGCCGAGCCCTGCCCCCCTCTGCACCACCACACCAGACGGGCAACCGCGCGGCTCGTGGCCACGACTCGGGGGCTCCAAGCCTCCTAGATGGGGTCGGAGTTGGTGGAGTCGGAGGATCGCGCCGCATCGCCGATGCATCGGCGATGCGGCTCGACGTGGCGTCCGAGTTTCTCCACGCTGGTATCGCCGATGCACCGCCGACGTCAGCAATGCATCTACGATGTGGCGCGACCCTCCGACCCCATCTACTCCGACCTCATCTGGGAGGTCTCCAGGGGCGGCCTAGACGGGGGTGATGAAAAGGGGGGGGGCGGATATCATGGCCAGGGCCACGTCATCTCCCCAGATCTCATGGCGCCCCCTCTTGTCTCTGTGCATCCCCTGGACCCCCCTTGGGCCGCGCACATGCCTCGGGCCATTGATGGGCCCGTTTTCCACCACCACCACCATACGTTGGAGGGGGGAAGGAGGTGGAGGGTGAGGAGGAGGAGGAGGAGGAGGAGGAGGAGGAGGAGGAGGAGGAGGAGGAGGAGGAGGAGGAGGAGGACCCCCTCCCTCCCTGCTCATGGTGGTGGCGGTGGAAAACAAGCCCACCAGCCATGATTTGCCTACCCCCCTCCTGGACGCTCCCTGACGTGGCGGGTGGTCGCGGGCACGCGCGGCCTGCGCAGCGCACGCCGCAGCAGGCCACCTCCGACCCTGCAAAGGCCCCCCTGGACGGGGCGCGGCGCGGGGCTTCGCCGCCGCCGGGCCCCGCACGGCGGCGCAGAGAGCTGGCATCGCACCGACAGGCCGATCGCAGCAGCCGCGCGGCGTGCAGCAGTCGCGCGCGGGGGGGAGCCAGGGGCCACTGGACCTGGATTCGGCGCTCTCCTCCTCCTCCTCCTCCTCCTCCTCCTCCTCCTCCTCCTCCTCGATGCCAGGCCAGGCTGGAGAGCCGCCAGCGCCCATTTTCGCGCCCGTGCCTCGCCTCTCGCGGGGGCGAGGGGGGGGGGCTTCGGGCTGCTGCAGCTGCGAGAGCCGGTGGGAGAGAGTCTGGATGCTTTCGATTCGCGCGAATCCGCGCGGTCATCGTCTTCCGTTCTTGAACCCTGGCCAGACCCAAAAGTCAAGGGAGGAAAAACCACCCAGACCGGACAATTGGCGTTTACTAAACTGCCCTGACCGTTTACTAAACAGCCCTGCCCTGTTCGATTCCTTCTTCGGGCGCGTTTACTAAACGACTTCGCGTGTCGGGGTGGTTCTTGTGGGGGTGGATGTTTTGACTTCTAAAATGGGGGGGGGTTCCCCATGGTCTTAGAGGGAGAGCCCCAACCAGGCCCAATCGCTCCCTCGTGGTCCAGCTCGGGGTACCCTGCCTCAGACAATGCAGCCGAGCGAGGACGCGTCAGCACACTTTGCGAGCCTACAGATCGGAGCCGAAGGTGCCGTCGAAGCTGGTCCTGCTACGGGTGCGACCAGCCACTTGCAGGAGGAGGAGGAGGAGGAGGAGGAGGAGGAGGAGGAGGAGGAGGAGGAGGAGGAGGAGGAGGAGGAGGAGGAGAGGAGGAGGGGGAGGGGGAGGAGGAGGAGGAGGAGGAGGAGGAGGAGGAGGAGGCGGAGGAGGAGCAGGAGCAGGGCGGAGGAGGGAACGAGGAGGAAGAGGAGAGGAGGATGATGATGATGATGATGAGGAGGAGGAGGAGGGGAGGAAGGAGGAGGCCGAGGGGAGGAGGAGGAGGAGGAGGAGGTAGTAGGAGGAGGAGGAGGCAGTCCCTTCCACCCTCCTCATCCTCCCCCTTTCCACCGCTCCCTCCCCCTCCCAAGCCTCCCTGCCTCCCTCCCTCCATTCTCCCTCCTCCCTCTTCCCATCTCCCTCCTTCCTCCTCCGCCTCCTCCACCTCCTCCTGCTCCTCGTCCTCCACCTCCTTCCCTCCTGTCCCCTCTCCCCTTGAGCGCACCGTGTTTCAACAGGTGCTCGTTCATGTGTGTTAATTTGCCAATCGAGCGTTTTTTCGTTTGTTTTGTTTTTTGGTTGTTGAACATGCTGTTCTTGTTGCAGCGTTGCTCTCGTTTCAGGATCGGCGCCTTGCTCCCTTTGTTCAGAGTGGCGCTGCCGCCCCAGCGTGGGCCTGATTTCTGGATCGGAGTCCATCCTCGTCGTTTGTCGCCCCCCCTTCCCTCCGCCGTCTTCCTCTGGTCTTCCATTTCCCCCCCCTCCTCCTACTCCTGCTCGCACTGTTGCGGCTGTTCCTCCTCCTCCTCCTCCTCCTATTTCTCCTCCTCCCTCGCCTTCCTGCTCATCCTCCTGCTCATCCTCCTGATCTTCCGCCACCCCCTCCTCCTGCACCCCCTCTGGTGTACACAGCTCCCCTGTCTGCTCGCGCATAACGCGATGGTACCCGTCGTCGGATGTAGAAAAATCAGCTCAATGGAAAGTGATTGCTGGAAGGGGTACGTAGGATGTCAGATATGCCGCGAGCGCACCGGGCTCCCCCCCCCTCTCCCCTCCCCTGTCCCCCCTCCCTCCCTTCCTCCTGCCTTCCCCTCTTCCCTCGCTTGCCGTCCCTGCCCCGCCCTCCCTTGGAGCTCAAACGTGGAGGAGCCCACACCGCGGGTCTGCGGACAGCGCCTCCGCAGAATGCGCGGTGCGAGGCGGCCGTGCGGGAGCTGGAGCCGCGGGTGGACCCCGTGCTGCGGGTCCCCATGGATGTGGGCTGGGCCCTGGAGCCAGCTGGAGGTGCGCTCTGTGTGCACGGCGGGTGCACCGTCGGACCGAGGTACAAGATCGAGGTCGGTGCTGGGAGGGTGCCCTGTGTGTTCTTCGTGCCTGTTGGACGTTCTCGTGCATCCTGGGGAGGGGGTACCCTTGGATGCCCTGTGTGTTTTGGCCGGCATGTTCTTGAAGGATGCTCTTCTGGCCCAGGTCCGACTGTAGCCCTCGTGCGCGACGGGCGCGCGCCGCGGACCAGAGTCGCGCCGCTCTCAGGAGCCTCCTTGCCGGAAGTGCAAGGTCCTCTAGAGTGGCGGCCTGAGACGTCTGATGCACACAAGCGATTTTGGCTTCCTCACCGAGGCATGCATCTGCTCAGCTGGGGGCACCCCGTCAGCCCGGCGGCGCTTGCCTGGATGCAGCCCTCGTGCACGGGGGAGCCGCCTTCGCTGCCTGCCTGCCTGCCTGCACCGCGCGTGTGCGCCGGGCGGGCCACCAGGGGCCGTCCCTGGGGGCGCCCCTTCGTGGAGCCCTACGCCGCCTCTGCTCTGGGCTGGCCCGCAGGGCGCCTCGGGGTGGAGGCGCACGCCGCGGGGCGCGCGCCTCTCGGGGAGGCGTCCACTACCACAGGCTCGAACCACAGGCTCGCCCCTTCCCCCCTCGCCCCTCCCTCCTCCCATCCTCCTCCTCCTCCTCCTCCTCCTCCTCCTCCTCCTCCTCCTCCTCCTCCTCCTCCCCCTCCTCCTTCTCCTTCTCCTCCTCCTTCTCCTCCTCCTCCTCCTCCTCCACCTCCTCCTCCTCCTCCCTCCCTCCTCCGGCCTGGAGCGGGAAGGAGACGGGCCTCCCCTGGAGCGGGTTCGCGTTGCGCCAGCTGCTCCACGTCTTGGTCGGTGGCAGCCCTAGTCGGCCAGCGAGGTCGCCTCCCCAGGAGGAGGAGGAGGCGGAGGAGGAGGAGGAGGCGGAGGAGGAGGAGGAGGGAGGAGGGAGGAGGCGGACGGAGGGGAGGAGGGGGAGGAGGCGGAGGAGAAGGATGATGATGATGATGATGATGATGATGATGATGATGATGATGATGATGATGATGATGATGATGATGATGATGATGATGATGATGATGATGATGATGATGATGATGATGATGATGATGAGGAGTATATATATACACATATATATACATATATAGATATACCTATACGACCACCCTGCGGGTGATAAGGAGGATGGGGGGGGTGGAGGGGCCGAGCAATCGGCAACAGTGGTGATTGTTCTCCTGACGATGCCAGTGGAGTTTTTTTTCTCGGAGGCCTGCTGAGGCTCCTCTCCCTCCCTTTGTCGGGTCGCACATGGTGCAAATGCAATTGATGAGAACTGCTGCGACAGCGACGGCGGCGGCGTCCTGTCGGCGTATCCCTGTTTATGTAGACGGCCGAACTCCACGGGCCCAGACGCCCCAGTTTTTCGATTCGCTTCCAGCCGCGGCGGCGAGCCCGCGCGGCCGCCCGAAGGAACGGGGCGCGCTCGGAGAGAGCGGCTGGCAAAGCCTAGCCTGTACTGGTGGGTGCACGGGGCCTCGCCCGCACGCACGGCACGCACGAACACGAAACCGAAATCGATTTCCCGGTAGGGGGGCTCTCCGTTCCACTTCGATCTCACCCCCCAACCTCCGATATATATATATATATATATATATATATATATTCCTTCTACCTATCAAATTACAAGGAAAAACCCGGCATGTCACCGACACCCCCCCCCACATGGACCCCAGATGAACCCCACAGGCCCCCAAGAGAGCCCCACAATGCTTCGAGGCGGCCCAAAATGCCCCGAAGAGAGCGACACGAGGCCTACATCGGGAGCCCAAGACAGCAGAAGGCACTTCCCAGACGTCCTCTGCAAGGCCCAAGAGGCCCCAAGACGGCCCCAGAGTGCTCCAACAGGACCAAACATGGGCTCAAGACGGCCCAGGATGCCCCCGCAAAGACCTCCAATACGGCCTCAGCAGGCCAAAAACCTTAATTTTCCGTTGGTTTTTGAACGACTCTGTGCTTCTCGCCTTTTCTGGCCACGAACGGCCCAAGAATGGTCTGCGAGCTTCCGAGGTCGCCCCGAAATGGCCTCCAGGCGGCCCAATGGGGCCCCAAGATGGGCCAATAAAGCGCCAAGAAAGCCAGGGAGCGCCCAAAAGACCCCTAAAAGACCTCCAAGAGGGCCCCAACAGAGCCACGGGATGCTTCAGAGAGGGCCCGAGAGAGCCCCAACACGGCCCCAGGACGGCCCAAGCCCCCCCAGACAGCCCACGAGGGCCCCAGGACAGCCCAAGAAGGCCCTCCGATGGTATACAAAAGCACCAACAGGAGCTCCACTCAGTCTTAGAGCCGTCAAATTCTTTACACTCTGATTGACCTGAGCGGCCCCCCCCATCGCCCCTAGTTCTTCTCAACCTCGCCCCAAGACGGCACATGAGGCCCTGCAGACATCCCCACTAGAGCCCAAGAGGGTTCCAAGATAACTCTCGGCATGACCTACTCGGACGTCCGACAGCCCATCTCTCGTCCTTCTCTACCTCCTCCTCCTCCGTTTCCCCCTCTCTGCCCCTCATCCCCTCCTCAACCTCCTTCTTCCCTCGAACTCGTCGCCTTCCTCCTCCTCCTCGTCCTCCTCCTCCTCCTCCATCGCCCTCTCCTCATTTGCCTCCACCGACTCCGGGATACGAAAACTGATACTCATTTTCTCAGGAGGTTTTCTCCTGATCCTCCTCCAGCTGCTCCTTCGAGGCTCTGAAGACATCCCCAAGAAAGTCCAAGAAGGTTCCAACCTAACTCTCGACACCAACTCTTCGGAAATCTCCTCCTTCGAGGCTCTGAAGACATCCCCAAGAAAGTCCAAGAAGGTTCCAACCTAACTCTCGACACCAACTCTTCGGAAATCTCCTCCCAACCTCCTTCTGCTGCTCCTCCTCCTCCGGCTCTTTATCCTCCTGCTCCTCTTGCTCCTCCTGTAGTTCGTTGTCTTCCTCCTCCGCTGCCTCGTCAAAAGCCCCAGACCACATACTCTTATCACAAGCTCCCCAAAAGCAACCAGGGGTGCCAAGACAGACCAAGGGGGCTCCGAAGAGGGCCCACGACAGGCTTCCAGGGTCCGGGGAACCACAATTTGATGCGCAGTTCTCCTTTCGTCTCAGGAGCCCACGGAACACTCGCGAGAACTAAAACATACCCCAGACCCCAGGTTGCTATCACCAGCTCCCCTGAAGAACTCACGAGACTCCTGGGCGGTCCAAGAAAACCCCACCACGGGCCTACGACAAGGCTTCCTCTTGCTCTTCCTCCTCCTGCTCCTCTCTCTCCTGTAGTTCGCTGTCTTCCTTCTCCGCTGCCTTCTGAAGGGCCCCAGATCTGAGACTCATATCCAAGCTCACCAAAGACACCAAGGCGCCACAAGACACACCTCGGGGGCCCCAAAGAGATCCCACGACAGGCTTCCAGGGTCCGGGGAACCACAATTTGATGCGCAGTTCTCCTTTCGTCTCAGGAGCCCACGGAACTCTCTGGAAAACTAAAACATACCCCAGACCCCAGACTGCTATCACCAGCTCCCCTGAAGAACCCACGAGACTCCTGGGCGGTCCAAGAAGACCCCACCACGGGCCTACGACAAGGCTTCCTCTTGCTCCTCCTCCTCCTGCTCCTCTCTCTCCTGTAGTTCGCTGTCTTCCTTCTCCGCTGCCTTCTGAAGGGCCCCAGATCTGAGACTCATATCCAAGCTCCCCAAAGACACCAAGGCGCCACAGGACACACCTCGGGGGCCCCAAAGAGATCCCACGACAGGCTTCCAGGGTCTGGGGAACCACAATTTGATGCGCAGTTCTCCTTTCGTCTCAGGAGCCCACGGAACACTCGCGAGAACTAAAACATACCCCAGACCCCAGACTGCTATCACCAGCTCCCCTGAAGAACCCACGAGACTCCTGGACGCTCCAAGAAGACCCCACCACGGGCCTACGACAAGGCTTCCTCTTGCTCTTCCTCCTCCTGCTCCTCTCTCTCCTGTAGTTCGCTGTCTTCCTTCTCCGCTGCCTTCTGAAGGGCCCCAGATCTGAGACTCATATCCAAGCTCCCCAAAGACACCAAGGCGCCACAGGACACACCTCGGGGGCCCCAAAGAGATCCCACGACAGGCTTCCAAGGTCTGGGGAACCACAATTTGATGCGCAGTTCTCCTTTCGTCTCAGAAGCCCACAAAACACTCGCGAAAACTAAAACATACCCCAGACCCCAGACTGCTATCACCAGCTCCCCTGAAGAACCCACGAGACTCCTGGACGGCCCAAGAAGACCCCACCACGGGCCTGCGACAAGGCTTCCTCTTGCTCTTCCTCCTCCTGCTCCTCTCTCTCCTGTAGTTCGCTGTCTTCCTTCTGCGCTGCCTTCTGAAGGGCCCCAGATCTGAGACTCATACCCAAGCTCCCCAAAAACACCAAGGCGCCACAAGACACACCTCGGGGGCCCCAAAGAGATCCCAAAACAGACTTCCAGGGTCTGGGGAACCACAATTTGATGCGCAGTTCTCCTTCCGTCTCAGAAGCCCACGGAACACTCGCGAGAACTAAAACATACCCCAGACCCGAGACTGCTATCACCAGCTCACCTGAAGAACCCACGAGACTCCTGGACGGTCCAAGAAGACCCCACCACGGGCCTACGACCAGGCTTCCTCTTGCTATTCCTCCTCCTGCTCCTCTCTCTCCTGTAGTTCGCTGTCTTGCTTCTCCGCTGCCTTCTGAAGGGCCCCAGATCTGAGACTCATATCCAAGCTCCCCAAAGACACCAAGGCGCCACAAAACACACCTCGGGGGCCCCAAAGAGATCCCACGACAGGCTTGAAGGGTCTGGGGAACCACAATTTGATGCGCAGTTTCCCTCTCGTCTCGGGAGCCCACCTCCTTTGTCTCCTGTTTCTCCCTCTCCTCGTCCTCCTTCTCCTCCCTCTGTCCACCTTTCTCCCCCGCCGCACTCTGCTGGTCCTCCTCCTCCTCCTCCTCCTCCTCCTCTCCTCTCTCCCCCCTCACCGACTTCTTATACTCTTCCTTCAGAGAGCCCGGGCACTAAACTATGATGCTCAGTTTTCCTTCAAGCTCCTCTCACCTCGTCCTCCACATCCTCCCCTTCTCCCGCTTCCCCTCCACCATGTTGCTTCATTTTCAGTACACTCCGACGCGTTGGCTCGAAGTGCGTAGATCTCCCATTCTTGGGATGGGCATATGTACGCCGTGATCATTTGCTTTGCGCCATGGGCCCCAAGCGGGCAGCATGCTTTGCGTGCTCTGTCTGCGAGGCCGACCTGCCGCGCGACTCGTTCACACCTAACCAGCTAAACAAAGCCACGAAGACTTGCAAAGAATGCGCCACACGGGCATCTTTCACGTGCTCGGTGTGCACGACCGACCTTCCGCGCCACTCTTTCACACCCACTCAGCTACACAAAGCCACAAAGACTTGCAACGCATGCGCCGCCCTCCAAAACAAACCTGCGGTGGCCTTGCCGTGTACTCGCTGTCACGAGGAGCTCGCCCCCGAGGACTTCGCAGTTCGACACCGACACAAAACCGAGAGAATGTGCAAGGCATGTGTTGCGCAGCCAGCTTCATTTTGTGTCTGTGCTCGATGCGGAGAAGCATTACCGCTGGGCGATTTTGCTCCCAGATGGCACGCCCGCAACCAAAAGATATGCCGACACTGCTGTCCATTTCCTCCTCCTCCTCCTCCTCGTCCTCCTCCACCTCCTCCTCCTCCTCCGCGCGCTCTCTCTCTCTCTCTCTCTCTCGCTCTCTCTCTCTCTCTCTCTCTCTCTGTGCCTCTCTGTCGCACCCCTCCACCCGCCCGCGCGCCTTCTGAGTTCTTCTGTTTTGTAATAACAAAAACTGTTTGCTGTTTTTCTAAGACTCTGGGACTTTCCCCCGTCGCCGCGGCCGGGTTCTCGTGAAACTGATGGTCAGAACGCATCGTGGACAGGTTCGGAGGTCAAGTTTTTCAGAGAGTCGTCGTCGCCGCCGTCGTCGTTGTCATCGTCGCCGTCGTCCTTGGCTCGGCTGGCCCGCGCGCCGAATGGGCCCGCGTGGCAGAGAAGGAAAAGGAGCAGGAGGCGGGACGGAGGAGAAAAAGGAGGAAGAGGAAGGAACGGTGAGGATTGCGAGAAACAGGAGGGGCCCCAGGAAGACGGAAGGAGGGCACGGAGGAGCAGGAGGAGGGGAGGGCAAACGGCGGAAACAGAAGACAGCTTTCACTGGGACCCGTGCTCTCGCCGAGGCGCCGGCCACATCTCTCATTCAAAATCGTGTTGCCGCTTCGCTCGCGGGACTCCCAGCCTCTACCAGGTCAGCATCCCGTCCTCCAGCATGCGGCCGCCGACTTTCCTCTCAATTCTTGACGCTTCGCGTATCCCCACCGGCCCGTCCAGAATTGAGTGCCAGCTTTCCCGAGGCCTCTTGGAGGCTATCCTGAGCCATGCTCGGCTAGAGGCTGTCGGAAGCTATTATGAGCCATGCTCGGCTATGTTGGGCCATATTCAGGCTGTCTTGAGGCCTCTTGGAGATCTGTCGGAGGCTCTATCTTGAGCCATGCTTGGCTATCTTGGGCCATTTTGGAGGCCATCTTGGGCTATCTAGGGCTCTCTTGGAGCCATCTTGGGCCAAAAAGGGCGGGGTGGAGAATCTTCAGGAGAGGCTGGGAGGCCTCTCGGGCCCGTCTTGGGCCCCATTGTTCAAAAAGAGCGGGGGTCCTCAGTTCAGGTCCCCCCCTCGGAGGCTCTCAAACGGCGTCTTGGGGACGTGTTGGAGCGCTCTTTGGAAGCCTCTTGGGCGATCTTGGGGCCGTCTTGGGCCTTCTTGGGCCCCTCTTGGGGCTCTCTTGGGCCATCTTGGGGCCATCTTGATGCCTCAGGGGCCCGTCGGAAGCGAAAAGACGAGAATGCCAAACACATTGACTTTCCTTAGGCTTTTGAAGGGTTTTGGCTTCTTGGAGGGCGCCGTGGAGGGCTCGAAGGGCACGTGGATCCGTCTTGAGGACTCTTGGAGGTGTGTCGGAGGCTATCTTGACCCATCTTGAGGTATCTTGGGCCATCTTGGAGGCCATCTTGCGACTTGGAGCGCCTCTTGGAGCCATCTTGAGCCATCTTGGACGCTCTAACGCCTCCATCCCCCCCCCCCCTCCAGGCCCAGGGGAAGGTTACCCCTCCCCCGAGCAGGGGAAGGAAGGGGAAGAGAGAAAACCAAACTCGTTATACCACCGTAGCCCTAAAGGGCCGGTGGGACTTCCACCTATAGACTTCCAGCCTCCATCAGCTCAGCACTCCGACCTCTAGCGTCCGGCATCCGACTTTCCACCTTCACCTCCACTCCAGCGTCCACCAACTCTGCGCCCTGAGCCCCGCCCCGGGCGCTACCGCGCACTCGCCTCGCCTCGCCTCCGCTCGCACAATTCCCACACACCTCATTGAACAATTGTGTTCTCGCCCGCGCCCAGAAACATCGTAGGTGCAAGGATCAAGATTAGAAGGCGAAGCGCAGCGAGCCTTAAAATCTTGTATATATATATACTACCCCTGGTGCGTAACGGTCGTTACCCAGGCCGGACCCCCACTGGTAATGGTAACGATCGTTCGTGGGGGGATGGGGCCTGGACCCCACCTCACTTGCTGGTGTTCGCACACATACTATGGCGATCGCAGTGCATCTCCGCCCCGACGTGCCCCACCCCGCCGAAGCGCTACCGTCACCCAGGGCCCCAGCTCCCCCACTGGGTAACGAGCTTTCCCTAACATATGAAAGAGCGTGTTCTACCGCTGCTGGCGGAAAACCGGGGGGGGTCACTACCGGTTCAAACCCCTCCCCCCCCCCCCTCTGGAAAACCGGGGGGGGTCACTACCGGTTCGAACCCCTCCCCCCCCCGCCCCCAGTTCATCATGAAAAGGGGGGGGGGCTCACTACTGGTTCGAACCCCCCCCATTCCCACCCTCGAAAACCGTGGGGGGGGGTCACTACCGGTTCGAACCCCCCCCCCTCGAAAACCGAGTGGGGGTGCGGACAGTGGTGGGGACGGTGTTGGTGGGGACAGTGGTGAGGGGACAGCGGGACAGTGGTGGGGACAGTGGGACAGTGGGACAGTGGTGGGGACGGTAGTGGTGGGGACAGTGGTGGGGACAGTGGTGGGGACAATGGTGGGAACAGGGGGGACAGTGGACAGTGGTGGGGACGGTGGTGGTGGGGACAGTGGTGTGGGGACAGTGGGAATGAGGTGGAAACAGTGGGACAGTGGAGGGTACAATGGTGGTGGGGACAGTGGTGAAGGCGGTGGCGAAGACGGCGGTGGGACAATGGGACAGAGGTACAGTGGGGACAGTGGTGGGGACAGTGGGGACAGTGGTGGGAACAGTGGGACAGCTCAATGGGACAGCGGAGGAGTCAGTGGGACAGTGGGGACAGTGGGGATAGTCGGGCAGTGGTTGGGGCCGTGGAGACAGTGGGGAGAGTGGAACCGTGGTGGGAACAGTGGTGGGGACAGTGGGGACAGTGCGACAGTGGTGGGGGCACTGGTGGGGACAGTAGGGACGGTGGTGGAACCAGCGGGAACAGTGGTGGTGAGGACAGTGGCGCTGGGAACAACAGTGGGGGATGTGATGCGGACGGTGGTAGGGACCGGGAGTCGTTTGCTGGCGGTGCGTGGGGGGGGGGTCGAACCGGTTGTGACCCCCCTCCGGTTTTCGAGGGGGGGGGGGTTCGAACCGGTAGTGACCCCCCCCGGTTTTCCGGATCCGGAGGGGGGGGGGGGGGGGGTTCGAACCGGTAGTGACCCCCCCCGGTTTTCGAGGGGGAGGGGGGGGGGGAGGGGTTAGGGGAGGGGGGGGTTTTGCGGGGGAGGGGGGGGGGTCCAGCAGGAGGGGGGGGATTTTCGGAGGGGGGGGGGGGGGCGACCTCCGGGCTCCGGAAGAAAAGGTTGGCAATTTTCCACAGTAATGCGGCGGTGGATCACGCTCTCTCTAACATATGCTAGCCAGCGTATACACCAAACATTGTGTTTACAGCAGTTTAGGTTGTACAATTTATGTAGGTTGTACAATATCTGTTTGACCATGTTTGCTAAACAGCCTTGCGTCGTACATCATCGTTGCGTGCACGCTTTGCGAGGCGACTCGTGTAGATTATCGCTGTCGGCTCCCATCTCCTGCTCCTCCAAAACAACCAATCTTTGTGGAGCAGTATTTGTGTGGTGCAACATAAGGTCAAAACGCCACATTTAGCGCGCACAACCCCCCTTGAGGGACAATGCGTTACTCGCCGACCGTGCACGCTATACGCCAACTCCCCTGGTCGAAACCACTCTGGCCACTGACTAAAACGTGCGTGCACGCTATACGTGTCTATGTTGCAAGCGGACGTGCACGCTAAACGTTTTTACGTTGTCGAGCTTTTTACATTGCCGCGTGCACTCTATACGATGGTACTCTTCGGCTCACCTCTCCACTCCGTCCCCTTCCCCCCCTCCTCCGAGCGACATGCTCGTATGGCGCCCCTCGGGGGGGGAACTCTATACGTGTCCTCCACCTCCGGCTCGCCATTCCACCCCGTCCCCTCCTCCGCTCCCCATCCGAATGAAAGTGTTCATGGCGCCCGTTTGGGGGTGCACTCTATACGCGTCCTCCTCCCAATACTCGCCATTCCACTCCGTTTACTGCTCCGCTCCACTGCGTATTTAGGATGAGTAGGAGGAGGAAGAGGAAGAGGAGGAGGAGCAGGAGGAGGAGGAGGAGGAGGAGGAGGAGGAGGAGGAGGAGGGGGAAGGGGAGGAGGGGGTGGGGAGGGGAGGAGGAAGAGGAAGAGGAGGAGGGGAGGAGGAAAAGGAAGAGGAGGCGGAGAAGGAAGAAGAGGAGGAGGAGGAGGCAGAAGTTGTTCGGGCCTGCGGATGCCGAAAGGTCAAGTGTGGTTCCAGGGACTGCTGAGCCAGATCAGCATTTTGAAAACACAGGTGCACTCTCAACGTATTTTGCTGAGACATCCGACGTGCACTAAACGTTTTTGTCTCAGCCATCGGAAATGCATGCTAGACGCGGCACAACCGCGTATAGAACGCACCCTTCTTTCGACGTGCACTCTATACGACCCCCGAATAGCGTGCACATCAAAGTCGCCACGTGCACGCTATATATGGCGTTTTGGCCGTACGTGGTGCAGTATATGCGGTCCAACCTGTGTGGTGCAACCTCTGTGGTGCGATCTATGTTGTGCAACATAGGCGGCGCAATACATGTGGTGCAATGCATGTTGTGCAATGCAGGATGGGCAATATGTGTGGTGCAATCTATGTGGTACAACCTATGTTGTGCTATCCAGATGTCTCTAATCTTTGTGGTGCAATCTATGCGGTGCGACCTATGTGGTGCGATCTGTGTGGTGCAATCTATGCGGTGCGATCTATGTGGGCTATCTATGTGTTGCAAGTGTGCGCGGCCGCGACGAGGCGGCGACGGGGCGGAGACGGCGACAGCATGGCCGCCAGACAGACATCCAGGCCCAGACGACGGGCGGCGACGAGGCGGCCACGGGGCGGCGATGGCGACAGCATAACCGCCAGACCGACAATCCCCCCCAGTTTGTATTCCAGAAGTAAGGACCCTGAACAAAAAAAAAATAAATAAAAATAATAAACAAAAAAACCAGAAGTAAGGACCCTGAAGGGCAAGCACTGTTAGGAGAAATCTGTAAGAGCCCCTAGGTGCAAGCACTGCTTGGGGAGATAGCAACAGTCTCAGGACAGCTGTCTGCCCAAGCATTTGCAGGGCTGCAGTCTTCACAGAAACGCTGATGCAGACGGACTACTCCGACAGCTGTCTGCCCAAGCATTTGCAGGGTTGCAGTTTTCACAGACACACTGATGCAGACGGACTACTCCGAGCACGCCCTGGACGGCGGGGCCCCGACTGCTATTTGGCCTGCATTTGTCGAGTAGGGGATCGACTACAGAAATCATTCGCCCCAACATGGATTTGTTCGTCGAATCCACGAGAAATTTGTTTTTTCCTGGTTCTACGGACCTTCTACCTGTGACTCGACGGGGAAATCGATTCTGGGGTGCATCAATTCTGTAGTCGATCCCCGACTCGAGCTGGGCCTCGCTGGTGCGGGAGCTCGCGCAGCTTCGCCTCGTCGGCACGGGCGTCACGCACGACGCGAGCCGAGTCCGCAACCCATGCCCCGCTTGGGGGGGTTCCGTTTCACGCCGGGAGGTCTCACCCCTCACCCCTCTTGGGACCCTCCGAGCCAGGGACTCCTCGCGGCCCGGATCCGATCCGTGACCTTGCGCCGTGCAGGTCTTCCCTGCGGCGACGCGCGTGCCTTCGCTTGCGTGCCCGCGCGCGCCCGCGTCGTCGCGGCGCGCGCGTTCGGGCACGATGGCTTTTCGCTTTCCAAGAAGCAGAAGCAGATCCTCATACTGCTTGCTGAGACCTGGCAGCCTGAGGACTGCGAGGCGCGATCCCGGGCATGGATGCGCGATCCCGTGGCTGCGCTTCGCGGCGGGGCATCTGCGCAGGGCCGCCCCCGCGTCCGCAGGGTCGCGGCAGCGAGGGGTCTGGATCGCGAGGCCGTGGATCTGTGGAGACGCCTCCCGTGGATGGGCAGAACAGTTCAACCCCTGATTCGGTGGCGGCCAAGAGGGGGGCGATGACCATGGTCGCAGGCCTAGAGGTTGACACCAACACCAAGATCGGCGGTCTGCCTCCACCGAGGGAAGACGATGCCGATCTCGGTGGCGGTGGTAATATTCTGGCTTCCAAGGTGACCGAACTATTACCACCAACACCGAAATCGAGGATCATCATCCCCCTGTGGAGGCAGCCCCCTGTGTTGGTGTTGGTGCCAATTTCCAGGCCTCCAACATGGGGGGGTGGATTTCATGGCGTGGGCCATGATCTTTCCTCAGACTTCATGGCGCCTCTCCTGATTTCATGGCGTCCTTGGCCCCCCTCTGGGCCGCGCACGTGCCGTTGGCCATGATTTGCGCCCCCCCCCTCCCCCTTTTTGACGCCCCCTTCTCGGCCGACCCCGATTGACACCGCCCCCCCCCTTCCCCCAGATGCAAAGCTGGTCCCAGGCATTCGGCAGCACGGGCGTGAGAGGACAAAAATCGGTGGAACGCCCACGGCCTCGGCGAGCCTCGTTCCAGCCATGAATCCGGGGGGGACGGGGGGGGGACGAACACGGGGTCGAACACGAAGGGGTTCCACCTTTGTCCCCTTTCCGTCCCTGGCGGCTTCGCCGTCCTAAGTTTTGCTTCGGGCTCAGGCAGTGCACCGTCTTGCCCCCTTACGCGGAAGTAGCCGACGGTTATGCAAGGGGGCGGCGGCGTCGGAGTCGTTGGCCCGTCTGGGTGTCCCCAATTTCCGTCGCGCGCTCGCAGGGCGTGGCGGGCGCGGTATTTCCGCGACCCCCCGATGGCGGTCGCAGGGGGTAATCCCCCCATGGGGAACCTAAGGACCCGAGTGAGGACTGCTGTGCAACATGTGAGGACAGTGAATCAGTGTGGGGGGGTCTTCTTTTCTCACAGTCCTCACGGTCCTCACATTTTCTACGGCAGTCCTCACTCTGGTCCTCACGGTCCTCACGGCCCTGGCGGGTGTTCGGATTTTGCAGGCCAGACCCCTATCTCTTGATAGCCCCATGGCCACCACGATAGAGCAGCCGTGGCACTTAGGCACCGCAAGGAAGAGACACAAGGGACTTCCCCCACGCGACAAAAGGCCGACTCCAGAGACCCTGGAGACGCCAGAATTTCCGGTAGCATATTCTGAGAGCCTTGTGTACCCTCGCAATTCTGCCTTGAGTGTCGATTAGCGTCGATTAGCGTCTGGGAGTCGATGAGATAGCGCCGAGTTAGCGTCGTCTAGCGCCACTTAGCGTCGATTTAGCGCCGATGAGCGTCGATTTAGCGTCGACCAGCGTCGATTCGTAAGAGCCGACAAGATGGTATGGGAGGTTCCCATGAGTTGCCACCGAACGAATTAACGGTATCTGTTGGGGTGTCTGCTCGTAGTTCCGCGGGCTTCGGACCAGCACGACTTTCCACGGGTCCCGGTGAGCCGGGTCATTTGCCCAGAGGGTTGGCGGGGAAGGGGCGGGGCAGGCAGCACCCGGCAGCAGCCCCGGCAGCAGCGGGAGCACGAGCAGCTGGAGCCGCAGCCATACAGTGGAGACCCATGCCAAGAAACACCTTGCTTGGGTTTCGATGGTTTTGCTTTGGAAAGCGTGACGTTCCCACCAAAAATCAATTGACGTCCTGGGGTCTCAGGGTTGTTTTTTTTGTGGACGCTTTCTTGTGGAAGGTTTCTTATTGTATACCCCGCTGACAAGGTGTCGACATCTCCATCCTCGATGAGGCCACTCGGAAGGAGATGGAGTACCTCGCCGAGGCTGCGCCAGCGGCCAGGCATGAGAGGTAGCCATTGGGCAGATTTTGTCTTGGTCAGCGGGTGAGGGGAGGTCTCTTCGCCTGGGTGTCAACGCGCGGCTCTCGCTGCCTTCTGTCTTTTCTCCTCTTTGCATTCTGCCTGTTGTTGTTCACATTGTTTTCTGACTATTTGTGTCCAACGTTCCTGTTCTCCCTTCGTTCACTATCGTTTCGCTCGTTCGCTCGCATTTAGTTCCATCTGTCGCTGACGTTCGCTCGCCGTTTCCTGTCTTTTCCTCCTCGCCGCTTCAGTCAGCCTGGTTGCCCGTCAGCCCCTTTCCACCTCCGTTTTTTTTCACACGCAGGATACCACAGAAGAATTTGGTGTCCTGTCTGCGCTTCCGCTTGCATGGCCGTCGGGCTGGTCTCCCCCTTGCGTTTTTCCATTCGGATCGTCTTCGGTCGTTCGTTTTCGGCTGTCCCGAGGGGCGCTCTCGCCTCGGCGTCTGTCACGCTGCTGCACTCCAGCCACGCTTCCCCTTCAGTCGGGCCTGTCCCTCTACAGGAGGAGTATTCAATTACACTGGAGAAAACCCTAATCAGTGGATGATTTGAAAATTACTACTCTGGATCTTGAGATCGACTGTGAGATCGATCATGAGATCGATGGGGTGGAATCGACAGTCAGGAAGATTATAAGGTCGATCGTGAGACCGAGAGCGAAATCGATTCAATGAGATCGATAGTGAGATCGATCGCGAGATCGCTCATGCGATCTCTAGTGAGATCGCTTGTGAGATCGATAGTGAGATCGATTGCGAGATCGATGGTGAGATCGATAGAGAAGTGGGTAATGAGATCGATGGTGAGACCGATCGATAAGAAGATCGACCAGGAACCCGGGAACCCGTGAAACTCGCCGCCCTCCGAAATCGGCCCGGAACCCGGAACCGGGAACCCAGGAACCCGGAACCGGGAACCCGGGAACCCAGTGTGCGACCAAAATCGGCGGGACACTTTCGCCAAATCCTTCAACTTCTGCGAGGACCCCTTCAGTACAAGCATTGATTG
Organism: Prorocentrum cordatum; assembly: GCA_963575745.1. NCBI lineage: Eukaryota > Dinophyceae > Prorocentrales > Prorocentraceae > Prorocentrum > Prorocentrum cordatum. The sequence goes on from CAUYUJ010015286.1 coordinate 43,504, forward strand.
GGGAAAATGATAAAAAATCGCCCGACGAAGGACCCAACCATATGCAGGTGTGAGTACCGCAGTTGTGATTCACTTTTTCGGTGGTGATCCCTATGAGGCAACGAACCGTGCTAGGGGTGTGCCGACATGAGTAGCGTGGTACACAACGCGAACGAAAACGATTGATTTGAGTACGTAGGGAGACTGAGCGCAGGTGAATCTGAGCGCGAATGCGTCTGACTGTGAATGAACCTGCGTGCGAGCGAGTCTACATGCATGAATGCGAGTATGACAAAGCATGGTATAATTGTATATGAATGTCACTAGTTTGAGAATTACTGCCTCTGCGTACTCGTGACGCTGGGCGTGGCCGCCGCAAGGAACTCCCCCGGGACTCCCCGACGGCATCGCCCGCGCGCCGTGACGCCAATATCGGCGCGCCCCCCCGCGAGGATCGCGCCCGCTACCTCCCCTTCTTTTACTCCCTCTTTGCCCGCGCACTCAAAAGTCCAAGGCTGCGGGCGCAGCACAGCGCGGAGTCCCCGCGACGCGCGCATGTCGCCCCAGAGACGCGCGCAGGTCGCCCCGGAGGGGTCCCAGCGACGCGCGCGGGTCGTCCGCTGCGCGGAGCAAAGAGAGCTAGCTGGTTGGCTGATAGCGGGCAAGGCTCTTGCCGCTGGGTAGAGCGACGACGGGCGAGCGAGGCGCTGGGCAAGAACGCAGCGCGGAGTTCCCGCGACGCGCGCTGGTCGCCCCGGAGGGGTCCCCCTGACGCGCGCGGGTCGTCCGCTGCGCGGGGCAAAAAACGTGTGAGGGGTGTGCCGAAACGAGTGACGGGGGCGCATGCGGACTGTGCCACTTGGACCTTCGGCGGAGCTCTTATGGGGCCACGATAGCGTGTGAGGGGTGGGCCGAAATGAGTGGTGGGGACGCATGCGGACTGTGCCACGGGGACCTTCGGCGGAGCTCCCATGGGGCCACGAAGCGTGTGAGGGGTGTGCCGAAATGAGTGGCGGGGGCGCATGCGGACTGTGCCACTGGGACCTTCGGCGGAGCTCCTATGGGGCCACGAAACGTGTGAGGGGTTGCCCGACATGAGTGGCGGGGACGCATGCGGACTGTGCCACGGGGACCTTCGGCGGAGCTCCTATGGGGCCACGAAGCGTGTGAGGGGAGTGCCGAAATGAATGGCGGGGGCGCATGCGGACTGTGCCACTGGGGCCTTCGGCGGAGCTCGGGGCCACGAAGCGTGTGAGGGGTGTGCCGACATGAGTGGCGGGGACGCATGCGGACTGTGCCACGGGGACTTTCGGCGGAGCTCCTATGGGGCCACGAAGCGTGTGAGGGGTGAGCGGACATGAGTGGCGGGGACGCATGCGGACTGTGCCACTGGGGCCTTCGGCGGAGCTCCCATGGGGCCGCGAGGAGTGTGAGGGGTGGGCCGACATGAATGGCGGGGACGCATGCGGACTGTGCCACTCGGACCGTCGGCAGAGCTCCTATGGGGCCACGAAGCGTGTGAGCGAAATGAGTGGCGGGGACGCATGCGGACTGTGCCACTGGGGCCTTCGGCGGAGCTCCCATGGGGCCACGAAGCGTGTGAGGGGTGGGCCGAAATGAGTGGCGGGGACGCATGCGGACTGTGCCACAAGGACCTTCGGCGGAGCTCCTATGGGGCCACGAAGCGTGTGAGGGGTGTGCCGAAATGAGTGGCGGGGACGCATGCGGACTGAGCCACTGGGACCTTCGGCGGGGCCCCTTCTGGGGCCACGAAACGCTGTTATGGGTGGGGGAGACGCATGCGGACTGCGCCACGGGGACCTTCGGTGGCGCTCCCCGTGGGGCCACGAAGCGCTGTACGGAGGGGGGGTGAGACGCATGCCAACCGCGCCATTGGGACCTTCGGTGGAGCTCCCTTTGGGGCAACGAAGCGTGCGATGATGTTGATGATGCTGATGTTGATGATCATGATGACGACGATGCTGACGATGATGATGTTGATGATGGTGCTGCTGATGATGATGATGATAAGAGGAGGGGAGGAGGGAGGAGAAAAAAGGAGGAACGTGGGGCGACGTCTCTTCAAAACGAGGACCCAAAACCACAGGATGGTTGGGAAATAGTCTGGGGACGTGTTCCAACTTTGGGGTACCTCTTCATTTCCCCCATTTTTCGCCCAAAATCTGCCAGTAGGGGGGCACGCCCGACCTAAACTTACCCAGCGCGATCAAATACTCTGCGCTTTCTCTCGTGGTATGCCGCCGCCCCTCCCGCTGCCCGTGCCTCGCCGCGCCTGCGGGGGTTCGGCCTGCTCGGAGGCCCGCTGCGGCCGTCGTCTTCTTCGTCGTCGTCGTCGTCGTCGTCGTCCTCGTCAGTGTCGTCGTCGTCGTCGGTCGTCGTCGTCGTCGTCGTCCTCATCGTTGTCGTCGTCGTCGTCGGTTGTCGTCGTCGTCGTCGTCCTCGGTTGTCGTCGTCGGTCGTCGTCGTCGTCGTCGTCGTCGTCGTCGTCGTCGTCGTCGCAGTCGTCCTCGTCGTCGTCGTCGTCGTCGTCGTCGTCGTCGTAGTCGTTGTCGTCGGCGGCCGCTTCGTCGTCGCTTGTCGTCGCCCTTGTCGTGGTCGTCGTCGTCGTCGTCGACCGTTTCGTCGTCGTCCCTGTCGTCGTCGTCGTCGTCGTCGTCCTCGTTGTCGTTATCGTCGTAGTCATCTTCCTCTTCCTTGTCGTCCTCCTTGCCTTCCTCTTCCTTACCTTCCTTCTTTCTTCTCCTCAATCCTTCTCCTGGTTCCTTGCTTCGTCACGCTGGAAATATAAGTCGACGATCAAGTTCTGACTCGGCAGCTGGACTGTTGAACAGGAAAAGGTTGAGCTTAATGGGAAGTGATGGAGGTGAGGGGTAGACTGTCAGATATGGCGCGCGCGTACCTAGCTTGCCTCCACTCTCCTCTACTTCCCCCCTCCACCTCTCCTCTCCTCGCCCCCTTCCTCTTCTTCCTTCTTTCTCATCCACTTTATTCTTATCATTGTCATTGTCGTGGTTACCACCACTACCAGTTATCTTGATCCTTCTCCTGCTTTTTTTCCTCTCCAGAAACCTCTTCTCTCTGCCGACAACCGAAAACTCCGAACACTCCCGACAACCTCCCACAAGCCGTTGAATTTCATCCGAGAACCTTTTCCCCCTCCACAGTTACACAATATGAATACTATGGAAACAGGGGCCCTCCTCGAGCTCGACAGCGGTGACGAGTCCGCCGCCGCCGACGCAGCTGCGCTTCCCTTTGGAGTGGCGGGGACCGCTCGCGAGGATGCCGCGAGCGATTATACGACCCCGAGTGTGGAAGCAGGGGCCCTCCTCGGGCTCGACAGCGATGACGAGTCCGCCGCCGCCGACGCAGCTGCGCTTCCTTTGGGACTTGCGGGGGCCGCTCGCGAGGATGCCGCGAGGGAGCAGTGAAGAGACTGCGCTCGCGCGACTGGGCTCGCGTGGCCTCTGCGGGCCACTTCCGTGCACCAGGTGGCAGCCAGGCACACGGCGGCGGAAACGCCGTGGGACGCGGCGGAAGCACCAGGCCGGCCTTGCCCTCAGCGGAGGAAAGTGGTACCGATGCCGCTACGCCTCCCTGGTTTTCGCCTTTTGAAGCCTCTCTTTGCCACTGCTGGATTCGCCTCGCAATCCTGGCAATCCTGGTCAGATCACGAACCTTACATCTATACCTATACCCGTTTTCTCTTGAAATTTGCGTCAGAGGAGGCCGCGTATCGCGTGGGCGACGGCGTTGTGAACGAGTGCGCGTCGCAAGCCTTTTTGAGTTGATTTTTTTCTTCTGGACGTAGATGGCCGCACCTTGGGAGAGATTTGAAGAGTGGCGGTATCGGTACTGTTTGGCTTCCCCATGCCCACTCCTCTTCCCGACGATCCCGCCGGGAGAGACCAGGACCGCTCGCTCCCATCCTTCTTGGGGCGCATCGTAACACAGGGGGTGCGCCCCTCCTCCTCCTCCTCCTCCTCCTCCTCCTCCTCCTCCTCCTCCTTCTCCTCCTCCTCCTCCTCCTCCTCCTCCCCCCGTCCCCTGGCGGATCAAGTGTCTGGGCCCATCGTGAACGTTTTGCCTGTGCTTCTTCTGCGCCAGTGCCGCCTTCGGCTGTTTGTATTTTCTGTTACGCCAGTGCCGCCTTCGACGCCTGGTGCTTCGCGGATCTCATGATAGTCAGATCGTGCGCCCACATATAGGCGTATTCACTCGTCCATCGCGGCGAAGGACGTCGACAGCGAGATAACCACTCTCCTTTGCATCTGCCCCCCTTTCGCTAGGGTATGACACTTCACCATTCCCCCTGGAGCCCGTGCCACTGGTGTTCTTGCAGAGCGTGCGCGGTGGTGCCAGTGCGGTTGATGGTGTGGGTGATGGGTGATGCTGTGCGATGGGACTGCTGTCCAGAGTGCCGTGATGGTGCGATGACTCCTGCACGTTCCTGCTCGTGCCTGGAGGTCCCGTCGGAGGCCCTCTGGGGCTTTTTCGGGAGTCTTTCCCCACGCGCCCGTGGGGCCCTCGAACAGGAGCTGCCGCAGATCGCGTTGGCTGCTCCTCACACGCGGCTCCTCGCAGCCGTTTTACCATTCCTTCTCGATGGGTCAACGCAACACCATCCGCCACCGTGCCTCTGGGCACGGAGTGTCCTCAGGTCCTTTGCCTAATCCCCTGAGCCTCAGTCCTCAATCCTGTAGAGTTGTTTCCAGGGCCTGGACCTGGAATTCTCAAATCCGCTGGGGCTTGTCGCGGTTTCCTTGGGTTCCTGGCATCTTGACGCATGACCTTGTCGGGCCCAAGAGGGCCCTAAGACGGACCGACGCTCGCCCTCGGGCCGCCCTCCCGGGCGTCGGCAGCTGCTCTGTTCCGTCGGGACGGTGCGGGCGGACTGACGGACGAGGAGCTTGGGGAGCAGGAGGAGGAGGAGGAGGAGGAGGAGGAGGAGGAGGAGGAGGAGGAGGGGGAGGAGAAGGAGGAGGAGGAGGAGGAGGAGCGAGGAATAGCAAAGAGTGACGAGGCGAAGCTGCGCGGGGCGCGCAGGAAGAGCACACGACACCCACAGGTGATGCGGGGAACAGGTGGTGCGTATATCATCGTCCTCTCCCCCCCTCCTCTCCTGGGGCCTTTCCCTTCCCCTTCCCCCATCCTCCTCAGCCTCCTCTTCCCCTCCCCCTCCCGTCCTCCTCCCCTCTCTCTGTCCGCCTCCTCCCCTCCGTCCCTCGTCCTCGCGCTCTTCCTCGTCGCCTTTGTTGTGGCGTGATCGTCGGGGTCGTGGCCGTCGTCGTCGCGGTCATTGCCGCGGACGTCGCGGTCGTCGTTGTCGTGGTCGTGGCCATCGTCGTCGTCGTCGTCGTCGTCGTCGTCGTCGTCGTCGTCGTCATCGTCGCGGTCGTGGCGGTCGTCGTCGTCGTCGTCGTCGTCGTCGTCGTCGCTTTAGTTGCCATGGTCCCCGAAGGCCGTCTTGCAGAGGGCGCCCCTGACGGCCAGCAGCGGCGGCAACCGCGCCCACGGCGCCGTGGACCTGGGCGTGGCGCTGCTGCGCAAGTGCTGCGGCCGCCCCCCCCCCCCCCGCGCACGCAGGAAGGAGGGACGGGGAGGAGGGAGGAGGTGGGGGGGCGTACGAGGCGCAGGGGCTCATCTCAACCGTCAGCGTCCAGATGAGGCGCTGGGAGCCGGACAAGCGAGGACCTGCGGTCGGCCACGCGCGAGGAGGGGGGGGGGGGCCGGGGGGAGCGGTGCCCACTTCCTGGTCGGAAACCCAGTGTAGTTTGGCTTTCGCTCTCGCCTTCGTCCAGGTCGCCGGCCACTCTGTCGACAGGGTGCAGGTACGCTGGGCCGCGTTAGGCGCGCGTGTTCAGTGCTTGCACGGGCGCGCTGTATAGTGTTACCAGTGTTGCCAGTGTTACCAGGAGGCGAAAGACGACGACGAGAAACAGGGGGGAGGCGGATGGGGGAGGAGCGGGAGGGAGAGCGGGAAGCGGAGAGGGAGGAAGAGGGCGAGAGTAAGCTCAAGACGAATCGACGATCCTGCGGTGCGGCCACCCGTTCCAGGTCCCCTCCTCATGGGCCCCTCATGAGAATTCCTGCTTACTGCGGGGCACGGCCCTTTGCAAGGCGAGCGCTCCACGGTCTTGCAATTGAATCGAAGTCACAGTTTTGAAACGGAGCTGCCATCCATGCTCCTATAAGGACGGCGACGAGGTAGGATCATTATACCTATACGACCACCCTTCGGGTAATAAGGAGGTTCGAGGGGGGGCAGGAACCAACCTCTCACTCAAGCGATGTCACTATCGATGCCACTGTCGATCGCACTATCGATCTCGCCATCGATCTCAGTATCGATCTCAGTATCGATCACACTATCGATCTCGCCATCGATCTCACGATCGATCTCACTGCGGGGCACCGACGGGACACCGACGGGACACCGACGGGACATCACTATTGATCTCAATCGATTTTACTATCGATTTCGCGATCGATCTCACTGTAGATCTATTATCGATCTCACTATCTCACTCGGTTTCATTATCGATCTCACTATCGATCTCACCACGGGGCACCGACGGGACACCGACGGGGCACCGACGCGACACCACAGGACACCGCGCCACCGGGCACCACGGGCCACCGCGGGACGCCACGGGACACCATCGGACACCACGGGACACCACTGGACAAAATCGGCACATCACGGCGAAACACCCCCAGCCACCGCCAGCCAACCTGGGGAGGGGCGGTGTTTTGGACCAGCGGCGCCCTAGCCAGAGGAGGGTTCATTCCTTTCGCCCGCCAGCGCAGCTTCGCCTCGCCCGCACGCACGACACGAAAACAAAACCGAAATCGATTTCCCGGCGGGGTGGTCTCCGTTGCATTGCGATCTCACCTCCTAGCTTCCGATTCAAGCTTGATGCCTGGGCATTCAACCTTATGACATATCAAGGGGTAGCTCCGATCTGAAAACGAGCCGCCTGTCACCCGTGTGAGTGTTGCACAGTCTTACATGGATTAAGAGGTCTCACGCGATAGGTTTATTTTGGAAAGGAACCGCGCTCCATCCGTGTAGCGGATGGAAGCTTTGAAAGCGAATGTGCGCGGTGCCAAGGTGGGAGCCACATTGTGAACACAACCCCTTCCACCCGTGTAGCCATTCTGAGTTTTTAAGACAAGTATGCGTGGCACCCAAGCGACAGCCATAGGTTGAAAATTCGCCGACCTCCATCTGTGTAGCCGCAAGAAGCTTTTAAGATGAATGCGCGCGACGCTACGGCGAGACCCACATTTTAAGGAGGAACAGACCTCCATCCTGTAACACATACGGGCTTTGAAACAAATGCTGCGCTGAGGCCAGAACCACATTTTGAAAGGACCCCCCTCCATCCGTGTAGCTGGTGGAAGCTCTTAAGACGAATGTGTGCGTCGCTGATGTGCGAGCCACGCTGTGAAAACGACCCTCCCTCTCCACCAGTGTAACTGTTGGAGCTTTCAAGCTTCGGCGACACTAGCGGGGAGGAAGATTCAGGCGAAACGCCCAGCCCGCCCTACCGACACGTCAGTTGGGGAAGTAAGGAGTTATCTGTCAGGAAAAGAGACCGAGGAGGCAGATGGGCTGGAGCGGGAGAAGCGTGAGGAGAAGGTGGAGGAGGAGGAGGAGGAGCTGGAGGAGGAGGACGGGTGACAGACGAGAGAAAGAGAGAGAGAGAGAGAGAGAGTGCGAGAGAGAGAGAGAGAGAGAGAAAGAGAGAGCGATATAGAGAGTGATCTATCTATCTATATATATAGAGAGAGATATAGAGAGAGAAACAGAGAAAGAGAAACACTACAATTCTGATAATGTGTGATAGAGTGAGGGGTATTAGGAGAGAGTGAGGGGGAGGAGAAGGAGAAATGATATGAGGCGTGGGGAGGGAGAGGAGGAGGAGGAGCAGGAGGAGGAGCAATAGTAGGAGGAGGAGGAGGAAAAGGAGGAGAAGGAACAGCAACAGGCGGAGGAGGAGCAATACTGAGACATATTAGGACAGAGATGAAAATAATACTGATCAGGATAAGGTTGACAAGACGAGGGGGGATGATGATGATCATGCTGCTGCTGATGATGATGTTGATACTGATGTGATGCTGTTGATGATGACGAGGAGGAAGATGAAGGGGAGGCGGAGGAGGAGGGGAAGGGGGAGTGGGAGGATGATACTGATGATGATGATGATGATGATGATGATGATGATGATGATGATGATGATGATGATGACTCCGAGGATGATGATAATGATGGCGATGATGCTGATGCTGATGAGGATGATGATGGTGATTATGCTGATGATGCTGGTGCTGATTATGCTGATGATGCTGCTGATGCTGATGATGCTGATTAGGATGATGATGGTATTGATGTTGCTGATGATGAAGCTGACGATGATGCTGATGGTGCTGATGCTGATGCTGATGCTTATGCTGATGCTGCTGCTGATGATGTCGATGATACTGCTGCTGCTGCTGCTGATGATGCTGATAATACTGATGATGAGGATTCTGATAATGAGATAGGAGGGCGCAGAGAGGGAGGGGGAAGGGGACTCAGGACGAGGACGAGAGGAGGGAGAAGGGGGTTACGTTGGGTTGCAGCCCTCGCGCAGCGACATCAGCACGCCAACGGCCACTGGCTCGGGGCCGAGTGCGAGCACGAAGCCGAGTGCCGCGAGCACGGGATGGTGAGGCCGCACGTGGACCACACATATATATATATATATATATATATATATATATATATTCCTGTTCCTATATTTTTATAAGCCCGGGCGGGGGGAAAACCCATCCCCCCCCCCAAAACCGGACTCCCGGGATCTGGGGCTTTGGGACCCTCCAGACGGGCCTCGAAGCGGCCACCGGGCCTCACATGGCGTTTTGCCAAGCCTTCCCAGCACACCTAGGGCGATCAGGGGGGTCATCGGAGAGGTCCCAGAGACCTCCAAGACAGCACAAGAGCGCTCCAAGAGTGACCGACGTGACCTCAAGATGGCCCAAAAGGCCTCCGTAGCCATTTTGGCTCAAGACATTGTGGCAAGTCTTCAGGCGTTTGAAACGTGTGATTAGTGCCCATTGCCACCAAGCCACTCTTTCTCCGCCGTTGCCGCAAAGAACGTTGTGGTTCTTGCAGGAGCGTTCGCCATCCTGCTTGTCGGCCGCGGCTGCGTCGCCGCCGACGACCTAGCCGAGACTTTGGAGGAGCGCCGCCTGATGGATGACGATTCGCGCAACTGCGACGCCACGAACGAGGCCGACGGCGTAGGGCTGCTCCAGTCACGGGCGCCAGGCCCAGGCGAACCGCAACTCGCGAACATTCGGAAGAAGAACGAGACGCAGGACCACAAACAATATGAGGAGGCGAGAGTGGAGGATGTGTTGATCGATGTCCAGAACTTCAACTCTGGCTACGTGCATCGCGGGTGGGTTACATGCGGGTCCGAGTGCCCTGGAGCAAACACATTCTGCTGCAAAGACGTTCGTTGGGAATGGGATACTTGCTGTACTGGTAATTATTATTCGAGCTACTTCATTATTCCCGGATGTCGATGCCCCTCAAGTAAATTGAACACTTGCACGAGGGGGTATTGTTGTGTGAACAACAGGTGCAGCCCGTGCTAGTTCAGATGTCCTCCTCTCTGCCCCGCTCGGTTTAACGTCCTGCCCGTTAGTCTGATAACCTTTTATGTAATCAATGGTAGTGCCAGAAAACAGACGCCACAAGTGCGGCCACAAGGGCAGCCATAACCATGCGGATTTGTGTTTTTATCGAGGGTGTTTCGCGGCAGCTTGTATGTATCTTTCAATTCAGGCTTCTCCAACGTTGCCACGCAGAGGAAGGTGTATGTCTCCTTCCGAGACAAGATTTCATCCGCGTCTTCCCTCCTCTTCTTCGTCATCCTCCTCGTCCTCCCTCTCCTCCTGCCCCTCCCTCCCCCTTTTCCTCGTCCCTCCCTCTCACCCTCGCTCGCTCGCCCCCTCACTGGAGAGGGTGGGGGCTGAAGGGGGTGGAGAGTGAATGACGATGACGACGACGACGGAGACGGTGATCCACGCGAGACGACGACGCCGTGATGCCTCTTCCACACGCCGACAGGGTCGGCGGATTTACCTTTTATTGTTCAAGATAACCTGCGCGCTTGCTTTAAAGTCGCGTTCGCCGGGGCTGTCCGCCCGACGCGACCCCAGCGACGCGCGATGGGCAAGGGGAAGCGATCCTCGCGGAGGGAGCCCCGGCGAAGAGGGGCGAGGAAAACGAGGAGGTGGTGGTGGTGGTGGTGGTGGAGGAGGAGGAGAGCAGGCAAGCCAAGTTACTCGGCAGGAATCGCCTCGGCATTTGTTAGCCGAGGCTGTGGTTGGGTCTTGGAGAGATCCTTCCCCTCCTACTATGCCTCTGCTCCAGCAGCCTGGTTAGCTTTTGCCTGGTTCGCTTTTTGCATTCCGCGGGCTGGAACTCCCGCTCCTTGGGAAAGAGGCGTCGCGCGATACAGGGCTTCGGTTGTGTGGCGCGTGGTGCTGGCTACCGGAGTGGATTCTGGTTCGCGACAGCGTTTCGCGTCCGAAAAAAAAAAGATGGCCCAAAAGGCCTCCAGGACGGCCCCAAAGAGGCTTCCAAGAGCACTCCCAAGAAGGCCCCAAAAGGCACAAATCTTTGATTTTCTGATGGTTTTTGCTGAATTTTGGGGTTCTCCTCTTTTCGGCTTCCCGACGCTCCAAGACGGCGGTCTTCTGGGCGTCCGAAGCCGCCTGGGATGCTCCAACATCGCCCCACAACCATCCGAACGGGCTTCCAGGCAGTCCAAGAGAGCCCCAAAACGGCACAACACGGGTCCAAGATGGCCCTCAGAGAGAGCCCCATGGCGGCCCAAGATGGCCCCAAAACACCCTCCGAAGCGTTCCAAATCGTGACCCGGTCGTTCAGGGAGACCGCGGTTGGAGGCAGGGTGGCCCGAGGAAGTCCCCAGGGGCCCCCAGAATACGCCCAGGAATCCTGCAGAAGGCTTTAAGAAAGCCTGAAACAACTTTTGTGAGGCCCCCAGAGGCTCTCCAAGGAGGAGCCTCCGCAAAAACGAGCTGAGGAGGATGGGAAGAATGCGCAGGGAACGGCGAACGTAAGGAGAAAAAACAAGCATGGAGGAAGGATGACGAGTAACATTATTATAACGGCGATGCCGGAAAAGGCAACAAGGAGTTATCTCTAAATTGTTGGCTTGACCTTCCTGCTATTCCGCCTGCTTACCAAACTTTCAGGACCAA
>CAUYUJ010015286.1:57289-100944 GCA_963575745.1 Prorocentrum cordatum
GCGGGGCCCCTGCGCCGCCTGCGGTTCCTGCCTCCAGGCGTGCCGCCTGCGGCTCCTGCCTTCAGGGGCGCCGCCTGCGGCTCCTGCCTCCAGGGGGAAGGGAGGAGGAGAAGGCCTTCCCAGAAGGCGGCGGGGCTTCTCAGAAGCCCTCGCGCCTTCTGAGAGGTTTTCGGATACACTTTTTGTGCGCTCCGCGCGGATTTCTTGGATCCGCGCCTGGGCTCCCCCGGCGGCGCCTCCGGCGCCGCCCCTGGCGGGCTCCGCGCGGAGCGCCAAAAGTTTATGTTTATGCCATTTTCCCTTTTTCTGTTGTCAGAAGGCGGCGGGCCTTCTCGGAAGCCCTCGCGCCTTCTGAGAGGTCTTGTGTGTCTCCGGGGAAGGCCCGGGAAGCTTCTCAGGAGGCTGTGGGGCTTCCGAGCCTTCCGAGGAGGCCCTCCCCTTCTTGCTTCCCCCCGTGCTCGCGGCCGAGGGAGGGCACGGGATGAGGGGGCGGAGCAGGACAGGTGTAAGACCACGACGCATCAACGATGCTGCAACACACCCTCCCTCCAAGTTCCCTCTTGGCGGGTCCTCCGAGCTCCAAACCATCGACTGAGAAGAGCTGCGGTGAGCCCATGAAGTTCGGGGTCCGATCAAGAAGCTCTGAGTCCAGGGCCACTCCTTCTCCTTCTCCTCCTCCTCCTCCTCCTCCTCTCCTCCCTCCTCCTCCTCCTCCTCCTTCTCCTCTTCCTCCTCCTCCTCCTCCTCCTTCCTCCTCCTCCTCCTCTCCTCCTCCTCCTCCTCCTCCTCCTCCTCGCCCCTCCTCCTCCTCGCCCCTCCTCCTCCTCCTCCTCCTCCTCCTCCTCCTCCTCCTCCTCCTCCTCGCGCAGGCCGCCAGCCGGCCCCGTCTCCCCCTGAGGGCGGGGTGTCTCCGCGCATGCGCTCCGCTCCGCTCCGCTCCGCTCCGCTTCACGGGGCCCCTGCAGGAGTTTGGCTCCACTGCGGGCAGCGGCCCGCTGGAAGACAGCCGTCTGAGAATCCTCACCTCGTGTCAAAACAACGCAGCTCCTGGGACTTCAGCTAGGGGGGCACATGCGACCCTACCCCTATTCCCCCACGATTTCTGAGGGGGAGGGTGTGGTTCCCTTCGCTCAGGAGCTGTCGAACGAAGTGAACCCCATCCTCCCCCTCAGAAATCGTGGGGGGTAGGGGTAGGGTTCGCATGTGGCCCCCTATCAGCGCCGTGAATCAACATCACCGTGTGCCCAGACATCCCGAAATCGTGTCAGAACGCAGTTCCCAGGACGTCGGGTTGGCGAACGGTGCGCTCCCTGCTCTCGCTTGCGGAAGTTGGGGCGCTCGCCGATCGCCTCTCGTTGCTTGGCATGGCCCCCTGCTCGCCCTTGCGCCCCTCGGGGCCTCCCCCGTCGTTGCTGCTTGCTGATGGATCGACACGCGCCAGATCGGCACTGACGGCGTCACCCTGATAAGGATCAGATTTCGCTCCTCGGCGGTAAGGGGATATGCTGGTGGCAAAAGTGGCAAAGCGTCGTGGTGCCCCTCGGGAGGCCGAACAAGGACGTAACGCCACCCAGCAGGATTCCCCAGGACGTCAACACTGAGGAACCAAGTGACAGTTAGGTCCTGACAGTCCTACGTCGTGTCAGTCCTGAGCCTCCGGCCATACGAACCCTTGAAACTGTAGCAAACATTGGACGAATGTGCGCGGCGCTTATGCGAGAGCCAGTTTTTGACAAGGAGCCGCCATCCATCCTTGAACATTCTGCAGACCCTCCGAGCGAGTGTGCGCGGCGCCCGGCTCTCTTCCTCTGCGGTGGTCCAGCGCCGTCGGTCCTGCTCCGACGCTGGCCCCCCCTCCTCCTCCTCCTCCTCCTCCTCCTCCTCCTCCTCCTCCTCCTCCTCCTCCTCCTCCTCCTCCTCCTCCTCCCCCCTCCTCCTCCCCTCCTCCTCCTCCTCCTCCTCCTCCTCCTCCTCCTCCTCCTCCTCCTCCTCCTCCCGCCGACGCGCGAGACGTGGCAGGATGCCCGTCGGGTGGACGCGTGAGCCCCGCGCCTGCGCGGGTGCACGTCAGGCCAGGGGCCTCGGCGCCTGGCCGGGGGGTGTGCCTGGGTCGTCGGGTGCAGCTCGGCCCCGCGGGCCCGGCCACGAGAGGTTTCAAACGCTCAACGGCACCGTAAAGGGTACTTACTAACGGGTACTTTGAGTTTTTGCCGAAAGTTGCCACTTTAGGGCCTTTTTCTTGCATTGCAGCTTTGCCCACATCGGGAAGTGTTGGGCTCGCTGGGTCAGTGGCCAAAGTACCCGTTAGTGGAGTCCCCGTTTGAGGGGCGCTGAAACGCCCCCGCCCCCCCCCCTGCCCTCGCGCAGCAGGTGGTGCTGCTGGTCAGCGAGTTCTGCGAGTCTGCCCTGGGCTCAGCCCCGCCCGCCCCGCCGATGGAGGGGGGGGCCGAGGCAGCACCGGGCTGGAGGCGCCGCTGGCCTCCACTCCCAGGGGTTACGCTGCATCGTCGGGCGACCGTGCCTGTCGTGTACCTTCCAGTCCTTCCCTGTACGCTGGCGTGGGTTCGACGCGGATTCGACGTGTGCGACATGAATTCGACGCGGATTCTACGCAGACAGCGGCGCGATGGGACAGACAAGGTTCCTCGAAGATGCACCATAACAGGAGGAGGAGGAGGAGGAGGAGGAGGAGGAGGAGGAGGAGGAGGAGGAGGAGGCGGAGGAGGAGGAGGAGAAAGAGGAGGAGGAGGAGGAGGATGCGGAGGAGGGCGAGGAGGAGGAGGAGGAGGCGGAGGAGGAGGAGGCGGAGGAGGAGGAGGAGGAGGAGGAGGAGGAGGAGGAGGAGGAGGAGAAGGCGGAGAGGAGGGGATTGTAGCTTCTGCGGCGTTCCGGGGGGTCTGAGGGTCCGCCTTCTCCCTCCTCCCTCCTCTTCTCCCCTCCCCTCCCCTCCCCTCCCCTCCCTCACTCACTCCCTCCTTTATTCCCTCCCTCTTCCTCCTCGTCCTCTCCTCCTCCTCAGCCTCCGTCTAGGACTCGAGACCAACGGGTTCGGCAGTGCAGGGATTCAGCACACGTGTAGTCTCCCAGGCTTCGCGCCCTGCCAAGCGCTGATGTCACTGTTGGTGGTGATGGGGGGCTCTCTTGCTGTTGCCACTCCTGTGCAGAGATATGGCGGCGGGACACCCACGATGCGAATCCCGACCTACAACCCCATCCATGCGGGCCTCCCACGAGAATCACGATGACATATCGGAGGAACTCAGGGGTTGGGACATATATCCCGATTGCGGGTGCGAAACACAGTTGGCTAGCGGAGGAAGCAGTTACACAAGGGAGGATGGGAAAGTATGGGTGATTGCAAAATGGATAGGGACAAAGGAAGTACGTGAACAATAGCTGTGGTGTGACGATCATGGTCAGTAGCCGCATGCCACAAGCATGCTTGTGAGACGTGTATGTGCCACTTGGCATGCAGAGAAGACATGTTTAGGAGCGAGACTACAAGGGCCATAGTTTCACTTTGCAGTGTGTTGTGTCTACCTGGCGAATACACACGAGAAAACAGCAACGTAGCGACATGGCTAAACAACGTCATCCACATACCTATACAACCACCCTGCGGGTGATAAGGAGGTTGGGGGAAGGCAACAATGGGCAAAAGTGGTGATTGTTGTTCTGACGATCTGCATTTGGATTTGCATTTGGATGTGCAAACCGATTTGAATTCCGATGTGCTTTTTCCCTATCTAGGCTCTGCCTAGAAGGGTTCTTACCCTCTTGGCTTAAAGGGGCCGGGCAGTGGAACGCGCCCCGGGCGGTTCCCCCAGGATCCGCCCCGCGGTTCCCCCAGTTACGTCCCCTTAGCTTAGCGTTGCTTATCTCATCTTAGCTTAGCTTATGCCACCTCATAGCCAACATAGCATAGCATAGCATAGCATAGCATAGCATAATATAGCGCAGCATCGCATAACATAGCATAGCGTATCATATCATAGCATAACATAGCATAGCGGAGCTTAGCATATCATATCATAGCATAGCTTAACATAGCACAGCGCAGCATGTTATAGCATAGCTTAACACATCATATCATATCATAACATATCATAGCATAGCGCAGCATAGCATAGCATAGCATAGCATAACGCAGCATAACATGACATAACATAGCATAGCATAGCATAGCAACTAATGCTGCTTTCCTAGGGGCTCCAACTTCTAGGTAGGGTCGCACTGGGGTAATCGGTCTGCATGTCGGTTTGCATGCAGACTTGCATTGGATAGCTCGCCGCAAGCGGCGATGCTTTGAAATGCACAACCCACGGCGGGACACCGGCGGGACACCAGCGGGACACCGCGGGACACCGTTTGGTGGGAGGAGCATCATTTGGTCCGGCCGCGGCCCAGCCACAGGAGGATTTCGGGACACCAGCGGGACACTGGCGGGACACCGCGCGCCAACGGCCGCCGGAGGAGAAACATTTGGACCGGCCGCGGCCCAGCCACAGGAGGATTTCGGGACGCCAGCGGGACACCGGCTGGACACCGCGGGCCACCGGCCGCCGGAGGAGAAACATTTGGTCCGGCCGCGGCCCGGCCTCAGGAGGATTTCCTCTCGCCCGCCCACGCAGCTTCGCCTCGCCCGCACGCACGCACAGCACGCACGACACGAACCCCAAACCGAAATCGATTTCCTGGTAGGGGGGTCTCCGTTTCACGTCGGACTCACCCCCCAACTTCCGATACACACATAGGCTAGGAGTACGTACTATTATAGTGGTGAAAGCGGATCTGAGCTCGGAATTGGGGATGGCGCGCGCATCTGACGGGGTAATTCTGCGTGTGTTGGGGATCTCAGTGGTGGACAGCTTCCCTGCTGTGGAGAACAGCAATAGCGGGTATTCAGAGATTTCTGTGAGCGGAATGAACCGTTCTTGTGTGCGACGGACCACTAAGCGGTATCTACTTTCTTTGGGCAGCAGGGAGGAAGGAATATCACCGACCACATTGCCGTATCTGTGCATGCGCGTGCATTGGTACACATGTGTCGGCCATTACCACAAGTAGCATAACAACTACAAGTAATCCGAGCACGAGGCCATGGAGACCACCTACCTGTATCAATCGACCTCCACATCACCATCCAACAATATCAGAAGCCCAGTTACCAGCGCAAAGAGAAACTCGACAGATATGCCTTGATGAGAAGCCTTTAAACAGGCGTCCAGCGGGACGGTCTCGTAGCTACGATCTGCAAGGGTTTTAGAAGATAGACGACACGATCTGGCAGCAAACGCTGCAACAAGCCAATTGTGATCGGTACTGGGATCTGTTCGGTACATGCGCGTGCGCGCAGCATGTACGGCAGTCTTCCCAGCATGCAAGAGTGAATCAGAAGAGCTCTGCGACGCCGTACGAACACACCGGATGGAGCTAGTATATAATCGCCAGGTTATATGTACAAAAGTGGTCGGATCACAGAGCGACGCAGGGTTGGTGCAGATTTTGGAAGATTTGAAAGAAGCCAGCGCCGGCCTTAAAGACCTTGTGGGCGAAATCGACGAGAAGATAAATAAAGAGATTGTGTAGCAGACATGTGAGGCTTACAAAACCAACCAATTCGCCGAGATGCACCGCCTAATGGTGGAATGCCAATACATATGGGCGCGGCCCGAATCAGTGGTTCTATTACGGACGCAAAGCATCGTGGTCACGGCGCACGGGGGGTAGAGAAACGGGACGGCCTGCTTGTGAAGGGGGCATGTTTTGTGTGGAACTGGAGTGGGGACAACTCCGACATATTTATTACGAGTCTTGTGCAGAGGCTGAGCTACGACTATTGGATACAGAGATACTTGACATAGAACGCATCGACCGCGAGCGCAGGATTACTTACCGCAAGCGAGCAAAAAACGTAAAACTTGCCCCGTCTTTGGGAGTGCCTGTGGAGGTGGTATGGGTGCTAGTGAACCCCAGGGTACACTTTGCACGCCCAAGCGACGCCAACGAAGCATTCGCATAACGAGCTGTAGAAAGAGCAGACCATCGAGAGGACCATGATGAGCTCGAACGCTACACCACCGAATACAGTTACCGTCTGGGACGCAAATTGCTCGAGCAAGTCGGCTGGAACAGAGAGGAAAACATGGCGGCAGGACAGACAGCAACAGACGAACCACCACAAGCACCTATCGAACCTAATCTACGGACCTTCGCACGGCCAGCGGGGGCAGGGGTGGGCGTGGAACCATCCGAAACGACATAGTACCCCTTCCCGGAACGACTACAGGAGCTCCAGGTGCACATCAGGAGATGCGAAACCATACCGCTCGGCATGCATCTTTCTCGTGCGTTCTCAGCAGAGGAGGCCAACGACAAGCCAGACGTAGGCGGCAACATAATTATTCATGCATGCTGCGCCTTCAACATGGCTAGGCACGCTGGACTACATTGCTTTTCCCAGCCGTCAAACACCCGCCATGTGCCCAGTGCGGGCTTGCACGTCGGAGCCGTGAGAACGCCATCGTCACCCTTCTAGCAATGCAATGTCGCAGTCGAGAAGCAGGAGTCTCATCGGCTATCAGAAATTATGGTGGGGCCAACGATATTGCTAACACAGATAGTCGGCTGTTATTGGCGTTCGCAGAAGCTCAAGTAGCAGGAGAAAGCGTATAGTGGCTTACGACATGGCTCCCTACGCTTTCCACTGTTGATTTCTCCTATCCCTCGTTTTTTCTTTCTCTCCCCCTCCCCTCGCCCTCTTCGCCCCTTCTGGTCTGCCTTCCCCTCCTGCCTCCGCTTCCCCTCCCCCCCGCCCGTCCCGCCGCCCCGCCCTTGTCCCCCCTCGCTACCCCGAGCTGCGGGAAGTAGCGGGCCGTTAAAGGCCGGTCCCACGTGCCCCCCGTTGCAGCGCCTTGGGGTCAGTGGCCCGCCTTCCTTCCCGCCGCTTGCCTCCCCCAGCCCCGTCATTGTTTGGGCTGCTGATGAGGGCGCGCTGGCGCGCGCCCGCCCCCCGCGGGCCCGCGCGGGCCCCCGAGGGATGCGGGGTGCATGACTGGACTCGCAGCGAAAAGCGGAACAAAAAAGCGTGATGCACGGACGTGGATCGTTCGAACACAGCTTGTTGGCGATAGAAGCGCCGGACGGACCAGCAGACCTTCGTTCTACAACCGGCGCGCAAATTTGCTTTAGCACGGCACCGAAGGACTTCAAATACGCCTGCAATGTGGCGGTCCAGCAATGGAATGTAGAAGATCGTGAGCACCAGTACCAAATATATAACGACACCAGCAACCTCGCCGCCGGCCTGGCGCATGATCTTGAGTTCAGTACGTTTGTGACCCAGCGAAGAGCAGTCTTTTTGGAGAAGAAGAGGAGGCCGACCAAATGGGGCAGAGACTCAACAACAGCACAGTGTCATCAGGTCTCAAGTGTTTTGTCTTGGAGACGCCATGCCGACAAGTTGGACTCGCCCTCTGCCAAGTGCTAGTAGCGCGACGGTGGCGGTATTTCGGGAGTGGCGACTCGGGCGAACTGACGTCTTTCGTGTGCGTGGGCTCCGACGGTATCGGGCGCGGCCCCGATGTCGGAAGGGCCGTGGAGGAGTGGCGGGCGCAGTCTTGGGGGCCTCGGGCGTTGATGTTTTTCTAGGGGTGGAAAGGGTGCGTGGCGGCGGGTATCTGACTGAGCAGACGACCCCTTTGGGCGAAGGAGTATCTAGACGATTCAACAGCATTAGCTTTGGTTGATGAAGCGATGGCTGGATGCTTCGATGAGAAAGAGAGCGACGTCAGCATGTTGCAGCAGGGGGCGCGCGCGCGGTGGCTCGCAGCGAACCTCTCAGCGCTGACAAGTGACGCGAGGCAAGGGTCTAGATGCCACATTCGAGCGCATAAGACACGGGCCGAAGAGGAGGATGACGACCTGGAGAAGCATTAGTGGCGCGACTTTCCTGTGAGGGAAGGGGATGAACACAGAACGTGCGAAGCATGATTTCGCGCGCAAGCAGCGCTGGCGCCACGTCGTAGATATGAGCATCAGCTGCAACCTTTGATTCGGGTCTTGGTGAGGTCGAATGTTTGCCCGTGGCTCAGGTGCGCGTTCGCTAATCGGCGTATGGCACTGAATCTCGTGGTGCGCGCGGCAGAGGCGCGCGGGCGTTGTCGTGCTGATCGGTTAAATTGGGTCGCGAACCACAGTGGCCAGATGAGCTCGCTCGCGGTCTCTGTGGTTGCGAGTTTCGGGATTGCAGCGATTATCGCTGGCGCGCTATAGGGCGCCGTCCTGGCCCAGGGGCAGTGGTGGTGCGTGAGCGGCATGAGCCGCTTTCTCCTCTTCTTCCTCGCCCGCGTGGCAGCGGGCATAACATGTGGAGAGTTACTGGAAAAGGGGGCTGGGGAAGAGGCCGGCGGGGGGGCAGGGGTCGGGGGCCGCGGGGTCGTCGGCAGGAAGAGGGGGGCGGAGTGCGCGACGAAAGGCGCGCGTGGCAGGGCCCGGCGACGACGTGGAGGCAGCGGCGGTCACGCCGCAGACTTCGTTTTTGCGCGAGACCGCTGGCAATAGAAATAGAGTGCAGGATGGCATCGCGGGCGAAGTTTGGCTCGTGCCCTTCGATTCGCCCGCCGCGCTGGCTTGTTTGGGCGGGGGCAAAGAGCGCCAGTGGAAGATCGATTCAGCGGGCAAAGGGCGCGCCCTCGGTCCGCCCCGCTGTCGCGTAGCCACCGAGTGCGTCGAAGCAGTGGAAGAGGCGTTCCAAGCCGACGCCCCTTTTGAGCAAGAGCGCCAGCATATGTGACAGATCTAGCGTTCGCCGACGACTCGAGCCGGGTGGGGGGGGCAGAAATAAAGTAAATGGCCAAGGAAGCCTCCGGAACCCCGGGCGTAGGCGACGCGAATCGCGGAGTGGTTTTCTTATATTATCTGTATCAATCCGATGCCCGGCGCTCGACTGGCAGCGGCCATCCCCGAGGTGGGCGGTGGGCGGAGGCAGTGCTCAGGGGGCGAGTTGGGCGGCGTCGGCCGCCCCCCCGATCCAAGCATTGAAGATCAAGGAAGCCCCGGGACTGGTATTCCAGGACCAGAGCCGAACATCCCTCGGGCCCGGGCCTTGCGGTTGAGTTCGAGAGAGCGTGCGAAACGCAGGTGAAGGGCTTACTTAGCAAGAGAGAGTGGAAAGGGCGCGACTAGCATCGCTTGGAAGGGGCCTTCACGGACTTACTACACTGAGGAGTATGGTTTCGGGGGCCCAGGCAGACAGCTATCGACGCACGGAGCGAGCGTTCTTAATTTGGGAGCGCAGTTTAGCGGGAACATGTGTGTTCAGCTCGCGCGCAATACCATTACAAGTACTACGTGGATGCGCAAGAAGAGCGCGCACTTATTGGAGAGAGACGGAGGTCGGCGCGCCGGCAGCTGCATCTGTCAAGCTATCATGCGTTTATGTTTTCCTTGCCAGTCCGTCCACTCAACCCCAGTGTGTCTCAGAGTTCCGATGACAGAGCGTCGTCCTGCCTGGCGCCGTGGGTGCTGTTTACCTTTAAGAGGAGGCTGAGGTGAAAGAGTGCCGTGCAAAGTGCGCGGTGGCGCATGTTATGCTGTCAGTGACGTTTGGGGGCATGCTAGACTGCCGCGAGGCCGCCCAGGGAAAGGCGGACACCCTTCGGGACAAGCCTGACGAAATGGAGAGGGGCTCCACCCTGAGATCGGCCCGTCGGAGGTGGAAGAGCACCGATGGATGATGCAGCTTCTGCAGGCGCGCATCCATGTGCTTGGTGAGATGAGGGTCGCCTTCGACGCGATCCTGACTACTAATGACGGTCAAGCGCAGGCTGGCGCGCCTTGGTTTTGCTCTGTTGTGGGGCCACGAGCTAAAAATAAGCCGCCTCATGATATACGGGCCCTCCTCGTCGCCGCGCCTAAGATTAGCTTGGACAGGCCCCAGTCGTGATCGGCTTTGGAGGATGAGTCGGATTGCAGCTTTAGCGCAGGGCTGTAGTCCACCTCTAAGGCACCATCGGTAAGTTAAGGTGGCGTCGTCAATCCCAGAGCCAGGCTTGCAGCAATGAGGCCTCGTTGAGTTGCACTGTTTCCTGGTTTTGCTGCACTTGCAGAGAGGGAGCGGAGGGAGGGGGTGCTGCGGGGGGGGGGGAACGAGAGCGCCCGCGCGGGCTGGACAACAAGTTCGGCGCGCTGTGGGGGGCGCCCATCTTTTTTATTCCCTCCGCTTCCTTCCCCCACTGGGGGTTACAGCGACCCTTCGCGTGTCCGTGTGGTGCGTGAGCGTCGCATGGGCGCGTGTGCGTGCCGCTCTACCAACCCCTCGAAGTGGAAGAAGATCCCGCCCCCGCCCCAACTTCTGCGCTGGGGGCCAGTATGCGTGGACCAGGGGGTGGCTGCGCCTTCGGCGCAAGTGCGATGGGGGCAGGAGAGCTTTTTCCCCGCAGTCGTCTCGCCGTTCGCCTCGCGGCCGTGCTCGAAGTGCCTCGAAGTGCAAGGTCGCCCGCCTGCCGCGCCGTGATTGTCTGCCTCCGCCCACCGACCGGCAAGTCGGAACCCAGGAGGTCCGAAAACGAGCAGGTTTAGGAGGAGGAGGAGGAGGAGGAGGAGGAGGAGGAGGAGGAGGAGGAGGAGGAGGAGGAGGAGGAGGAGGAAGAGGAGGAGGAGGAGGAGGAGGAGGAGCAGGAGGAGGAGGAGGAAGAGGAGGAGGAGGAGGAGGAGGAGGAGGAGGAGGAGGAGGAGGGAGGAGGGAGGAGGAGGAGGAGAGGAGGGAGGAGGAGGAGGAGGAGGAGGAGGAGGAGGAGGAGGAGGTGCGCTTAAGACAAATTCGGGCAGCCCCCTCTGTCCCTTTTCCAATTGCTTTCGGACTGTGCGTCGGGGCCTCCCCTGCCGGGCCCGCCCCCACTCCGCGTATGAGCGAAGCGCGGCTGCGCGGTAGGCCTGTGACGCCAGCCATAGAGGCCACGCGCATAGGCGCTAGCCAGAGCCTAACGCACGGGTGCGTCCGTGCTGCTAAAATTGTTGCCAGCATTTTTAGGTGTCGATCCGATCCGATGCCCTCCTTTTCCTCCTTCCACCTCGTTCGTTTCCTCCTCATGCCCTCACCTCGGAGCGAGACTGGCGTCTGGCTCATGTTCAGTCTCGCGAGGCGATTCGGGAGGTCTGTGATGCTGCCTCCCCGTGGCTCTCGTCAAGGGCATTCTCGCTCGCCTGTACGCTCGCTCGCTCAGCTCTCGCGCCGGGCACCCCCGCCGAGCACGAACGGTTCAGCAGTCGTGCGTTACGCGCTCGACAGGTGCCTCTGCCACGATCACGCGCCTGACGCGGCCAGGAAAGGGGGCCGCCCGCGCACGTTCGCCCCTCAAGAGGCGTGGCCGCCGGGTCGTACGACATTGTTTGTTCGTTTTCATTGTTGTGCTCTTCTTGCCGGCGAGCTTGCCCAGCAATTCGAACAGTGGGAAATCGCCCCCCCGCCCCACAACTATGGATTTTATATGTCAGCGTTTCGCATTTACGGCGAATGAGCGTAAGTGTAGGCGCCCTGTCGGCGAGACCAGTGCCAGCTGCCGCAGAGGGGCCCCGCGCGCGCGGCGACGTCCTGGGCCCGCTCGACGCGGCCGCGCCCGAGCCGGCATTCCCAGGGTCGCGCGTGCCACGCCGCGGCATGCAGTTTGAGGCGACGGGGTCGCGGTTCGTCGCACGGCAGCGCCGCTGGCCCAGATGAGGACCCCCGCACCCGCTTCCGTCGTCCCCTTATAACCCCGCCGACGGAACAGTTTAGATCGGGAGCGTTTCTCTTGAGGCAACTGGTCCACTATAAGTTTTTTTGCGTTTATATAAACACTTTCTTCTGTTCGTATAAACTTTTCAGGGCTCCCCCGCGCGAGATTTTCTGCTTCGGAGAAAATCGGGTCGATTTTATGTTGAGTTTATAGTTTGTTTTCGCCTGGTGCCTAAACTTTGTTTTTGGATGGATCTAAGCGTGTCGCTGCGCGCCCACGCGGGGCGGGCCCCAGGCGCCGCCTGGGGCTTTTGCCAGCGCCGCCAAGGGCCGACGCGCCCATGGTCTTTGCATTGGCACGAGCGCGCGAATGTCCACAATGATTTTGGGCATTGACCGTGTGCCAGCACAAGGGAACGCCAAGTTCAGACGCCAATGAGCATAGCAACATCGCGCCGTTCGCATTGAAATGCGCGGCGTTGTCGTTGGCAGACCGTCGAGCAGTTTCCGCTTGCAGTTCGCGCGTCGCTTGACAGTCCCATTGGTTTAGATAAAGTTCCTCATGTGGGGGGCGGGGGTCGTTTTTCATGCGTTCACAAGTGCCGCCCGTCCCAGGTGCCGATATGTGTTCCTTCGTTTGCCCTTGGCTGATTCTGACCACCATCGTAGGCGAATGAAGAGGAGGGATGCGGGAGAAGGAGGAGGTGGAGGAAGGGGAGGGGAAAACCTGCCCCCTCCTTCCTGGAGCTGAGGCGGGCACCTGCGCTGGCGGTGGCGAGGACGCTGTCGACGGCGCAGAGGGCGGGCAGTTCACCGTGCAGCTGAGCATCAAACTCCAGGAGCTTCGGCAAAGGCTGAGGAAGAGGAGGGGGCGAGGAGGGGGACGACGAGGTGGGGACCGAGAGGCGGGGGAAGGGGCGGAGGGGGTTGGGGTTGGGAGGGGGAGGATGGATGAGGTGAGACATGAATTATCCCGGCAAAGCAACCTAACAGCGATGTGTAGGAGCATATCTGGAAGCATTCCCCTTAAGATTCGGATGAGAATCCAGTTGTATAATTCTGCTGTTCTCGCAGTCGTAGTCGCATTCGCGATGACAGTCGCAGTGGCAACGGCAGTCGCAGTCAGCCTCAGCCTCAGCCTCAGCCTCAGCCTCAGCCTCAGCCTGCAGCCTCAGCCTCAGCCTCAGCCTCAGCCTCAGCCTCAGCCTGCCTCAGCCTCAGCCTCAGCCTGCCTCAGCCTCAGCCTCAGCCTGCTTCAGCCTCAGCCTCAGTCTGCCTTCAGCCTCGGCCTCAGCCTCAGCCTGCCTCAGCCTCAGCCTGCATCAGCCTCAGCCTCAGCCTGCCTCAGCCTCAGCCTCAGCCTCAGCCTTCAGCCTCAGCCTCAGTCTGCCTTCAGCCTCGGCCTCAGCCTCAGCCTGCCTCAGCCTCAGCCTGCATCAGCCTCAGCCTCAGCCTCAGCCTGCCTCAGCATCAGCCTGCCTCAGCCTCAGCCTCAGCCTGCCTCAGCCTCAGCCTCAGCCTGCTGCCTCAGCCTCAGTCTGCCTTCAGCCTCGGCCTCAGCCTCAGCCTGCCTCAGCCTCAGCCTGCATCAGCCTCAGCCTCAGCCTCAGCCTGCCTCAGCATCAGCCTGCCTCAGCCTCAGCCTCAGCCTGCCTCAGCCTCAGCCTCAGCCTGCTTCAGCCTCAGCCTCAGTCTGCCTTCAGCCTCGGCCTCAGCCTCAGCCTGCCTCAGCCTCAGCCTGCATCAGCCTCAGCCTCAGCCTCAGCCTGCCTCAGCATCAGCCAGCCTCAGCCTCAGCCTCAGCCTCAGCCTGCCTCAGCCTCAGCCTCAGCCTGCCTCAGCCTCAGCCTCAGTCTGCCTTCAACCTCGGCCTCCGCCTCAGCCTGCCTCAGCCTCAGCCTGCATCAGCCTCAGCCTCAGCCTGCCTCAGCCTCAGCCTGCCTCAGCATCAGCCTGCCTCAGCCTCAGCCTCAGCCTGCCTCAGCCTCAGCCTCAGCCTCAGCCTCAGCCTGCTTCAGCCAAAGCCTCAGTCTGCCTTCAGCCTTGGCCTCAGCCTCAGCCTGCCTCAGCCTCAGCCTGCATCAGCCTCAGCCTCAGCCTCAGCCTGCCTCAGCATCAGCCTGCCTCAGCCTCAGCCTGCCTCAGCCTCAGCCTCAGCCTGCTTCAGCCTCAGCCTCAGTCTGCCTTCAGCCTCGGCCTCAGCCTCAGCCTGCCTCAGCCTCAGCCTGCCTCAGCCTCAGCCTCAGCCTGTCTCAGCATTCAAAATGTGGCCCGGGAATGGAATTCTGGGAACTCGAAGAACACGAAGTGGCCTACAGTTGGCTCCGGGCATTCAAAATCATGCCCAGGAATGGAGTTCTGGGAACTCGAAGAACCACGAAGTGGCCTACAGTTGGCTCCGGGCATTCAAAATGTGGCCCGGGAATGGAGTTCTGGGAACTCGAAGAGCACGAAGTGGCCTACAGTTGGCTCCGGGCATCCAAAATGTGGCCCGGGAATGGAGTTCTGGGAAGTCGAAGAGCACGAAGTGGCCTACAGTTGGCTCCGGGCATCCAAAATGTGGCCCGGGAATGGAGTTCTGGGAAGTCGAAGAGCACGAAGTGGCCTACAGTTGGCTCCGGTTATTCAAAATGTGGCCCGGGAATGGAGTTCTGGGAGGTCGAAGAGCACGAAGTGTGTGACTGTTGGCTTAAAACGAGCCTGGCTCTGTTCCCGGTTCTTTTCCCCGGCACCCGCCCAGACCCCCCTGTGGAGTCATCAGATGCTCTCTTTTGAGTCCGCTAGAAACCTATCAGCAAAAGCTGTTAGGTAAAAAGGGGAAGAGGTGGAAGGGGAGGTGAAGGAGGGGGAACAGTTGTGGGATAAGAAGGTGTTGTTGTGGTATTTGTTAGTTCGTTTGATCGTTTGGGTGTTTATAGGGTTGTATGCTTGCCAGTTTGAGCCCCAATTCGTGGCCTCTTGCACCCTCTATGTATACGCGATCTGCGTTTAGGCGGCGCAAGGTATGTGGAGCAAGCTATGCGGGACAAGTTGTGGGGATTCAGTATTTGCGATGCAATGTGTCAAGTACAATATACGGGCGCAAAATACTTGGCGCAATTCATGCGTGTTTCATCCTGTGTGTTATACTGTTTGAGGTGCAAACAGATTCGGTGCAAACTATGTCATGCAATATACGAGGTGCAGGCCATGTGGTGCGTCCTGTCAGATACAAGATGTGTCGACTGCATTCCCGTGTGGCCATTTCCCATGCTCGTGCAAACATCCGTCCCATACACGTGCATCTGCCTGGTCAATCTCAGTTGGGCGGGCCACAGTCAATGACGATGACGATGACGATGGCGACGACGGCGACGACGACGGCGATGATGATGCTGATGCTGATGCTGATGATGAGATGATCGCGATGCTGCTGATGATGATGGTGGTGGTGGTGATGATGATGGTGGTGATAATGTTCATGACGACTGTGGGAACGATGGCCAGGGCGACGACGATGGTGATGGTGATGAAGCTGACGGTGATGAGGGTGGCGGTGGCAATGATGATGTTGGCGATGGAGATGACTATGGTGCTGGTGAGGATGATGAGGATATGTGCGCGCAGAAATTCAGACCTTCAGATATTGAACAGACACTGCGTTCCATATGGTTTGAATACAGTGGGGGCCCATGCCAAGAAGCACCCTGCTTGCCTCCAGGGTGCCCTGGGTTTCTTGGGCTTCGATGGTTTCGCCATGGAAAGTGTGACGTTCCCACACAAAGAAATCAATGGATGTCCTGGGGTCTCAGGGTTGGGTTTCCTGTGGAAGGTTTCTTGTGGACGGGCCCCCACTGTACGGTTTGAGCACTTCCGAGCCGCCGTGCTCAGGCAGCACGCTTGTGCCGGAAGCAGCGCCGCCGCTCGTGCGGAGGCGCGCGCGTGCGGCCCGCACTGTGATTCGGTGAAGGGCAAACAGCTGCTGAGCGCTCCCCCTCCCCCCGAAACGCAAAGTCGGCACGCGCGGGGAGAGGCCGCGGTCGAGGTGCAGCTCGTCAGAGCCACCGCCAGCCTTGAGCATCGGGGGGCGGGGGAGAGGCGCTGTCAGGTGAATGCGGCATGCGTGTTCGCTACTGTTTTTTTGTCCGAGGCCGGTACGGTTTGAGTAACCTTCCGAGCCGACATGCTCAGACAGCACACTGTGCTGGAAGGAATGCGCGCGCGTGTGGCCCGCACACTTCCCGGCTGCGGGACAGGCCAAACAGCTATGCCTTCTTGTGTTCGTTGTCTTGTTCCCTGCTTTGCCCGTCCTGATTGCATTTTTGTCCGTTTCAAGCAGCTGTGCTTGCTCGTGTTCGTATGCCTTCCTGGCTGCGGGACAGGCCAATCAGCTATGCCTTCTTGTGCTCGTTTTCTTGTTCACTGTTTTGCCTGCCCTTCTTGTATTCTTGTCCGTTTCACGCAGCTATGCCTTCTCGTGTTCGTATGCCTTCCCGGCTGCGGGGCAGGCCAAACAGCTATGCCTTCTTGTCTTCGTTTTCTTGTTTTTTGTTTTGCCGATCGCGGCGCGGGCTCTCGCACCCCCCCCCTCCCCCACCCCCCTGGAGTAGATCTTGGCTGTTTTGGGCGCCTGTTTCGAGCAGGTGGAGCCTCTCCCCCAGCTGACGCGATGTTGCAAACAGTCGCGCTAAGCAAAGCCCCCTCCCCCCCTTCCGTCCAATGTCGAAACGCCGAATGAGAAAACGCTCACCTTATGGCGTCAGCCGTCAGCCGTTGCGCGTGCTCCAAGACCTGAGAACCTTCTGCCGAACAGCAACAGGTCTCGTCGAGTTCTTGGGCAGCCGTCTGTGTCTTGCAGCGGGTCGAGGGCCGAGTCTCCTGGAGTGGTATTGACATGCGCGCGCGCGCTGGGCGCCCGCACTCGGCCTGCACGGCACTATTTGCGGAGAGAGTTGCTGCCAAGCGCACTTCTTGACATCGTTTTCCTGCAGGATGTGAGGGGGGAGAAGGGGGTTCGATGCAGGGCCAGCTGGGATGCAAGTGTTTGATATTTGCAGAACGACGGACCGTGAGCAGTAAGTATGCAGATTCAATCTGCGGGGTGGGGGGGGGACACATTCAGGCAAAAGCAGGGGGGGGGGTATACTTGATTTGTTCGGGGGAAGAAGTCTACATGGTTCAAGCTAATTGGTTCAAGCTAATCGTGCAAGCCGTGCGGTGCAATGTATTTGGTGCAACGCATGCGTGGCAAACGACGTCGTGCAATGCATGCGGTGCAAGCTATGGGGTGCATGCTATGTGATGACATTCATTTCGAACGTATTGGAGTCGTCATCTCCAGCGCCGTGACCGACCTTCCGCCCACCCACCCGCCACTTGTTTGCGCCGTGTCAGTTGGCTCAGTGACGCGATGACCCTTCCTATGCAGATCCACGACTCGGGCGGGCGAGTGATGATGGTGACGACGACGTCGGCGGCGGCGACGATGATGGTGGTGGTGATGGCGCCGCTTGCGAGGGCCAAGACAGAGGCAACGATGACGACGACATAGACGACGACGCCTATGTTGATGATGCTGCTGCTGCGGTGGATGAGTATAGTAATGACCATGATGATGACGATGACGGTTGTGCTGATGGCGGCGGCGACGGTGCCGATTGTGAAAACCATCGTGGCTTTACGCCCCAGTGGGAACATCTTTTCGCTGGGTATGATGGCGATGGTGCTGATGAGGATGATGCGGAAGGGCGCGCGCGCAAAACCTCAAGAGCTGCGCCCGCGGGCTTTGGGTTTGCAAGAAGCGGCGCATATTGTTAAAACGGGGGGCGCACCACGAGTATGTAGTAGATGCTTGCGCGTAGGATGCGTGTCTGGGGACCAAACGCTGAAGCTGACGCCAAAAAAACGAAGTGCAAGCGCATCGGAAACCTGCTTGCAACCTACGCTCGCGATGCTTCTGTCATCTAGGCAGTGCATTTTTTTGTGGGGCAAGCTATGTGGTGCATTCCAGGTTGTGCAATCTATGGTGTCCGATCTGTGTGGTGCGATCTATGTTGTGCAATCTATGTGGTGCAATCTATGTAGTGCAAGCTGCGTGGTGCAATCTATGAGGTGCGATCTATGTTGTGCAGTATGCCGTGCAATCTATGCGGTGCAATCTGTGCGAGGCGGCGACGGGTCGGCGACGGGGCGGCGACGGCGACGAGACAGCCGCCAGAGCGCCAGACAAACCCAGACGACCAGCGGCGACGAGGCGGCGACTGGGCGGCGACGGCGGCCACATAGCCGCCATACCGAAGACACGGCCCAGACCACGGACAGCGACGGGGCGGCGACAGGGGGGGCGACGTCGGCCACAGAGCCGCCAGACCGAAAACGCGGCCACTTCCTTAGAGCATGAGTGCGAACCCTGAAGTGCATGCACGGTTTTGGGGATGCTACGAATAATTGAGACTAGTGCACATACACTTGATAATAACACGAGGGCACACGAGAAGACAACTCATGGCACGAAGCAGACTAACAATGATACGACTACGGCGAAGCGGGAACACAACCGTGCGAATAATGCAGCGAGTAATGTCTTGAGTCGTACTAGCCAGCAGCATGCAAGCCAGCAGCGTGCGAGCACGACTCATCTTAGCTAACATAATAGCACTCAGAGCACGTACGCTGTGATTGTTAATCGTACTACGACAGCATCAGATGAACGCTCATGATAATATGAAGTAGGATGCATCAACTTAACCTTAGTGGCATAACACCTGTTAACAACGATACTTCTACCAAGCGTAACAACACTAATACTTCGAATGCTGATAGTTCGAGCCAGAAGAACACGAACCAGAAACAGGATGCACAAATGGGTGGGAGGAAAAGAAGACGCAGGAGGTGGACGTGGAGGGGGGAGGTTTCCATAGCTCACAGTACGCTCAACAAGGTCCATCAGTCTGGCCACAAACCTGGATCACCGAGGAGGGTGAGAGGTCACGGAGGAGGAATCTGATAATTTCGGGGACGAGTTCGAGGAGTGTGGGGTTGGGGGGAGGATGGGGGATGATGATGAGGATGAGGAGGAGGAGGACGAGAAGGAGGAGGAGGAGGAGTAGTAGGAGGAGTAGGAGGACCATGAGGGGGAGGATGATTAATAACATGATGATGTTGCTGCTTCTGCTGCTGCTGATGATGATGATGCTGATGGTGATTATGCTTGCGGTGGTGATGTCGATGGTGATGAACATGATGGCGACTGTGTTGATCATACTGATGATGGTTGTGATAATTAGGACGATGAGGATGGTGGTGATGACGTTGGTGGTGGCAGTTATGATGAGGAGGAGGATGCGGAGGAGGGTAGGGGGAGGGGGAGGGGGACGAGGATGAGAAGGTGGAGAAGGAGGAGGAAACGGAAAAGGAGGAGGAGGACAAGGAGGACATGTAGGACGAGGACCAGGAAAGTGGACGAGGCGGAGGAGCTCAGGACCTGAACGCGGCGGTCGAGGAGCGCCAGGCGCTGAAGACGACCCTGGCGGCGCGGAAGGACAAGGCTGGCGGCCTCAGCCGCCGATGCCGCCGCCGTTGCCGTCGCCGTTGCCGCCGCCGCCGCCGCCGCCGCTGTAAGAGGGGTGCCGCGGTGCGCGCCGCAGGCCGTCGCCGACGAGGAGTTTATCGAGGCCCCGTCCCGCCCGCTCTCGCGCCGTGGCCCCTCGCCTCCTCCCTCGCTCCTCCTGCTTCCCCTTCTCCTCCCTCTTCCTTCTACTCTCTTCCTCCCCCCTCGCCCTCCTCCTCCCTTCGTCCATCTACTCCCTTCCTCCTCCTGATTCCTCGTCTCCTCCCCATCCTTCCCCCTCCTCCTCCTCCTCCTCCTCCTCCTCCTCCTCCTCCTTTCCATAACCACGACCTCACGCTGGATGACTTCCAGCGGGTTCAACGGCTGTGGCAGAGCCGCAACAGGTGGGCGGAGGCGGACGCATGGCACAGACTGTTTCGCGCTCGGGGATCTCAACGTCTCGGACCTGCCCCTGATCTCGCACCGCCGCCCGGTGGCGCAGAGGCTCGCGCTACGCCTGGAGCCTCGACAGCAGGAGCGACAGGGAGCTTGGCGCCAGCTTTTCGGCCGCATGATCGAGATCGCGGCGGACTTGCCCACCCGCTACGACAAGCGCACGCACGTCATGACGAGCATCGATCGCGTCTTCGTGTCTGGCCCCGCCCACGCGACGCCCACCGCTGCAGAGATGCCGCGCCCGCTCGGCGACGCTGCGGACCTCTCGGACAAGCAAATCTCAGTGATCCCGTCTTGCTGGCTCTGCAGATTGCTCCGAGGCGTCCGCCACAGAACTACGAGATGCCGCTGCCTGCATGTTTCTTCGAGCGTGCCTCCGGCAACGACAACGTGATCGGGCACATCACCTTCGTGCCGCCGGGCCGCTCCCCCGAGGCGGCGCGGCGAGGCGCCAAAGAGTGCGTGCGGCCGGAGGCGCGAGCGGTGCGGGCCGAGCTCCTGTGGTCCAACCTGGACTCCAAGGGGGCGACGCACCACGCGACGGGGGCCAAGTGTATGGCCCTGAAGAGTGCGGCGCGCTCGATGTGGTGCCAGGATGCGTTGCTGGCCTCGCCGCCGATCTCCACGGCGTCCGTCCGCCTGCACCACCCGGAGGTCCTCGGCGACGAGGTGCGGCTGCGCGCCCCGATCGCCCTCGAGCGGGAGCTGAGCGATGCCGCGCCCGCCGCGCCGGAGGGGGGGGCGAGGGAGGCTGGCCGTGCGCCAGGTCCGCCAGGTCCCTGCGGAGGAGGAGGAGGAGGAGGAGGAGGAGGAAGGAGGAGGGGGAGGAGGAGGGAGGAGGAGGAGGAGGAGGAGGAGGAGGAGGGAGGAGGAGGAGGAGGAGGAGGAGGGAGGAGGAGGAGGAGGAGTAGGAGGAGGAGGAGGAGGAGGAGGAGGAGGAAGGAGGAGGGCCCCGGGTGGAAGCGGTCTCGGGCGGGGCAGCGGAGCGTCGGGCGCTGCCCTGGTGGCCCTGGCGGCGCCGAGTGAGAAGCTCTCTGGAGTCAAGATGCCGAGCACAGTGTAGGACTGCCACCGCCAAGATCGAGAATCATCTACGATGCGATGTGGTGCAGTTTGGCTCTGGTGAAGCGCCCGCAGTCCCCCTCCCGCCGCCAACTTGCCGAAGGCGGCACAGGAACCCGACGTTTTCTGGAATCCTTACTGCGTGCGCCTGGACTTGCCCCTCCCCGGGGCTCGCGTCGCCTCCGGTGCGGCGGGCATGACCCGCGAGGTCCTGGATTTCTGGGGTCCAGTGTTTGCCTTTCAGTCCGCTGATGATGCCGGGATCGACGTGTTACAGCACGCGGAAGCGGCGCCGCTGGCGGACCTTCCGATGCCGAGCCTGGAGGCGCTGGACAGAGCGGCAGCCGGGGCTGCCCACACTGTGCCTGGCCCCGCCAGGATCCCCTACGCGGCGTGGAGGCGCGGCCGCGGCGCCATCGTTATCCTCTTCAACTTGATGACCCACATGTTCAAACCGAGGGTGGCCCCGCACGATTTCAATTACTCCACCTTCGTCACACGTGGGGTGGTCATGTGCCATCGAGAATAGAAGAACCCGTAACCCTAATAACACAGCGAAGACGTGGCCTCACTGAGGTCCCCGTCTTTGCATTAGGGATACTACAGCTGGGCGGTTTGGTTCGATACATCTGCAGAAAAGACCCCCTATCCCTAATGTTCTTGGCCCTCCTAACTTAGGTCCCCTCTCAAAGGATTAAGGGGATTTTGGTTCGATAAGAAAAGGCCCCCCTATCCCTGATGTTCTTGGCCCTCCTAAGTCAGGTCCCCTCCCAAAGGATTAAGTGGTCCTTATTTGGTTAATCAAGGTGGGGAGACGGGAGCGAGCAGAACAGAACCTGCACGTTGCTCACGCGACGCAGTCGGACTGGGTCTGGTACTGCCGGCTCTGGAGGCCCCCGGCGGCCACCCCACTCGCCCGGGGGGAAGAGGAGCGCCGAGGTTTTTCCGTTCCCACCGCCTCAGAAAGGCGTCACCACAACATACTTATACTATCTGTGCGTCGCCCCCCCAGGGGCGACGCGCGCACCGAGAAATCTTATAGTATATGCGTCGTGGTGGGCGCTTTCTGGCCACACCGCTGGGGAAACGACATGCTACAAGATGGGTATACTATATGTTCGGGTCGGGCGCGCGCCTCCAAGGTGGACATATAGTAATAGTATGTCTCTGCGCGTCCCATTAGGGAGGCGAGCATGACACCTCTGAGACAGGGAACGACGCGGAGCCCAGCACGGCCCAGAGTGGCTAAAGTTTCTCACCGCCCGCCCTGCGGGCCAGCGGCCCTTCTGAGCCGCCGCAGGGGCTCCACGTGGGCTCGGCGAAGTCTTCTCCCACCGTCGTAGAGGATGAAAGGGAGGGTGGCAGGTTTTGCCGGTCGGTCGGCAGGTTTTGGAGGTCGGTCGGGACTGCGGGCTGCAGCGGCTGCAGCCGTTCCCTGGTGCCAGGTGTCGGCTAGTTGGGCCCCAATGCCGAGGAGCTTCTCTTGCTAGAATGGCGTCGCTATGGATGCACTGCGAAGATGCTCTGGAGGCTCCCAACGCGGCTGGACGTCTTCTGACCTGCTCAAGCATCGCATTGTTCTGCTGACTTGGTGACGTCAGCGTGGGGGTTGACCATCCCCCTCTACACGCCGAGGGACTCCTGGATGACCTCGGCCTCCTCCACGTGGCTCGCGATGCCGCCATCGATGGAATCGATCACGTTCTGCTTCTTGAAGGCTGCGCCTGGGTCTACGAACTCGTCGGATGGTGCACTGCTGACGATCCTGGCCCTGGGTTTTTGGCTGGCTTCGCCCGTCTGGTTGCCGATCCGGAGAGCTTTCCCGCAATGACAGAGGCGGCCTTCTCATGGGAGCTCCCCTGGACGTCCCTGGCGATGGTCTGCATCGGCTGGATGCCTACAGTGGAGGCCCATGCCAAGAACCACCCTGCTTGCCTCCAGGGTGCCCTGGGTTTCTTGGGTTTCGATGGCTTTTCTATGGGAATCGTGACGTTCCCGCACCAGAAATCGATGGACGTCCTGGAGTCTCAGGGTTGGGTTTCTTGTAGAAGGTTTCTTGTGGACTGGCCTCCACTGCTGTAAGTCGTCAGCCGGCGCGGTATCGACGTGCACGTCGCTCGCCTCGGCGTCGCTTGGCTGTGTGTACTCCTGGTGCGGCGACTGCCGCGACGGTCGCGGAGACTGTCCACCGCTGCCGCTGCCTGGCAATGACCTGTGAGGAGCGCACGGTGCTGATGTGGGGCGTTCCTCAAGAGGGCCTCGCCTTTGAGGGATCGAGAGGTTGACATCTCTTCTTCGGCTGAAGGGCGGCGGAAGGCCGACGGAAGGCGCCGGAAGCAAGACGAGGGCGGCTCCGCTGGCTTCCGCCAGCGGAAGTAATTACAAGATGCGCCCCCAGGAGATGTCGACACGTTGGAATTCAGGGCTTCGGAATGGATATGGTCGCGCCAGGCACCAGGTGCTTCTTGAGCTCCGCGTCCGACTAGTTTTTGAACAGCGCCCGGGCCGCAGAGCTGAGTCATTGGTATTTGTGTCCGAAACGTAGACTGACGAGACGAAGGATATACGCGCAGCGGACACGCCTTAGGTGTTGTCAATGCACTGCTGCTCAATGCGCATTGAGTTGGGATTGTCACGAAATGATGATGATGATGATGATGATGATGATGATGATGATGATGATGATGATGATGATGATGATGATGATGATGATGATGATGATTATGATGTTGTTGATGCTGCCGCCGCTGCTGCTGATGATGATGATGATGATAATGCTGCCGCTGCTCCTGCTGATGATGATGGTGACGATGCTGATGATGATGCTGATGATGCTGATGGTAATGATGAAGGCGACGACGATGACGATGATGCTAATGATGATGATGGTAAGGATGATGATGCTGATGATGATTACGATGAGGATGCTGCTGATGATGCTGATAACGATGATGACGATGACGATGACGATGATACTGGTGAGGATAATGATGAGTATAATGCTGATGCTGCTGCTGATGATGATGGTGATGATGATGGTGATGATGATGTTGATGATGATGATGATGATGATGATGAGGAGGAGGAGGAGGAGGAGGAAGAGGATCATATGGGGATTAGTGACGACACTCAGTTTGATGGAGATTTTGAGGATCACGATGCTGAGAATGATGGTGGTGGTGATCATGTAGATGAGGAAGAAGAGGGGGGAGGGTATTGCCGAGGATGCCGATGATGAGGTGGAAGAGGATGGTGGTGATGATGCAGATGATGATGAGGAGGAGGAGGATGAGCAGGAGGAGAATGGGGAGGAGGATGATGAGGATGAGGAGGACGAAGGGAGGCCACTGCCCGCAGAGGCGCAGAAGCTCAAGGAGGCGATGAAGAGGAACGCCAGCGAGCTGAGCGGCCTGGAGCAAGAGCGCGACCGCTTGCAGAAGGATCGCGTGCCCGCCACGCGGTAGCCAGATGCGCCTGGTGCAGTTTTCGAAGGACGTTAAACGACTGAACAGAAACGTTCGAACGTCCGCGCGGACATCTTATATTGGGTCGGCGCTGGACCCCTCCCCCTCTGGCTGCGCCCCCCCCCTGGAGCGCTTCGCGTTCTAAGGGAGGGGGTCCAGCGCCGACCCCAAAAGTTCCCACGACGTTGAGCTTCGGGATACAAGAGATCGAATCCATGGAATGAGCCGTGCCGTGACGGCACGCCGGTTGCAGAGCATGTGTCAAGCGAGACAAGAGTGCCGCTTCGTAGTGGTTCCTCATCTTGGCACACGATAACAAGATGGCACATCTACATACATATATATATATATATACACACCCATACACACACATATATATATATATATATATATATATATATAGATGTATATCTGTGTGTACACACATATATATACATATATATATATATATATATATATATGTATATATACCTAAAAAGCGAAGGTCTCGCACCGTCGTCGGGTTCATAGGTGCCGTAGGGCTCAGGAGCTCATTGGGTTCATGGACCAGTAAAGCTCTCGGGCCTCAGAGGTCTTTGGGTAGCAGCGTCTCGGGGGCCATCTTAAGGGCACATAGGGATTGTAGGCCTCATAAGGCTCATAGGGCTCGAACGGCTCATAGCGCCATCCGAACCCTTTTTGCGGGGCCTTATGGGCAGTTTCGAGGCCTTATTGGGCTGTCTCGGGGCCTCCTTGAAAGCCACTTGCGCCGCTCGTACTGTGTGAGGGCGCGAGATCGCGCGCTCAGGGTTTGGGAGCGTCTTGGCGTTTAGCCTTTGGCACGTGATTGAAAACATCTACCACGCAACCTCGCGAAAAAGCATGACTGTGGCCTCTCAGGGCCTTTGTTGGGATCCTTTCGGGGCTCTTTAGGTCCGTCTGGCGGCCTTCGGGGCCGTCCCGAGACCCTCTTGAACCGTCTCGGGGGGCTTGGGCCGTCTTGGGGCTTTCTTGGGGGGCCCTCTTGGGGGTCTCCTGTGTCCTTCTTGGGGCTCTCTTGGGAGCCTTTTGGAACCCTCTGAGGCCCGTCTTGGGCCGACTTCGAGGCATTTGGGCCGTCTTGGGGCCTTTTTGGGGAGTTTTTGGGCTGTCCTGGGGCGATCTGTGGGGTCTCTTGAGCCGTTTTCGACGCCGTGGAGGCCAACGAAGCGAATATGTTGAACATGTGCGTTTCCCTCAGAGAATGGTGCGATTTTTGCGTCTTCGGGGTCCCCTTGAGGGTCTCTTTGAGATGTCTTGGGGGCCCCTTTGGCCGTCTTGAAGCCACCTTGGGCTTTGAGCGCTCATGGGCCGTTTTGGAGCGGCCTTGGGCTGTTTTGGGGCTCCGCGGGACTGTCGGGAAGCGATCCTGGGCCCGCTCAGGCGGCGTAGAATGGCCCGGAGGGCTCCCGAAACCGAAACTTCGAATTTCATGTTGATGCGAGCGCCCAGGACCGAAATTTTGTACGGGTGGTCCTTGTAATAATGTTCGAGAAGGAATATACACACATACGTATTTGCACATATGTCGATCTGTGTATGTGTATGTTGTATTGTGTTTACGTGTGTATGTATGCATGCATGCATGCATGTATGTATTTGTGTAAGTAAGTATGTGTGCATGTATGCATGCCAGTACATGTGTGTATGCAGGTATTCATGCCTGTATACATATACATATGTACATATGCTTGCATGCAAATATGCATATATGTGTGTTCATATGCAATTATACATATATACATGCACGTACATGCGTATGCATTTATGCATGCATGCATGCACGCATGTCTGTATGCATGTACGTATGCATGTATGAATGTATGTACACAGGTATGCGTGTTTGCGTGTATGAATATGTAGGTATGCATGCATGCATGCATGCATGCATGCATGCATCCATGCATGCATGTCTGTCTGACTGTCTGTCTGTCTGTATGTATGTATGTATGGATTGATGTGTCTATGCAGGTATGTTTGTATGTCTATATATAGGTCTGGCTGTCTGCCTGCCTGCCTGCCTGCCTGCCTGTCTGTCTGTCTGTCTGTATGTATGTATGTATGTATGTATGTATGTATGTTTGTATATGTGTATGTATGTCTGCCTGTCTGTCTGTCTGTATGTATGTACGTATGTATGTATGTATGTATGTATGTATGTATGCATGCATGCATGCATGCATGCATGCATGAATGCATGTATGTGTGTGTGTTCATGTATGTATATACGTATGTGTACTTTATGTGTTTGTATATGTATGTATGTATGTATATATATATATATATATATATATATATATATGTGTGTGTGTGTGCTCCCGCTTTTCTCCCAGGCCTCGTCTGGCCTGCGCTGCCCCGGGTCTCCCCCCCCCCCTGCTCCCCGCGCTCTCCCCACGCTCTCTTTGACTGGGCGGCGGGCCCCCCTTTCCCCCTGCTCTGCCGGGGTCGGTCACGCCTCGTGTCGCCGCCGCCTGCTCCCCCTGGCCACCTCGCCGCTCTCCGGTACTGGCTGCCTCCCTCTCTGCTGCTCCTCCTCTTGCTCCTCCTCCTCCTCCTCCCTCCTCCTCCTCCTCCTCCTCCCTCCTCCTCCTCCTCCTCCTCCTCCTCCTCCTCCCTCCTCCTCCCTCCTCCTCCTCCTCCTCCTCCTCCTCCTCCTCCTCCCCTCCGTTGCCATTTTGGCTCAAGTTGCAGGGCAATCCGCGATTTGAGTGGGCAGCTCCTTCGGAACCATCCCAGGTGTCGTGCCTGGGCGGACACTCTTCCAGTCCCCTTCTCTGTCTCTGCCGCCATGTCGTCGGTTGAGGAAGGCATCAAGCAGATCTTGCAGCAGCTTGGCGGTGTCAACCAGCGCCTGGCCACTGTTGAGTCCTCCGTGTCCGCGCTTGACACCCTCCGCGAGAGCATCACGTCTCACGACAGGAATATGGCAACGCTCACCCAGAGAATCAACACGCTCGAGTCTCGCATCGCCGCCTCCTCGGACACTGCCGCCGTGGCCGCCCTTCGCATCCAGATGGAGCAGCGCATGGCCGCGATCGAGTCTTCCCAATCATCGCGCTCCAGTGGCAATTCTGACCTGTCGGGCCCCCCTACTTCTCGCCGCCGTACTGGTACGCCTCCGTCTACCGTGGGCAGCAGCGCCAGCCGCACGCATGAGGACGACTTCAACCCGCTCAAGGTCTGGGTCGGCGGCTTCACCAGACCCATGCTCAAGGCCTCGCTCGAGGCGCACGGCAACCTCCTTGTGCAGGGCTTGCCTACCCACATCAGGCAGGCGGGCATCGTCATCAAGGGGCACAATCTTGCGAAGAGTTACTCGATCCAGTTCGCCAGCAACGTCGACGCGTCCTCCTTCATCGATCACGCCCGTGCTCAAGGCATTTTGTGGAATGACACTCACTCCAATTCTCAGGTCCAGCTCCGTTGCCGCCGCGATGCCCCAACGTCCGTGCGCCACAAGAACAATTTCCTCGGAAAGATCTGGCAGCAGGTCAATGCACATCTACGTCAGACTGGTCAGTGGAATGACGCCACGCACAAGCTCGGAGTCAATGGTTTCAAGGGCATTCTCTTCTGCGCAGTCAACGACGTGGTCCACGAGCTCTTCTCTGTCGCTGAGCAGAACGTCGGCCAGTTCGAGATCTCACCTCACCCTGTCGGCATCGCCGCCTTCGAGATCTCGGCGGACCAGGCCAACTCGATGATTACAGCAGCGCGCTCGTCTTGAACGGGTGCCTCGCCAACCAGGTTTGACCCAGCCCGCTCGGCTGGGATGCGTGTTCCCTGCTCTCCATCGCCTTCCTCCGCTTGGTGTCTGAGCTTTTCGGCTTCCTCGTCCTCCTCTTCTGGGTCGTCTGGGTCTTCTACTGGTTCGACTTCTTCGAGTGGGTCCTGTTTACCGTCCTCCTTTGGTCCTTCTAGCTTTTCTCCGTTTCCTGGGGTTTGGACCCATTCGCCGTTTATCTGGAAATCTCACTTGAGTATCGTTTCGTGGAATGCTCGTTTTCTCTTTGGGGGCATCACTTCGACTCTGGACATCGTCAAACGAAAAATGTCACGCCTAGTATCCTATGTCCAGAAGTTCCAGGTGGTTTGCATTCAAGAGGCGAGAGGCACCAAGTTCGACCTCCAGAGGCTGTGTTCTGAAGTCCATGGCATTTGGGGTATTGGGTCCTTCTTCGACGACAGGTCTGCGGGAGGTGTCCTCATTTTTCTGCGCCCCGATCTTCGAAGCCAATTCCAATACTGTCGCTATTCTGTCCTTGTGCAGGGCCGAATTTAGTCTCTCACGCTGGGGGGCAGCCGTGGGACTTTGCAGCTTCTCAACATTCATCTCGATCCTTGCCTCGCCCTTCAAGACCAGAAACAACATCTTATGCTTGTCAGACGTGCTCTACTCCCTCCCTCTGCGGCTACGGGCTTCGTCTTAGGTGATTTCAACTTTCCCGCGGCAGGCGAGGGCGGCTTCCATGTCTCAGGCGCCGTGCACTACTCCAGTTCCGACGCCGCCGCCTTCTTCGAGCAGCGCTTCGCAGATCTTTGCGAGGTCGAGCAACCCGCCTTCACGCACCGGGTGACTCAGGGGGAGGAAGGGGTCCAAGTCGTTCAAAGCTACAGTCGTATCGATCGTATTTACACAAACGTGTTCAGCGCCACCATTCTAGAGTACCACCCCAAGGCCCGTACGCTGGAGCCCATCTCGAGGGTTGGCAAGCTCTCTGACCATGCCCCCGTTTGTTTGACGCTCAGCCCTGGGTCAAGTTGCGGTTTTCGTGTTTCCAGTTGGGTCACCAAACATTCGCAGTTTCCTGTCGCTGTTGACGATTTACTTTCTCTCGTGGGGCCGCTCTCGGACGATCCGTTCGAAAAGCATGCGCAAACCAAGGGCATCCTTTTGCAGGCGTGTAAGGATGTAATTAACTTCAGCGCTGAGCAGAACAACAAGTCGTTCTCTGAGAAAGTTGCCTGGTCTCTTACAGCGCTTCGTGGCACTCTGCGAGGTCAGCTCTGGCTGGTGCGCAAGGCCGTCTTGGCCTACGCCGTGCTGAGCCGCTTCCTCGACCCCGAGTCTGCCATGTGGTTAGACGTTCGGAGCTTCCATTCCCACCTGAACGAAATGAAGCACGAGCTCATCTCTCAGCAAATCGCCGAAGTCGAACAACAAGCTATCTCCGACACTCGCAAACGTGTCGCCACAATCAAGCTCTACAAATATCAAACAGCGTGGGGAAGGAAGCATCGGCGCATTTCTCTGTCTGGCGTCTCGGATCCGACTGGCAAGGCCATCGCAGATCCAGAGTGTGTCGCCGCCGAGCTCGCATCCTACTGGGGCAAAGTACATTCGCGTGTTGACTGCTCTGAAGAGGACCGACAGCTGCTTGGTGAGTTTGTTCAACCTTGCCCGCCTGAAATCATCTGGAAGCTTGAGCCCCAGGAGTTTGCCTGCCTCCTTTCCAGGGTCTCGGGCTCCGCCCCTGGCCCCGACGGCATTCCGTGCAGTTGTTATTCCAAGGGGGGGCCTGCAGTTGTTGACGCTCTTTATGGGCTTTATTCGGAGATGCTCGCGAATGGAAGCGCCCCTGTCGGTTTTAACCGTGGCGTGGCGGTCTTCCTCGCCAAGGGCAGCGATCCAGAGGATGCCCCCCCAGCAGATCATACGTAAGCCCGAGGTCACGCGCCCCATCACTCTTGGGAATTCTGATAACAAGTTGGTTTCCGTCG
The DNA here is from genome assembly GCA_963575745.1 of Prorocentrum cordatum. Lineage (NCBI taxonomy): Eukaryota > Dinophyceae > Prorocentrales > Prorocentraceae > Prorocentrum > Prorocentrum cordatum. The sequence continues at coordinate 87,255 of CAUYUJ010015286.1, forward strand.
CCCTCAACAGATCATTTTCTCGGGTCGCTGCCCAAACTGTGCTTGGTAACCGGCGAGGTTTTATCGCGGGCCGTTTCATGAATGAGAATATTATCAACCTTGAGAATAAGGCGGTGTCTTGGTTTGCCCAATACGGCCACCAAAGCGCGGGGGCCATCTACTACGATGTCCGGGCTGATTTTCCGAGTCGATTGCACAGTTTCACCTTCTGGGTTCTTCGGGCTATGGGTGTTCCTTCCTTCGTCATCAATGTCGTGCGCGCGTTGTATACTGACGTTCAAATCAACATCAACTTCAATGGGATCCGAAAGGCCTCCTTCGTCGCCTCCCGAGGGATCAAGCAAGGATGCCCACTCTCGGGTGCCATCTTCTGCCTCGCCCTAGAGCCGCTCATCCGCTACGTGCTCGCCCGTATCCCCAGGCCTCTCTCGTGCTTGGCAGCTTTCGCTGACGACATCGGCGTTGCCGCTGCTGATGTCTTCACCGCCTTCCGCGATCTCTTGCCAGCTTGGCAGATCGCTGATACGGCTGTGGATCTTCACATTCACCTTAAGAAGTCGGTCATTGTACCGCTTGGCGACCTCTCGCAGGAGCAGTGCTGCGACAGGATGGTTGCCTCTGGCGTGAGGACTGCCGAGGGCCTCACCTTTCAGCGCGCTGGCAAGTATCTCGGTGTGTTTCTTGGGGAAGATGGCCGACGTGCTAGTTGGGGCCCTCCGTCTGTGAAATGTGTCTCGCGAGCTCATGAGATCAAGCAAGTTGGGGTTGGGCTGTGTAAATCCATTGTCATGGTGAACCTTTTGGCTTTCTCGGTCCTGATGCATGTTGCCCAGTTCTACCCTCCCACGAAGCAGGCCTTCCAGGCTGTTCGAAAAGCCCAGCAGTGTGTGACCAACGCCCCGAACAATGGCCTCCCCCAGAATCTCTTGCAGCAGCTCCGTGAATGGGGTTTCCCGACGCAGGCTCGTTCTCTCGAGGCGGCAAGTCGCGCGGCCATGTGCAGAGCCGCTATCGTGTCGCCCGCGTTTGACGACGCCAGGGCCCTCTTCGAAGATGAGAGCGATGCAGACAACATGCTCGTGAAGTGGAAATGGTCTGAGGTGTGGAAGTCGTCTGCCGTGTATGCCATGATTACCAACTTTCGTAAGCTCACGTCCATCCCGCCCGTCCCGCCCTTCGGAACTCCTAAGCTTCAAGCCGTGACTGAGTCCGCCCTTCTCGCTCTGTCTCCGATTTCGTTGCGGTCGATTCTTGAGGTAAGGCTTGAGAAGTTCGGCTCGCCTCCGTCTCCTGCCCAGCTTGATCTGATGTACATTGCTCTCAATCGTCTGTGTAAGCATGCTCCCGCCTGTCTCGTGGCGAATGTCATCCGCACGTTTTGCAACTCTTGGTGCACCGCCCGCCGTTTCCGTGGTGCTACTCTCAATTGTAGATTTTGTGGCATGGCCTCTGCCGATTGTTTGCTTCACATTCTTGTTTGTCCCTGCTTCTCTCCCCTGTGTCGTCTTCTTCCCTCGCTTCCGTCTTCTTTCGCTTCCGCCTCTGCTTCCGCTCGCGCCTCTCTTTTCCCGCTTCTTCCTCTTGTTCTTTCTCAGCTCATCAGTGTCGCTTTGTTTGTTGATTCATGTTACACGTGCTGCCATGAAGCTAAATGGTGGCCCCGTGTTTCGGCGCCCCGCGAACGAGAGCGATTGGAGAAGCTGGCTAAAGCCCGCCTCATCCAGCTCCGCAGGCGGGCCCCGCCTGCCACCGTTGCCGCGCTGAAGAGTTGACGAGTCGTCCGCCGTCGTCGGTCGTCTCTCTGGGGCTGTGCACTCCCCCTCCTCCCCCCCCCCCTCCTCCCCCCTCCTCCCCCTCCTCCTCCTCCTCCTCCTCCTCCTCCTCCTCCTCCTCCTCCTCCTCCTCCTCCTCCTCCCCCTCCTCCTCCTCCCTCCCCCCTCCTCCTCCTCCTCCTCCCTTCCTCCTCCTCTTCTCCTCCTCCTCCTGCTCCTCCTCTTCCTCCTCCTCCTCCTCCTCCTCCTTCTCCCCTCCTCCCCCTCTCCCCCTCCTCCCCCTCCTCCTCCCCCTCCTCTCCTCCTCTCCTCCTCCTCCTCCTCCTCCTCCTCCTCCTCCGCCTCCTCCTTGGGGGGGTGCCCTGGCCGGCCTGCTAGGACAGCCACCTCGGCCGCCGCCGTGTTCGGTGCGTCGCCCGGCCTCGCCGGCTTATCGAGGCTTCTCAGACCCTGCGACCTTGCACGGCCCGTCGCCGCCTCTGCTTCCAGGTCGTCTTCGGCCTCCTCGTCGCTCCACTCTGCTTTCTCGCTCCCCGCAGTCCCAGTTGGCTTATGGCACCTTCCACCTCGCCGTAGTCTCGTCCTTCCAGTGCTCCCCCCTGCCATCCATGCCCGGATGGTTATGGCTGCCGGCGGCTGCGAGACCATTGGTGGTCTCCGAGTGCTCGGGCGGGCTTAGTCGCACGCGTGCGATTGCTGGTTTTAGACCTTCTACGCCCTGTCGCTGCGCGCAGGGCCGCGACACTAAAAAGTGTGTGTGTGTGCGTGTGTGTGAACAGGACGGGGGAGATGGGGGGAGAACGGTTGAGGATGATTGTACTAAGACAATGTGAGGATTTACCCAGCTGCCTGCGGCAAATCCCACCACCGTGCCAGCTCAGCATTCTGCGTGGCGACTTTTCGCTGGAGCACGGGAGGTCGTCGCATGTGGCACCTCGTGTTCCAAAGTTTAGGCGGGCCGTGCTGCGGATGATGAGGATGATGATGGCGAGGAGGAGCTGGATGAGCAGGCTGAAGAGGAAGGCCGTCGCATGTGACACCTTCCGTCTTCACTCCTTGAGGCGCCCTCATGGAGCTCATTTTGGCCGTCTGGGGGCTGTCTTGAGCTCCTGTGGGCGGTCTCGCGGTCGTCGTGGGGTTCTCTGGGGACAGTCTCGGGGCCGTCTCGGGGCTCTCTGGGGCCGTTTTGGGGCCCTCGTAGGCCGTCTTGGGGCTCTCTTGGGCAATCTTGGGGGGATGTCTTGGGGCTGTCGTGGGGCCATTTTGGTGCCACCTTGGGCCGCCGAAGGGCCGTCTAAGGCCGTCTTGGGTCTCTCCGAAGATCCTCTGAAGCCATCTTGAGGCCTTCTTGGAGGCCTCTTGGGCCATCATGGGGTCCTCTTGGGCCGTCTTGGGATCCTCTTGGGGGCCTCTTGGGCTGACGGACTCCTCTTGGGGCCCCTTGTGGGCTGAGGGGCGCCCGAACAGGCGAGAACGCGAAGCAACGTGCAACAATCTGGGGGCATCGGCGGTTTTGGTTTCTCTGGGCTCCTCCAGGCGCCCTCCGTTGCCGTCTGGGAGGCCTCTCTTGCGCCGTCTTGGGGCCCTCTCGGGCCGCCTGGGGGGGCCGTCTTGGGCCGTCTTGGAGGCACGCTGGGCCATCTGCCCGGCCTTGGTTGCCTGCCTCGGCCGTCCTTGGACGCTCGGGAGCCTCGGCACATCATTTCTGCACAAGCGACCGTGGCCGCGGGAGCGCGGAGCCGTCGTTCTTATGCGGGGTCGTGGCCTCCGGAGGGGTGGTGGTGCACGCTCTCCTGCCTGCTAGTAGATGAAGGGGCCCTATAGAGGAGTGCAGAAGGAGGAGGAGGAGGAGGAGGAGGAGGAGGAGGAGGAGGAGGAGGAGGAGGAGAAGGGGGAGGAGGAGGGGGATGATGATGCTGATGATGATGATGATGATGATGATGATGATGATGATGATGACGATGATGATGATGACGACGACGACGACGACGATGATGATGATGATGATGATGATGATGGTGGTGGTGGTGGTGGTGGTGGTGGTGATGATGATGATGATGATGATGATGATGATGATGATGATGATGATTGTGATGATGATACAGACTGTTCCAGAGGAGGGGAGGAGGAGGTGGAGGAGGATGAGGAGGAGGAGGAGGAGGAGGAGGAGGAGGAGGAGGAGGAGGTGGCGGTGGCGGAGGAGGAGGAGGAGGAGGAGGAGGAACCCTACAAGACAGCACGTGGCATTCTGTCACGCCTCAACATGCCATGGGGGCACGGTGGCGGATCGCACCACGAGAAAGCATGACAGTAGTAAGAGCATGTGAACGTGGTGCGGACGCGCGTGAATACGAATGTTGAGACTGTCAGATAGGCAATTTGTCAGATGAGCATGACCGTGCCATGCAGGATAGAGTATGCGGATAGCCGGTGTTAAGAAGCACAGGTTCACGATGAAGTAAAGGCAGGCCATCCTACACCGGGCGCCGCTCAGAGGTTCCATCACATGTAGAGTGCGGGGAGGAGGAGGGAGAGGAGGAGGGCTGCTCACGTCATGCCAATCCCAACGCCTGCGTCGCTAGCGTTTCGTCGCTGAGCCGAAGGCTAATCTGCCGCTGCCCGGTGCGCACGCGCACGCGCGCGTGCGCTTTTGCCAGTGGTCAGTCAGGCCTGGGATGAGGATAGATCGCTCCAGAGAGCGTCCCAGAACGCTCCCAGAGCGTTCCGCAGCGTGTGGGGACGGCCGCGGCGTCCGATACGTGCTCCAGACTCGCTGGCTCTCCGAGATTCCCGATGGATCCGCGTCCGAGTCTGTATCCGGTGGTTCGGCTTGGGTTGAGTCGGGCATGTCCCTCTACACGAGGAGTATTCAAACATAATTTTTAAATAGTCAGGGGACGATTTTTCACTATTTTTAATTCTTCGTCCCAAATCCGTCTGTAGGAGGACATGCCCGACCTAACGCTTGGGCTCGGCGGCCTGCTGGCGCGCGCGCGTGGGCGCGCTCCCCGCCCAGGAGCGCGACGGCGTCTGCCTGCGCGTGCTGGCGATCCTCAACGCGCTCCTTCGCTGGACGAGCTCCGACCTGCGCAGGCCTCCTCGGGGGGGAGGCGCGCGGAGGGGGGGAGGCGACGCTGCGGTGCAGCGCGGAACTCCCTCGCCTGCTGCTGCTCCTGGTCCTCGGCGCCTTCTGATTCCAGGGGAGGAGACACCCGCCCTGGCCCCCATAGGAGTCGCTTGCTGCACCGCGCTGTGCCTCCACCAAACTCCTGTCCGGCTGGCCTGCTCTTCCGCCGCGGCTGCCACAGAGCTCCGTCTGCAGGGGTGCCTATCATGAGGGTGGCTCCTCTGCCCCCTGTGTCTGCTCCCTCGCCCTGCTCCCGCGGTGGCTGCCGTTGCTGCCCCCTCCTCCCGGGCCTCTCACAATGGGGGTCCCGAGTGGCTGGGGTCGGTGGCTCGCGCCGCGTCGCTAATGCATCGGCGAAATGGCGCGGTCCTCCGACCCCGATCCGCTCGGAACTCGACTCGGGAGGCCTCCTCCTCCTCCTCCTCCTCCTCCTCTTCCTCCTCCTCCTCCTCCACCTCCTCCTCCTCCTCTGGAACAGTCTGTATCACCATATAGGAGGGAGGGGGGGGGGAATCGGCCAGTGGGGCCCCCAGCCACGCCCGTGACGATAGGGGCCGGTTAAACGATGCTCACCCCTCCCGCTCCTGCTCCTGCTACTGCCTGGCTGCTGCCCGGCTGCTGCCCAGCTGCTGCTGCCCGGCTGCTCCCGCGGCCGCTCCCGCTGCCGGTCTCCGCCCGCTCCTGCCGCCCACGCTCCTCCTGCCGCGCCGCCGCGCCTCCTGCTGCTGCTGCTGCTGCTGCTGCTGCTTCTGGGCCTGAGTCCGGAGGAGGGGGGGAGGGGGAGGGAGAAGGAGCGGGAGGGAGGAGCGAGGAGGATCGGAACGGATCGGCCGCTCTCGGAAGTGCCCGTCACGCGAGCAGCTGCTGGGGGGGGTGCGGCACTGATGAGCACCGCAGCCCAGAGGAGGATGAGAGAGGAGGAGCCAGGAGGAGCTGGAACTAATTAGGAGGAGCTGGGAAGAGGAGGAGGAGGAGGAGGAGGAGGAGGAGGAGGAGGAGGAGGAGGAGGAGGAGGAGGAGGAGGAGGAGGAGGAGGAGGACGAGGAGAAGGAGGAGGGGCAGAGAAGGAGGATGGATGGGCATGATGACGAGGATGATGAGGAGGAGGCGGAGGAGGAGGGAGCAGTCGGGAGGAGCGGAGGAGGAGGAGAGGAGGAGGAGGAGAGGAGGCGGAGGAGGAGGAGGAGGAGGAGGAGGAGGAGGAGGAGGAGGAGGAGGAGGAGGAGGAGGAGGAGGAGGAGGAGGAGGAGGAGGAGGAGGAGGAGGAGGAGGAGGAGGAAGGAGGAGAGGAGGAGGAGGAGGAGGAGGTAGGGAGGAGGAGGAGGCGGAGGAGGAGGAGGGGAGGAGGAGGAGGAGGAGGAGGAGGAGGAGGAGGAGGAGAGGAGGAGAGTGGGGAGGAGGGAGGAGGGAGGAGGGTAGGAGGGGAGGAGGGAGGAGGGAGGAGGGAGGAGGGAGGAGGGAGGGAGGAGGAGGAGGAGCGGGGAGGAGGGAGGAGGGAGGAGGGAGGAGGGAGGAGGATGAGGGAGCAGGAGGAGGAGGGAGGAGGAGGAGGAGGGAGGGAGGAGGGAGGAGGGAGGAGGGGGGGAGGGAGGAGGGAGGAGGAGGAGGGCGGAGGGAGGTGGGAGGAGGGAGGAGGGAGGAGGGAGGAGGGAGGAGGGAGGAGGAGGAGGGAGGAGGGAGGATGGGGGGAGGGAGGAGGGAGGAGGGAGGAGGGAGGAGGGAGGCAGTAGGAGGGAGGAGGGAGGAGTGGAGTGGAGCAATCGGACGTAGTCCGTTCGGAACCCAGAGATGCCAGGGGGGCCATCCAGTTTTTCTCGGAGGGCCGTGGGGGGCGATATCCCACGGCCCACCGCGACAGGCCCCCCTGGCCTCGCAATTTACTCAGAGACAGCTCCCGCCGCGTAGGAACCGATCGCGGCTTCGGCTGCCGAAACATGCAAGGCTTCTAGCACAGACTTGCTGGGACCCGTTCTGGACGGGTGGAGGCCTCGCTTGATCCTGCTGAGGTTCTCGAGGCCTTTGCCAGTGGGTCCCATGGCCCTGCGCTCTCCGACTTGATGGGAGAGGGGGCACGGCAAAAGAAGGCTTTTAACTTGGTGCGTGGCAGTGTGGCCGCACTTAACACAGAAAAACAATTGCCACTTGGGGATGGTGGCCAAGGTGTGGGAGGGGTGGATCAACTTGCCACTGATCACACGGGGTCCCCTCGACCACAGCACTTCACCACATGCGGCGAACTCGGGGAGGGGGCTAGGTGGTACACATTCAGTGGCGGCAGCTGGGATAACATGGCAAGCATCAACGATGATGAGGCAGGCAGGGCATCTCCATTTGTCTGCACAGCGCTCGAATTTGTGCTGAGAAGCCGCGATCGCGGTCTGCAACTGCGAGCGCGGGGCAGCCTCCTGGTGGGGTTGCCTCTCTGGCCACTGCCCTCGGGGGTCCGAATTCTTGCCTAAGGTACGTAGAATCAGTCGCCCTCTCTGTCGGACGATGGCAGCGATAGCGTCGTATTCATCGGTCCTGGGGACGGGCGGGAGGGCGAGGGTGGCCGACTTGTGGGCCGCTCTTCCCGCAAGCTCGTCGGCATGCTGGTTGCTGAGAGCCAGAAATTTTTGGAAGCCATGCAGCGTGAGGGGATCGGCGTGAGATGGGGTCCAGAGCACCGTGACAGAGGCGCCGCCGCCAGATCGATCTTGCACGAGGTGCCGAATTCTCAGCCAGAGATCTCCATTCTTATTCTTGCCTCTGAGGCTGCCAGGTCTGAGACATCTGCCATTCTGCCAGCCGCGCTGCAGGGCTAGATGATCGGTAACAAACGTAAGCTCCTGGTGGCACGTCTCCAGTGCCAAGCAAAACGCATGCAATTCACCTCTTGGGACAGTCTGGCGGGGGCCTGGGAGGGGGGCGAGGAGGCCCGCGTGGAGGGTCCAGGAGGCCGAGGGAGGGTCCCATCGGAGGGCCGCGAGGCCAGAACCAACACGGCGTCGCCTGACGTCGTCGGAAAATGCGCCTCCAGACCCGTCGCCGAAAAGAAATAACTCGCCCTCAGCGTTACGAGCTTCTTCCCATGACGGCAACCCCTCCCGCACCGCACCAGCAAACTCCCACCCGTCCCTCCCAGTCAATGGCTCGAACGCGGGCGTAGTGAGAGCGACAGAGGGGATGCCACGGAGCCAAAGGGCAGGGTCTGCATTGGCTCCCGCCACGGCTCGCGGTAGTAGTTTGTCGCTGGCCTCAAAATCAGGTCCCACATTCGCCTCGCACTGCCACATTCGGTGAAACAAGGTCTCAGGTACTCCTGCACTGCATCGGTCACAGTTCTTGTCGATCTGGTAGCCCGCGTTGTAGAGGCGGTCCCTGGTCCATTGTCCACCACTGATGACGGTGTTGTTGAGGGCCCAATCGTTGAAATCTCCGTTTGCGAGGAACCTCCTTTGTTCGATGCGTATGGTGACCATGTCCGCGCCTCCAGCCAGCGTGTCACCATGGTCATGCGTAGCGGCCTGAGTCCAGAGGAGCCTGTGCAAATCCTCGCTGAGGTCCTGCAATACTGTGTGGATGTCGGCGTCGAGGAGATCAGGGTCATCGGCGGGGGGAAGGTTCCACTCCTCGATGTAGCCGTCCTTCGTGCGTCTCCACGTAGTAGCTGTAGTCGGGTCCCAGCTGGCCTCCAGCAAGGTCGCGATGGCCGCGCCTGTGGGCCCTTTGACCCTGCACCACAGCTTGGGGCCCGCGGCTAGCAGGGTGGTCTTGATCCTTGGCCATGCTCTGATAATCCTGGCGTGCGTGCTCGGGTGCCGTATCCAATGCTGCAGCCACGCCTCGATGAATTCGATCCTGAGGGAAACTCCTGGGTCCATGCCGTCGAAGGTGGCGCCCAGGAGAGAGGTGAGGCATCGGCCCGCTGCTGCTCCCGTGGCTGCAATAGCGGCCTGACGCCGCCATCGTAGTAGAGCGTGCCGAGCGAGACCGTGCACTTGATGACCGAATACCCCTTCGGGGAGAGCTCCAGTACGCCAGAGTCCTGCTGAGATTCGAGCCTGCAGGGCAGTACTCCGTAGTCGGTGTATCTTACGAAACCTAGCTGCGGCTGAGCTCTGTCGCTTCCTGGCTTTGGCTTGTACCCGTCGTGTAGCCGCGGCCGCGTCAACTCCGAGGTCGACGGCCGCGGCGGTCGCAGTGACTGGGATGTCGTACAGCCGCAACTTCTTAGCTAGCAACTTGCGGACCTTGGGTGTGGAGCCAATGAGGACCGTCTTGTCAGAGATGGGCAGCTCGAACTCCTTCAGACCGTCGCAGAGCGTCTTAGCTGCGCTGGGGAGGTGCTTCAGCAGTGTGCGTAGGACTCCTTCGGCTCGAAGGACCGTGTCGTCAACAAAGGTCCACATCTGGGCTAGCTCTGCCTGAGCTTGGGCTTGCCGTAGAATAGGAAGTAAAATAAGTCTTGCCAGGGTCGTGCCGTGCGGGGAGCCTGCGATGATGCCTTTGTAGGCGAAGATAGGCATACTCACCCATTGTCTACTGCGCAAGAATCTGGGCGCCAGGTATAGCTGTACTTCCAGTAGAAGAATGATGGGGGGGGGGAATCCGCAGTTGAGGCCAACCATGATGAGGTTGGCCAGCTTGATATTGTCGTAGAACTTCTGGATGTCTAATAGCAATGTGGCTGACTGTACGCCAAGTGCTGATGCTGTCTCGTCTAATAAGGCTCTATGTAGAGCTGCCTGGGGAGCTGAGGAGCCTTTGATGGCTGTAGTCCAGAAGTCGTCCAGGCCTTGGGTCCAGGATGTTGACGCAGTCGATCTGATGCGAGACCAGAGTCTGGCCATGTGCGGTAGCATGCCGAGGACCCTGTCACCTCCAGACTTCTTGGCTGCGAGGGCTGCTATAGTGCCTGAGATTTGTAGTGGCCAGATGCCTGCATGCTCAACTGCGTTGAGGATGTCCGCATAGGCTTCGACTGCTGGTTCTGGTAGTCGATGGAGGTCGCGAGGTCCAAGGGCGTCAACTCCATGAGCTTTGCTGGGTGGCATGCGGCCGTGGAAACGGTGTACGATTTCGGCTGTGATGGGCTCGAGTGGTTGTCGGGCGGCTGCTGCCTTTGCCAGTGTCAACGCCTGTAGGATGTCGTCGGGGGTCTCGGTGGCCTGCCATACTTGATGCCATTGTTGCTTCTTGCTGTCCATGATAACGGTGGGGTCGGCTATGGTCTGGTTGGTCGTGTAGGCCTCGATGTGGCGTACGGGCGCGGGCTTGACATGGGCATGTAGTACTCCAGGGCGGTGTTTCCATTGCTTGGCGAGCCAAGCTCCGTAAGCCCTCTTAGACTTGGCGAGGGCTGCGGAGAGCGCTCTGGAGGCCCAAGTAGCGGTAATCGTGACCAGGTCGTCGGTGTCCTCTTTGTCCAACTGCGGGGCCCAGACAAGAGCGAACCAGCGGAAGATGGTGTCCTCGTCCTTCTCGAACTGGAGGTCATGGAAGTGAGTGTTGAAATGGTCCGCGCGCTGCTGGATGATGGAGGCCTGCTGCTGCATGAGCGCTGCGTGCTTGGGCTTGTCGTGGAGCGCTGCGTAGCGCTTGATGAGGGTGAGCGTGATTGCCCACCATTCCGACTGTGGATCATGAACGTGTACACGGCCTGGGGCGGCGGCCGTCTTCTTCCAAGACAACTGGTAGCCTTGGGCTCGGCCTGTGAAGGCTGCGGCTTCCTTGGGGTCGATCTGGTGATGGCTGATCATGGTGTTCTCGAGCGCCGTGACCCATTTGGCGTACTGGCGGTTGAGGTCGTCGGCCTCGCGTGGCCAGTGGGTGTACACGAAATGCGCGTGGGTCTGCTTACAACGTGTGGGTACAGCTTGATGCCAATGTACCTCCCAGAGGTCGCTCGGGATAGCGTACGGGATGGGCTCCTGTGCTGCTGGCTCGTCCTGTGGCTGGAGTTGTGCAGCTGCTTGTTGGAGTTCAGGAGGTAGATCGCGTAGGCGTTCTGCTCGAGCTTCTGCTGTTTTACGTTTCTTGATGGCGGTTTTGCTGTCAGGGTCTGGTGGGGTCCTGGGTCTGTCCACTGTGGGGAATGCCCTAGGGGTATTGATCGACTGATACCACCAGGGGTCTGCGCTGCCTGCACGAACTTCAAGGCCCACGTGAGTGGCCCAGGGGACGGTGGGGCATTGGCGAATGGAGAACGTGTGCTCGATGCCAGTCTTGACCAATGCGAAGTCGAGCGTAAGACCCTGTCCCTTGTCGCACGTGGCGGTTCCAGGCGCTCGCACGATGGTAGCATTCCATTTGGCGGGCCACTCTGTTGCTGCAAGCTGCTCAGGTGTCATATTCCAATCGGCCAGGATGGTCCACGGGTCAGTGAGCATAGTAACGAAAGCTCCCAGAGATAGTAATTTCTCGTGAACAGCTCCCTCGATCTGTCTGTGGGGTTCGAGGTACGCTGCAATAACAACTAGATTGCCAGAGCGCCTATGCCAAACCATAGGCGTGAAGCCTCGGAACGGGTCGGGCTTGCGCTGGGAGATGGCCAGGTCGCGGAGGTGGTTGAAGGTCGTGGCCTGGACGTGGTACCTGGATAGGATCATCTCGCCACCCGTGTTGCCTCTTTCGGATCTGCTGGTCGGCGTGGCTGTAGTGGATGATATCCTCCAACCATCCGCTGCTAGCTTGTCGTAAATGAGGGGGGCTTTACCATGCGAGATGTGAGTTTCAACGAATGCCACCATCTGATACTGTTTGCCTGGCCCTGCCAGCCATTTCTCCGACTGCGGCCCCCACTGTGTAATGTTGGAAAAGAACAGGGAGTGGTCTGACGGCGTGGGATTCATAAGGCCTCCGTGTTGGTGGGCGGGTGTGGGGTCGGGTGTCGGCCTGCTAGGCTTCCATGTGCCTTCCTCTGCGGTCGAGTCGATGGCCTTCGCCACCTCATCGCCCCCTACCAAGGACTGCGTCTTGGGCGGGGCGGCATCAGGGACGGCTCGCGCGGCTCGCTGCGGCTGCCCTGGGTCCCATGTCACTGTGTCGACGGCCTGTGCCGCCTCATCGCCCCCTACCGAGGACAGCGTCTCGGGCGGAGCGGCATCAGGGTCGGCAAGCGCGGCGCGCTGCGGCTGCCCTGGGTCCCATGTCACTGTGTCGACGGCCTGCGCCGCCTCATCGCCCCCTACCGAGGACAGCGTCTCGGGCGGGGCGGTGTCGTACTGCGTTGTGGCTGCGAAATCGATGTGGCCGTCCAACTCGGCCAGCTCGTCGAACGGGTCGAGGACTGCGTCCATTGTGTTGATGATCTGTGGGTTGTCGTAGATCTTGGTCTGTGACGGTAGGCGTCCCATCTCACCAATCCGTCCAGGATGGGGTAGTAGTCGGCTAAAGAGACTGCTGGGCACCAGCCACGGCGGTCGCAGTAGGCTTGCGCAGCTGGCTGAGCATCTTCTGTGCCTTGTCTTCGAGGTCGGGGTCCTTGTTGATCGCTGGAACAGGCTGCTCGGCCAAGCTGCCGTCAGGATGAGCGCCAGCAGTAGGTGCGGCCTCGCTTGGCGCCGCTGGCGAAGAGGCCGCAGAGCCATCAGCGTCTGCTGCGGCTGGCGCTGGGGGCTCGCCTGCTGCCGCCGATGCGGCGGGCTTTGGTCCACCTCCCTCTCGGGCATGACCGTCCTCATCGGACCGCTGTCGCTTGGAGGCGAAGCGCGTGCGCATGGTGCTGGCCTCTGCGCGGAGCTGGCTGATGCGGCTGGCGGTGTTGCCGGAGAGCTCGGTGACCTTGGCCTTGAGCTCGGTGGCGAAGCGCTGCTGGAGGGATTCCCATGCTTGGCGGTCGCTGTCGTCGATGTCGAGACCTTGGAGATCGAACGCCGAACCCGCTTCGATGGATATGTCCCCGTCCTCGAGGAGGCTGGTGAGGTTGAACGTCGGGTTCTGCTGCGAGGTCGTGGGAGTGGCCGTGCCGCCCTTGCGCGCGACTTGGAGTGCATCGAGGGCGGCCTGGGCCTCGGCCTGGGCTTCGGCCAACTTGTAGGCTGCCTCCTCCGACGCAGCCTTGCGCTCGGTGTACCAGCTGAGCGCCTTCTGCTCGCTCTCGAGCAGCCTGTCGAGGTTGTTCTTGCAGCGGCGCTCCGTGGCCTGGGCGCGGCTGTAGATGTCGTTGAGGTCGGCTGGCTTCTGCGGCTGGGGCGGCGGAATCTGCGACTTGATATCGTCGATGGCTGCCTTGTCGATGTGTGGGGCGATCGCCTGTAGCTCCGCGAGGATGTCCTCTGCGGAGCGCGCCTTGGGGGTGTCGTTCTTGGCCCACCAGTCGTCCTCTTGGTTCTTGCCATTGCCGTTGCCGCGGCGGCGGCGGGGCTTGGGCCATGACGCCCACGGTTCCCATCCTCCGTCAGGGCTGGGCTGCTGGGAGCGGCTGGAGTCCTCCTGGGCTGCGGCCTTGGCTCGGGCCGCCCAGGCACCTTGAACTGGAGGCGGGGAGTCTGTCCACGGCGCCAATGCTTTGCTGCACCAGTAGCACGTCTGGTTGGTCTTGTAGTTCCAGGAGTATGAGCAGGCATAGCACTTGACGTAGGCACTGCGCTGTTGCGGGGGCGCCATGGACGGGCTGAGGAACGGAGGAAGCTCACCTGCGGGCTGCAGGAGGCACACGGAGGGATGAGAGCTGTCGGGCTCAAGAGCCCTGGCACTGGCCGCGGACTAGCGGTATCCACTTTTTCCCCTGGGGAAATAGGCATCTTGAGCCAAAATGGCTACGGAAGAGGGAGGAGGGAGGAGGGATGAGGAGGGAGGAGGGAGGAGG
>CAUYUJ010015286.1:106044-121044 GCA_963575745.1 Prorocentrum cordatum
GTCGGACTGGTGCTGGGTGACGCCCGGGCGCGCCACCGCCCAGGCAGGGCCGCCTACGATCCGTAGACGCGCTGACGGCGATGTGGGTAGCGGCGATGTAGGTTCTGGTATCGTGGGAACGCGCGGCTCGTGCTTTCCTACCATTTGCTGTGCCGTTTTCGTTCGATGCCTCTGCAGATTGGAAATGCAGGACAGGGTGGATCGTGATTTCCTACAAGTTGGTTCCTAACATCACCATTAAGCAACATCGCCGTTAGCGTGGCCTTGGACGATCCGATTCGCTTCGCTGGCTAGGCTCGCGCATCCGATTCGAGTCGATCCCGTTCTATTCGCCAGCATCGGCCGTGGCTTCGACTCGAGTTTCTTGGCGATCCGATCCGTTCCCGATCCGACCCTTTGATGCGACTCGATCCAGCTCAGTCCTTCCAGGGCTCGGCCCCGGTCGCCCCGCCGATGGGTTCTGACGGCACTGACGCTGCGGACGCAGCTACACGTGCGCTGTCTTCCCAAGCGCGGCCTGAAGAGGCATTGTCGGCAGAGCTCGCAGAGGAGTTAGTGTGCGTTCGTGCTTTCTGTCTTCTCAGCATGCCTCTGCTGTTTATTTGGGAGCCGCTCCGAGAGTTCGGTGCCGTCGAATACGTTCGGCCTCCCCGGGCCTCCAAGACTCCCGAGCCTACCTCGCCGCGTGCTTGGGCGTCTGTGGGCAATTTCTGGCGCTGCTCAGTCTGCTGGCATGTCAGCCGTCTGGGCTTGCCGAGGAGTCCCCCCCCCCACTGAGCGTCCTGGATCCCTGGGCGCGGCTGTCCTTGGGCTCCAGGGCCTGGGCCACCTTCGCATCGTAGTGCCTTGCGGTGGCGGGGCTATGCTCGTGATTTGTTTGTCCTGCAAGTCGTGCAGCTCGCGACCGCCGCTCTGCATTCCCGCTGCCAGTCGTCTCCGTTTCGGTTCGGTCAGTGGGCGTGGCTGGCGATATGTAAGGGCGAACGCCCCAAACGCCCGCAGGTGTCAGTCGGATGCCCGACTGATCTCGGCACCGAGCCCCTGCAGCCTCGTTGTGTCCTCGCGCAGGCGTCAGCGCGCTCGGAGGCTGAAGGTCACATGATCGAGTCCGTCGCCTGCCGCTGCGAGGCGGGCTCAGGACAGTCTGTGCGTGCGTGCGTGCGTGCATGCGTGCGTGCGTGCGTGCGTGCGTGCGTGCGTGCGTGCGTGCGCGTACGTGCGCGCGTGCGTGTGTGTGTGTGTGTGTGTGTGTGTGTGTGTGTGTGTGTGTGTGTGTGTGCGTGTGTGCGTATGTGTGTGTGTGTGTGTGCGTATGTGTGTGTGGCGGGTGGGAGGTCGGTCGGGTCGGGAACGTACCTTCCCTGCCAATGGAGGGGCTGGCCCTCGCCTTGTGCGCGTGCGCAATGTCTTTCGTTCGTTGAAACCTCCAGCCGAACGATGTGGAGTTGCGCCTCTGTGGTCGCTGCCCCCCAGGGGTAACGCGGCAACATTCAGCGATTGAAAAAACGAAGTCCTCCCGCTCCTCCCTCATCCTATCCCTGCCCCTGCCCTCCGCACTCCGCACTTCCTCATCGTCATCGTCATCGTCGCCGTTATCATCATCATCCGCATCATCACCCTCCTCATCATCGCCATCATCATCATCATCAGCAGCAGCAGCATCATCATCATCATCATCATCATCATTATCAGCACCCTCCTCATCATCGCCATCATCATCATCATCATCATCACCATCACCCTCACCATCACCATCACCACCACCACCATCAGCAACATGACCAACATCAACAACGTCGTCATCGTCACGGTCATCATCATCATCATCATCAACGCTATCATTCCATCATCATCATCATCGTCGTCTTCGTCATTATCATCATCACCGTCATCATCGTCATCATAATCGCCACCATTATCACCATTATCATCATCATAATAGGTACCATAATTATCAACATCATCATCAACACTGCCACTATCATTCTCATCATCATCATCACCATCAGTAGCAACATTATCGCCTTCATCATCATCACCATCATCAGCACTAGCATCATAATCAGCATCATAATCAGCATCATAATCAGCATCATCATCAGACTCATCAGGCTCACCATCATCATCATCATCATAATCATCATCATCATCATCATCATCATCACCATCACCATCATTACCATCATCATCTCCATCATCATCACCATCGTCACCATCACCATCGTCATCATCAACATCATCACCATCATCATCATCATCATCATCATCATCATCCTCGTCGTCGTCGTCGTCGTCGTCGGCGTCGTCGTTGTCGTCGTCGTCGTCGTCGTCGTCGTCGTCGTCATCATCATCATCATCATCATCATCATCATCATCATCATCATCATCATCATCATCATCATCATCATCATTGGACGGCCCAAAAGGCTGCGTTCGCATGGCACCACCGCGTCCATTTCGGCACGCTCCTCACACATTTCGCGGCCCCCCAGGGAGATCCACTGGAGGCACCAGTGGCACCGTCTGCATTTCTCTCCCCCCACCCAGTACAGCGCTTCGTGGCCCCGTAGGGAGCTCCACTGACGGCCTCACTGGCGCCGTCCGCATGCGTCTCCCCCGGCCAGTACAGCGCTGCGTAGCCCCATAGGGAACTCCACCGACGGCCCTGGTGGCACCGTCCGCATGCGTCTCCCCCACCCAGTACAGCGCTTCGTGGCCCCATAGGAAGCTCCACCGAACTCTCCAGCGGCACGGTCCGCATGCGTCTCCACTACGCAGAACAGCGCTTCGTGGCCCCATAGGGAACTCCACCGAAGGCCTCAGTTTGCACCGTCCACATGCGTCTCCCCCACCCTGTACAGCGTTTCGTGGCCTCATATGGAGCTCCACCGAAGGTCCCCGTGGCACCGTGCGCATGCGTCTCACCCAAGCCAGTACAGCGGTTCGTGGCCCACAAGGGCGCCCCACCAAAAATCCCAGTGGCACCGTCCGAATGCGTCTCCCTCCCACCCAATGCAGCGCTTCGTGCCCCCATAGGGAGCTCCACGGAAGGCTGCATGTGTCCCCCCCATCCAGTGCAATATTTCGTGACCCATAGGGACCTTCAGCGAAGGCCCCGGAGGCACCGTTCGCATGCGTTTCCCCTACCCAGTACAGCGCCTCGTGGCCCCACAGGGAGCCCCACCGAAACTCTCAGTCGCACCGTCCGCATGCGTCTCCTCCACCCACTATGATGTTTTTTGCCCCCAGAGGGAGCTCCACCGGCAGCCCCAGTGGCACCGTTCGCATGCGTTCCCCCCATGCAGTGTACGTTTCGTGGCCCCACATGGAACCCCACCGAAAGCCCCAGCCGCACCGTCCGCATGCGTTCCCCCCACCCAGTACAGCGCGGCGTGGCCTCATATGGAGCCCCATTGAAGGCCTCAGTCGCACCGGCAAAGTCCGCATGCGTCCTCTCCGCTCAGATTTGCGCTTCGTGGCCCATAGGACCCCACCGAAGGCCACAGTAGCAAAGTTCGCAGGCGCCCCCCCCGCCCAGTACAACGCTTCATTGCCCACGGAGCTCCACCGAAGGCCCCAGTGGTCAAGGTCGCATGTGCCTCCTGCGCCCAGTACAGCGCTTCGTGGCCCATAGGGAACTCCACCGAGGGCCCCAGTGGTAAAGTTCGCATGCGTCTCCCCCGCCCAGTACAACGTTCCGTGGCACATAGGGAACTCCATCGACGGCCCCGGTGGCACCGTCCGCATGCGTTTTCCCCACCCAGTACAGCGCATCGTGGTGCAACATGGAGCCCGACCGAATGCCCCCGTGGCACCGTGCGCATTCGTCTCCGCCAGCCAGTACAGCGCGTCGTGGTCCCATAGGTCGCTTCACCGACTGCCCCACTGGCGCCGTCCGCATGCGTCTCCCCCACCCAGTACAGCGTTTCGCGGCCTCATGGGAGCTCCACCGAACGCCACTTTGGCGCCGTCCGCATGCGTCTCCAGTGCAGCGTTTCGTGGCCCACAGGGCGCCCCACCGAAGGCCCCCGTGGCATTTTCCGCATGCGTCTCCCCCACCCTTATACCGCTTCGTGGCCCCAAAAGGAGCTCCACCGACGGCTTCACCAGCGCCGTCCGCATGCGCCTCCCCCACCCAGAACAGCGTTTCGTGGTCCAACCGTGAGGTCCACCGAAGGCCACCGTGGCACTGTCCTCGTGCGTTTCCCCAACCCAGTACAACGTTTCGTGGCCCAATAGTAAGGTCCACCGAAGGCCCCCGTGGTACCGTCCGCAAGCACCCCCTCCGCCCAGTACAACATTTCGTGGTCCTACAGGGAGCCCCACCGAAGGCCCCCGTGGCAGCGTCCGCAGGCGTTTCCCCCATGCAGTGCAAGTTTTCGTGACTCGTGACCCAGAGGGAGCTCCACCGGCGGCCCCAGTGGCACCGTTCGCATGCGTCTCCCTCGCCCAGTACAGCGTTTCGTGGTCCGACAGGGAACCCCGCCGAAACTTTCAGTCGCACCGTCCGCATGCGTCCCATCCACCTAGTACACTGTTTTGTGGCCCCCATCTCGGCACACCCTTGACACGTTTTGTGCCCCCATAAGGATTTTCACCGAGGGCACCAGTGGGAGGGTCCACATGCGTGTCCCTGCCCCATTTCGGCGCACCACCACCATGATGGCATACCCCGCACGCGTTTCTTGGCCCCATCGGATCCACAGGAAGCTCCCCCGAAAGCAGCAAGAACAACGCGTTATTCACAACAGCGTATGGTTGGGTCCTTCGCCAGGATGTTTCGTTTCGTTTTGTTTTATAAGCAAGAAACAAACCGCATCAGCTAATACTAACAATACTATGAAACAACATCTGGCGCTCGACGGTCGTTGCCCGCCCCCCCCCTTAGGTAGCCGCAGCGATCGTACCTCCTGGGTGGGGAGGGGGTGGGCCCCGCCCACATGCTGTTGCTCGCGCGCATGCCGTGGCGATCGCAGCGCACCCCCGCCTCGGCGTGCCCCGCCCTGCCCAACTGTTACTGTTGCCCGACCCCCCCCCGGGTAACGAGCTCTGCCCGACATGAATCTTTGCAAACGATATGATGTCATGGACGGGGTCATGCAGCCTCTCAGATAGCTCGTAGCCCCCTCCTTTCTTTCGACGCTCCCCTGGCCCCCGCGTGTCCGCGCACACGCCTCCTGCCGTGATGCATGCGCTACCCCCCCCCTCTTCCTTGCCCCGTTCTTCTGCGCACCCGAGAGTGGGGCTCTCCCGGAGCGTGTCCCTCACCTTGGGTGAGCTTTTTTCATTTTTTTTTTCTATTTTTTCCTTCACAAGATAACGCTCGCGTTGCCACTACCCTCGCGCCCGAACCCTCCCCCCCTCCCCTGGGTAACGACCGTTACCTGGGAAGAAAGTAACATGGTCATTAGGCGCAAAAGCGTATCTCCCTGCAGCCGGAACGGACCCCCTCCTTTGGAAGGCCGTGGCAGGCATATGCCACACGTCCTCGCCCTCAGCCGCGATGACCGCCGTCGACCGCGGCAGCGATCACCGCCATAGCTTATTTCGGAAGTCCCAAGTCGGTGCGATGGCTACACCGTCGGGTGAGTCAGTGGGGATTCGGGGTGGTCGAACGGCTTGAGGACCTTGGTCGTGTTCCGAGGACACCTCGGGCGACTGGAGGATGAGGAGGAGGATAAGGAGGAGGAGGAGGAGGCGAGGCGGAGGCGGAGGCGGAGGCGGAGGCGGAGGCGGAGGCGGAGGCGGCGGAGGAGGAGGAGGAGGAGGAGGAGGAGGAGGAGGAGGAGGAGGAGGAGAGGAGGAGGAGGAGGAGGAGGAGGAGGAGGAGGAGGAGGAGGAGAGGAGGAGGAGGAGGAGGAGGGGAGGAGGAGGAGGAGGAGGAGGAGGAGGAGGAGGAGGAGGAGGAGGAGGAGGAGGAGGAGGAGGAGGAGGAGGAGGGAGGAGGAGGAGGAGGAGGAGGAGGCGGAGGAGGAGGAGGAGGAGGAGGAGGAGGAGGAGAAGCCACTGGTGCTCAGGCCATTTTGGCGGAGCACAGGGCTCAGGCGCCGCGCCCCCCTCACGATAGTTGCTCGTGAACGCTCCCGCGGCCAGGCCGGCGGCTGAGCACCAGAGGGCGCGCGCGACCCACGGCGCGCTCGGGGCGCCGCAGGGGCTCCCCCGAGCCAGCCTGGCACAAGAGGCAGCGGGCGCAGCGAGGGCGAGCTCGCCTTCTCCTCAGCGTGTTCCAGGCCAAGCGCCTCCTCGAATCGCATCATAGCACGATGGGTGGAGGTACTTGGACATGCAGGCAGTGCGAGTCAAGAAATCCTAACTCTCAGTGGACATGCTCGTGTGGCAACGTGTGGGCTCCTCGCCCCGATCCCACCAGACGTTCGGCCAGCAGAAAGAGGGACCAGAAGAAGTCCGCCAGCATAAGAGAGTTGATCGCACATATTCCTGTCGCAGCACCTGATGAAGCGATTGGCAACATCACGGTGTGGGAGCCGCCGCCACCAGAGGCGGACGAGCTGAAAATCTACAAGTCAAAGGCCCAGTCGAAGCTCCAGAAGTTCGCCAACCTCCTCGTCGCGGTCCGCGACGCAGGGAAGGAGGATCCCGCCCTGGAGTTCGACATAGGGGTGCTCAAGTACATGATGAGCGCCTGCAAGGGCTCAGAGAAGCAGTTGCATGAGTTGAAGGCCCAGCTCATCAGCGCCAAAGAGAGGCTCGGCAAGATACGAGCTAAGGTTGAGGAGCTGCTAGACGAGGAGGCGACGCTCTGCCTGATGGTGCAGCAGCTACAGAACTCCATCCAGCAGCTACGAGAAGCGGAGGACGCACCATATCATGATGAGGATTGGTTGATGGCCCCGCCAGGAGGAAGTGAGCATGGTCTCAGGGCAGCCAGCAGTGCCCAGAGGCCGTGGGTGCAAGCGGCGGCTGAGAGGGCGGCAGCACAGGCGGAGGCAAAAACTCAGTCAGCCAAGGCCGCGGCGGAGGCAATTGCCAGCAGAGTGCCGCCGCTGCCGCCACCAACGCCCAATCAGCCCATGGCACAGGTGCAGGCATATCAGCCACCTCAGAAGGCAGCCCCAAGGGCAGCTTCAGGGGCGCCGCGCAGCCAGCCAGCCACAGCAGCAATGGCGCCGACGGCTACAGAGCCCACTGGCCCGCGCACCGCCTGGCACAGTGGCCCGCGGACTGAGGGGCAAGAGGGCCCAACGGCGGCGGCCATCGCTGCGATGGCGGAGCAGATGAGAGCCGTGCAGGCCCAGCAGCAAGCCATCCAGGAGCACCTCTCGAGGATGCAGACGGGCCAGAACTTCCACGCCTTCGCCCTGGCCAGGGTATTGGGAGTTGGCATCGGTGCAACAGCAGGTGATGTGCTCATGGATGCGCAGACGATTCAGAAGGCACAGCGGGCGGTGATCTCGGGACTTTCGATCCCCAGTGCGAGCCCCCTGATCTTCAGGGGTTGGCGCCAGAGCGCACGCAGAGGGACGCCGCCCCGACAGCGCCAGATTTTGGCGCAGCCCCCCCTGGTGCAGCGCCAGCCACGGGGCCGAGGGCGCCTACACAGCGCAGAGCGAGCTCGCTAGAGCCCCCCGTGGCAAAGACACCGCCACCGAAGAAACAGTCGGCATCGCCGAAGCCAGCCAGGGCCCCCAGCATTGGCGTCTCAGCCGAGACAAGGGCCCAGGCCGAGGAGAAGGCAGTTCCAGACACACCGAGGGTGAAAGGCGTGTCCAGGGTGACAGCAGAGCTGCAGAGGAGCGAGCCCAAGGAGGAGGTCTTGCCGATAGATCCAGAGCTACTGACCGCGACGCAGCCAATGGTGATGGAGGAAATGATACCAGGGCCAGTGCACATCTTGCAGCACATCCAGGGGGCCTCCATCGACTTGACCAGTCAGACGCAGCGCTCCCCCACACCACCGCCGGCGCAGAGGTCGCCTGGATCGCCAGTGGGCCCTCCGCAGCCAGTGCCCGCGGCGCTGTTCCCCCCTGCTTGGGCAGCAGCAGCAGCATCAGCGGCCGCAACATCTTCAACGGCAGCATCGCCGGCATCTCACACGCAGGCAGCGACCTCATCGGGGCTGACGGCAGCGCCTGCGGCATCAGCAGCGGATGCACCTCCTGCGGCTTCGAGGACCCGACCGCTAGAGGAGGAGGACAAAGAGAAGGACATGGGAGACTCGCCCAACAGGCCCCCCCCCCCCAAGAAGATGCAGTGCCAGGGTTACGAGCTGGAAGACGGGTCCAACTTGTAAGGCCTAGCAGGGTCTCGTGGGGCCCAGTCGAAGTGAATCGCTTTGAAGCGCATGCACCTATAATTGTCCGACAAGCCAGGGACGCGCTTTCTCGGACCTGTTTCACTAGGCCGATTCTTAGGCTGGCCCCTGTCTCGGATATCTCGTCCAGGGGTTGTGGTCTTGGGAATTCGCAGTCAGGCAATACTTCCTCGGCAGCCACTTCAGGTGATGCCACTGAGGACTCATCGTCAGCTTCCACTCGGTCCAACGGCCGAACGAGGTATCGCTTGCGGGGCAAGACCTCGAAGGAACATCTTTTCTTGCCTCGTCCCCGCGAATTACAGCATGCTGTGCATGAGGTGCGAGGACACGCGGCCAATCGAACGTCACTTGCAGTTGCGGTTGTGCCCGCCCCCCCTCCACCGCCGTCGCACCCCGCTCCAGCCAGGGAGCAGCTCGAAGCAGTTGCAGGGGGGAGTGTGCTGGCGCTGAGGGAGGATGGTGGGTATACTATTTCCCTGCGTCTTCTCCCTTTGCTTTTCCAGAATCCTGAGAGCAATGGCAGTGGGCGCTGTGGTTTTCAGGAGGCGGACAGGATATACCAGGTTTTACTCCAGAACATCAACTGGCGTGAGCTTTGCAATGGCGATTTTGGAGATATTCCCTTACATCACACTGCCAAGTTTGCTCTGGATATCTCTGCGCGCGGGGCACATAGAGCAATATCAGTACATATCTATGTCGACGCCTCGTACAGAAAGACGCTCAAGGACTCAGCCTGGGCCTTCGCTGCTGTCGCGATCTCGCCTGACGACGCGGTGAGCTTCCTCGGGTGGCAAAAAATGAGCGCATGGGAATCCACAGCAATGCAGTTCGAAAGGGGCGATGTCACTAGCACGACTATCGAGCTCATGGGAATATTATGGAGTTCGCTCTGGATCTTTGGTTTCTTTGGGCCGAACGCGGTGCGCTCCCCCCCAGCTCTGGTCATTTTTTGCGATAACCAGTTTGCTATCAACATATCCTTGGGTTTGGAGGTCCCGTCGGAGAACCAGCACCTGGCCTGGCTTACATACCATGTATATGAGTGTGCGCGCAGGAGGCACGGCGCTTTGCTTTTGCATGTATGTGGTCACTCTGGGCATCCATGGAATGAGTTGGCAGACAGTTCAGCACGGTCGGACCGAGCGGCTGGGTGCTCACCCCCGCCAGCCTTGCGCGAGGCACTCAGGTACACGAACGACCTCGAGTGGTGGTGGCTTAAGGAGGCACCTATGGCCACAATAGAAGCGTATCCAATAGGCCCCGACAACACCTTTCGGTATCCTGGGCGCCCTCAAGCGTCGGTGGAGACGCTAAGGGATACTGTGGGATCCCAACCCTCGCAGAAGACGGCCCCCAAGTCCTGCCAGTTCAGCATCAGCTTGAGGCTTGCCACCTTCGACGCCAAGACAGGCAGGGACGCGGAGGCCACGGCGGCAAGACGCGCCAAAACGTCGGGAGAGGTTCTCAGGTTGCAGTTTGCTCAGGAGCAGTGCCACATCGTTGGGGTGCAGGAGGCGAGAAATCCGTCGGGGGAAAGGTGTTCTGCTGGATACTTTGCTTTCTTCGGGATCCGACGGTGGCAAGAACTTGGGCGTTGAACTTTGGGTCTCCCTGCGCCTACCCTACGGGCGACGTGGGGGCGAAGGGCTATACTTTGAACAGAAACATTTTAGGCCGCTGTGCGCTACCCAGAGGCACCTGGTGGTTGGCTGTTGCGCCCCACTCTTTAGGAAGGTCATCCTGGTTGCCCATGCGTTGCGCAACGGAGACGAGTATACTTCGCAGCAGAGGAAACAGTGGTGGCGGGACCTCATAGGGATCTGCCGTACATGGGAAGTCCAGCTGGCCTTCCCAGACGCGAATGCCAGGCTTGGCAGCATTGTGTCTGAAGCAGTGGGAAGTGAAGGATTCAGGCAGGACGAGGACGAATCGGGCGGGCTTTTCCACGACGTGCTCTTGGAGACGGGCTTGGCCGCGGCCAACACGTTAGTCCCCTCTCTCAGCCAGGACTCGTACACGTTCGTCTCGTCGAAGTCTGAAACACCACACAGAATAGACTACATTGCGGTTGAGCAGAATATGATTCCCGCATTGGACCAACATCAAGTTCGATATGATATTGATTCCTTTTGCACTGGCAAGGATCATTATCCTGTCTTCATGCGCTTCGAGTCCCAGGGCTCCACCAAAGCAGCGCAACAGCAGAGCGGCTACGACGCTATGGGCACCCAGGACCCTGATAAGGCGGCAGCCCTCAGGATGCACCTGGCAGCGTTTCCCACGGTGCCCCACCAGGTCGACATGAATCAGCACTTGCACGACATCATTCAATACATGTACGTGGGTGCACAAACATGCTTCCCTAAACCCGCACGTACCCCGATCAAGCCATATGTATCAGAGGATCTTCTAGGAGTAATCATCTTCAGAAGGCAAGTACGGCAGGCGTGGCGTCTCTGGGGTAAGCATGACTCTGGTGGTGTCAGGAGGCTGGTCGCCGCGGCAATTGAGGCGGGCCCCCCCCAGAACGTCGCCGATCTTGAGCTGGACCTCCTGGTTTCGGAGCTTTTCCAGGCTTTCGCTGATTGGGATAAACAGATCCTGGCGGCAAGTGTGTTAGCCGCACACATGCTTGAGTTTCTGGTCAAGTCGAAGCCGGCCCTGAGAAGGGCCTTGCAGCTCTCGCGCAACAAGCTGTTAGACGACCTCGCGCAGCAGTTGAGCAACGCTAGGTCCTCAAACGAGAGTCGAGTGGAATGGGGAGTGCTTTGCCAGCTGCAAAGGTTCGGGGGAAAGCGCTCCAAGTTTCAGGTCGAGGGGCTTAGAATCCGACGAGGTTCTCAGGGCGAGGTTTTGGCCACATCTGGAGATCTCTCGGAGGCCCTCACTGATTATTTCGCTGTAGTTGAGAATGGGCAGACACTCAGCTGGGAAGAACTGGTTAAAAGATACAACGCCCTCCCCGAGCGGGGAAATGTGTATCCCAGGGAGCTGGACATGATCACCCCCTTCCGCAGGCTCAAGCACGACATCATGAAGGCAGCCAAGAGGAGAGGAGCTGGGCCTGACGGACTCAGCAATGATCTTTGCCAGGTCGCTCCGCAAGAATGCACGCAGATCCTACTGCCGTTGTTCGTGAAAGTTGTCATGGCGTCCAGGGAGCCCCTGCTGTTCAAAGGAGGTTGGCAATGTGATCTGCGCAAATCTGGGCCCCCCGAACCCCTGGAACACTACGGAGGCATCCTACTGGGATGTCACACGGCGAAGTTGCACCATGCCTTCCTCAGGGGTAAATTGTTAGAGGCATCGATGAACATGCTGTCGGTGGTCCAGCAGGGAGCTCTCCCTCAACGCGGCACTGACGCTGCATCCTTGCATCTTCGGTCGGCCATGTTGGCTGCCAAGGCTAGGAAGCGCACATACCTGTCGTTGTACACCGATCTAAAGGCGGCATTCTATTCGGTCATCCGAGGATTCGTTGCCAGAATGGCCCAGAACAGCGAGGACATCCAAAACACGCTGGCGGACTTGGAGATGCCAAATTGTCTGGAGCCTCTGTGCCATGCCCTAGTCGCCAGGCCTGGCGCCCTGGACGGACTTGCAAGTAAGCACCTCCTGGAAGCAGTGGTTGACGTGATGGAATGCAATTGGTTCCAAGTACGGGGGAGTACCAGGGTTGTCTCCCCCCGCCTAGGTACGAGGCCAGGCATGCCACTAGCAGGCCTCCTGATCATCATAGCCTTCGACCCAATCATCATCGCGGTCAACAGTAGATTAGGATCCCTGGGGTATCTTCAGAGGACTCAGGATGTGGTCCCGTCTCAGAGGATTTTCAGAGGTCGCGAGCACGAGCATGTAGAGGAAAACGTATGGGATCCTGCCTTCATGGATGACCTCGTCAACGGCATCGAGCTGTTAGACGCTAGGCTCTGGAAGGAGGCGGCCATCGCCCTCGTCACGATCATGTACGAAGAAACCAAGTCTAGGGGGTTCACCATGAACTGGAAGGCGGGCAAGACGGAGCTCATGGCCTTCTTCAGCGGCGCAGGTTCCAGGAAGGCACGAGGGGAGTGTGCGGCCTTGGCTGCCACTGGTCTTCTCGTCCCTTCCTTAGGCGTCTCCCTGTGCCTCACTAGAACCTACAAACACTTGGGAAGCTGCCAGGACCATCACATTTCTCTGGGACCCGAGCTGGCGCACCGCTGCCATCAGCAGCGACGTCCTCTAGGGGTACTGAGGCGCACTGTTTTCCCCAGGAAGCAAGTCAATTTATGGGCCAAGTTAGTTTATGTTACTTCTTTGTGCACGTCGCACCTTCTGTTTAATGCCCTCACTTGGCACAAGTTAAACGTCGAACAGATGGCGACCCTGGCGCACAACTATTTGAGCCCATTTAGATTGGCGGCCGGTCTTGGGTACGATTCTAGTTCTGGTAAGGCTGCTGCAGACCATAGAGTTTTTGTCAAGTGTGAGATCATGCCCGTCGAGCTGGTGTTGAGGCTCAGGCGGCTGCGATTTCTTCCCAGGCTTCTCAAATCGGCGCCTGCTTGTCTGCTGGCGATCCTGGACGAGCTAGCCTCAGTGCCAGAATCATGGTCCGCATTGTGTTGCGATGACCTGTTGTGGCTCAGCAGACATGTGAATCTAGCCAGGGAATTCTTACCGTCAGGGCCCCCTGCTTGGTGGTTGTGGCTCCTGAGGTCTAGCAGCAACAAGTTTTGGAAGCGAATCTGCAAGCAAGCAGAATCGGCTGCCAGGGCCAAATTTTTGGACGATCAGCGTCATGAAGAATTCAAGGACGGGTGGCGAAAGTGTTGCATCGCCAAGGGTCTTGCGCTCCCGTCGTTTTTGCGCCCGCCGTCGGTCCTCGCCTTGTATCCTTGCTTGGGCTGTGGGGCGGTGTTGGCCACCAAGGGCGCATGGGCCTCCCATCGCTCGAAGTGCCACCCCCGCCTTGACCCCGCCCCCCAGCTACGTTTCAGGCACTGTGTGCATGGCATGCGGTCTCAACTTCCATACGCATCTAAGATTGCTCAAACACGTTCGGCATGGCTCATCGAAGTGCTTGGCGGACCTTATGGCCGTCATCGCACCGCTGAGCCCCGAACAGGTGATGGCGGCTAAGGCGGAGGACGCGGAGCTAGCACGCACGCTCCGAGAGAAAGGCTACTACGCGGAGTCAGCGCAGCTCCCGCCTGTCCTCACGACTGGACCTAGGCTGAGGGGGGCGGCTGCCTCCAAGGGCCTCCCCACTTGCATGCCGAGAATTTCTTGCCAACCAGTGTGTATCCAGGAAGATGTGCCCACTCGGGCAGAGGTCCACCTGCCTGCGGCCCCTGGTACTAAGTACATTGTGATCCTCCGTGCAGCTCCCAGGAGTCAAGGTGACATCCAGGACAGAGCGGAGAAGTCCAGTGCCATAGCGGGCATGAATGTTTTTGTTTTGTTTCTTAATATTCTCGAGCTTTTCCAGAACTCCATTGAGGGATTTCATAAGGAGCTATTGTTCATTACTGATCTATTTCTAGCCGGGCGTGTTATTGGTCTCGTGACGGATTTTATCCTTTCCTCGTGGGACCCCGCCCCCCGCTGCAAAGCCAAGGGTGGTGAATGCAGGCCTTTAAGGAGCTGCGATGAGCCATGGGGAATTTCAGCCAGGTCGCCCTCGGAGTGGAAGCAGATGGAGCTCGACAGTGCGTGCTTGAGGGCGGCGCTGACACTGGCGCTGTGTGCGGCGTCCTCGGGCCTGGCGACTCTGCTCATTTTAAACCCACCTGCTCGGCAAGCCAACCTGCCCTGGATTTGGAAGGTCCCCGAGGTCAGGTTCCTGTGCTCCCTGCAAGCTACGTCTCCGACCACCACGTCGAGATGTATGCCCATTGGGGACCGTCAGTGCTTGTGCATGAATGCCGTGCCGATCCTGGCCCCTCCTGACAGCAGCCAGGTGGAATTCCACGTAGCTGCTGTTATCACGCAGGCAGCCTCACAACGCTGTGCCCCCACGCCTCCGGGGGATGCATGGCTGGAGGCGTCAGTTGCCCATCTATATGCCCCGCTCGATTTGTATTGCGAGTCGGGCTGATGTTGGCCACTGCTGCTCTCCTCGTCCCCCGCTATACTTGCCGCCTATCTCACCGCTGACGTATCCTTTTTAGACACCTCAGACGTTGGTCCCTCAGGGCTGTGGGAAGAAGAAGGAGGAGGAGGAGGAGGAGGAGGAGGAGGAGGAGGAGGAGGAGGAGGCGGAGGCGGAGGCGGAGGAGAGGAGAGGAGGAGGATGAGGAGGAGGAGGAGGAGGAGGAGGAGGATGAGGGCACCGCGCGGTCTGTCGCCGCACCGCTTTGGGATCCCCATCCGCGGCCGCGCTCGTGGCCGCGCAGGTGGAGCTCGCCGCGATCACGGCCATCTGCCTCTTCTCGGAGCGCGACGGGGCCCTGGCGACCCGGCACTGGGGCCTGATGCTGGAGCTGCTGCGAGGCGCCGGGCCTTCCCACTCGACCCTCCTCCTCCGAGCCTACTCCTCCTCCTCCTCCTCCTCCGCCTCCTCCTCCTCCTCCTCCTTCCTCTTCCTCGATACTCGATCCCCGATCCTCCTCCTTCCCGATGCTCCTCCCCGGTGCTCCTCCTCGACCCTCCTCCTCGACCCCCGATCCACCGCCGCCGGGGCCGCCCCGTGCCAGGCCTGCGCCAGGGCGCGGACGCCCGCGCGCAGCCCGTGACGC
>CAUYUJ010015286.1:123544-136044 GCA_963575745.1 Prorocentrum cordatum
GGTGGCGATGCCGGATACCTTGATACAAACAATTCGATGCACATGAAGACGCAGCTGCGGCTGCGACCAGAACAGCACATGCAATATGATATAAAGACAACGTTGTGCGATACGATGTAATCACGTTTAACGTAGAGTAGTGCTCATTAACGCGATCCGGAATATAACAATGCAATACGCAAAACATGAACGCGAATAGTGAAACGTGCCGCGCTGCAGTGCGAAACTACGCAGACACTGAAAGCAGCAAATCAAACCATAATGCAATATGTGACAGCATATCCCCCTCATGCTCAGCCCATTTCTCAGATTTTAGATTGTCGTGAGGTCATTGTGGTCTTCTGTATTGCAGTGTGTATTCAGTGTTCCCTGATGTTCCAAGGAAGAGCTCCCAATTTTGGTAGCACCTGGCTTTTTTCTTCGGGTCCGTATTCTGGCCAGGTCGAGTCAGATCCGAGTGACTCACTGCAGCCTCGAGGCCTCCGTCGATTCAGCATCAGGTGCCCATGCGTGGAGTCGTGTCGTTAGGCGTTCGATCACGGACCCCTTGTCAACGCGAAATATCCTGCTTTCACACCGATGGCCGCCGGAGACCGTGGCGGGCCGCCGCCCAGACCGCCGAAGATCGCCGAAAGACCACGTGAGACCGCCGAGAGACCGCCGAGAGACGGCCGAACACAGCCGAGGAGAGTGCGACACGGTCGTGCTCTCCTCACCGTCTCTCACCACCCACCGGGCCACCCCAAGCCAACCCGAAGGCCTCAATCTGCCCTCCACTTCCAGTGGTGGGGGGTGGGGGGGGTCGCGGAACATCGGAAAAGCACAGGTGGAACCCTTACCCCCCCGAACACGAAGTTCGGGCCTTCGGGTTGGGTCGGGGCGGTCTGGTAGGTAGTCAGCCTCCCGTCGGCGCTTCTCTCCCCGTGGCGCCGGGCCGCGGTCTGCGTCGCCCGCGGCGGCGTCTTCCCTCTCGTCGAGCGGGGGGCGGCCCCCCTCTCTCGGGCGGGGGAAGCGCGCGGGGGCGCGAAGGCGGCCGCGCGCCCCGCGCGGCGCGCCGCGCGGGGCTGGGCTTAAGGCGGGCCTGTCTCTGGGGACGTTTTTTTTTTTTTTTTTTTTTTTTTTTTTTTTTTGTTCGAAAAAAAAAGAAAAATTAGGAATTGGACAGTTTTTGAGCAAAAATAGTAAAACAATAATTTTTGAGCACAAGTTTGCTGTTTTGGGGTATTTTTTTGGGGGGTACTTTCCATTTCTCATCCAACCCCCCCCCCGGTCGGGGGGCATGCCCGAGCGAAGGCTGGGCGGCCCGGCGAGGCTCCCGAGGACCCCCCCCCCCATCGGAGGAGCGGTGGGGGCGAGGACGCCCGGCCGCCGTCGGGGGGGGGGGCGCGGGAGGGCATCCGCAGCCACCGCTCTCGGTGCCCAGTTTTCGGGCGTCCGGGGGGCGGGAGGGCATCCACATCCACCGTTCCTCCTCCTCCTCCTCCTCCCCTCCTCCTCTCCTCCTCCCTCCTCCTCCTCCTCCTCCTCCTCCTCCTCCTACTCCTCCTCCTCCTCCTCCTCCCCCTCCTCCTCCTCCTCCTCCTCTTCCTCCTCCTCCTCCTCCTCCTCCTCCTCCGCATCCACCGTTCTCTGTGGCCAGACTTCGGGCGTCGGGGGGCGGGAGGGCATCCACTCCGAGGCGGGAATTGATCCACATCCACCGCCTGGAGGGTCGGTTTTCGGAGCCTCGGCAGGCGGTGGATGTGGACATATTCGGGTTTCCCCGGGGGCCGCCCGCTGGGGCACCAGGACGTCGGTTCCCAGGCGGTGGCAATGGATCAATCCCCGCCTCGCATCCACATCCGCCGTTTTCTATACCCAGGCTTCGGGCGGATTTCGATTTGTCCCAACGTGTAGCTGTGCCACGGCACTCGGTCTTGATCGGAATGGGGGGGGGGAAGCGGGCTTCGGGGGGATCGTCGCGCGCTGGCGTGGCTCCCTCCCCGTGTCCTCTGAGGCATTTTGCTCGTCCTCCGCTTCCTTCTCTCCGGTGCGTTCGTTTATCCATCCGCCCTCCCCACCACCTCCAGGGACAGTTTGTGCGATGCGCGAGTCCGCCTCAGGGCAGGCTGGGTTGGGACTCAGGCGCCCATCGACCCCGACCCGTGCAGCTCGCTGCACTGAGCCGCGGTAGCGAGACAATCAATCTCGGGGGGAGCTTTTCTTCGATCTCGGCCTCCTAGGGCCGCTTTCGGGCCACAGGGCCACACACAGAAGGGTCCAGGACGAAAAATCGTACCCTCGAGGAAGTGGTCGAGACCTCTGGGGACCGCGGACTGAAAGCTCGGGCTCACGCAGGTGAAGCAGAATTCGACTCCCCGCTTTTCCTCCTCGCGTCTCTGCCGCGCGCGCACGCCGCTTGCCTGCTGCCGTTTTTATGCCGCTGTCCATTGGATGTTTGGGTAGGGTTAGGTCGGGAATGGCTCTCCTACAGGGGGTATGGACGAAGAATAGCAAATATTCACTCTTTTGTGTCGGCGGCTAGGCAGAGTGACTGCGCTGGCGGACGGGCAGATGCTGGACGAACAGGTGCGAATGAAGCCGCGATGCACGAGTGGGAGGAGGAGGAGGAGGCGCCCGACGACGGCGGCGGGGGAGGGGGAGACCGGTGTACACACAGGCACACTCCCTCCCGGCGCCTCGGCCCGCGGGGCGTGTGCATGTTTTGCTGCCGTGCCAGGGGGCCCTGGCGAGTCCTGGGGGTGGTGCGTCGATGCCTTCTGCGTGTGCAGCGGCTGTGACCGTGGGTGCTGCCTGGAGGTGTCAGGGCGTTGCGGAAGTCGATCGATGGAGAGGAAGCGTGTTGCCAAATAATTCCAGATGTCTAAAACATGTTTTAGACATAAACATGTAAAAGCCATGTATTTACAATTTGTAGAACATTTCCAACCATTTCAAACACATTGTGAATTCAATGATCGGATTGTTAGAGTGTCCATTGTCATGGCATCCTCATGGCGCCAACGTCGCAGAGCGGATGTCGTGAGAAAAACAGAGGGACGGGCCTGGATTGTCCTGGAGAGTTTCGTTCCGGATTTTTCGAGGTGAATTTCTCGCGGATTTCTGTTGGCCAGGAATGAAGATTACAAGGAATCTTCGTGAAATTCGCTTCGTTTTTCGCTCGCCGTTTCGGGGTTTAGCGTTGACAGAAGTCCACGCAGCGGTCGGTGCAAGGTGCACGTCTGCGAGGTCGGTGCAGCGATGGAGGTGTGCCGTGCTGCCGCAGTCTCGCGCCGCGTCGGCGCGGCGGCGACCCGAGCGCAGGCGTTCGAGGTGGATCGCCGCCCGTGGCCCAGAGTCGGCCAATGTCCGCGATCGCCCAGGGCGGAATGATTCGCACAGGGCCGGAAGCCGATGCCCGGGTCGTCGCGGCACGAGCCTGCCGTGCACCGTCCCTGCATGGCCCATGGCGATTCGATCGATCCGATCCGGCGTCGATGTCCTTCGGCTCCATCCGATTCGATCTCTGCTCCCTGGGGATCCGACGCGGCCCCAGCCTTGCACAGCGCAGTGCCGCATCTGTGCGCCGCCGCTCCAGATTCGGCTTCGACTCCAAGCCGCTGCGGCCCGCTTCAGTGCTCGCTCAGGCTCGATCTGCTGGGCCTATTTTCCACCACCACCACCACCATAAGTTGGAGGGGGAGGGGGTCCTCCTCCTCTCCTCCGTTTTTTCTTCCTCGTCTTTCTCGTCCACCTCCTCCTCCTCGTCCTCCAGGTCCTTCCCCCCTCCAACTTATGGTGGTGGTGGTGGAAAACAAGCCCATCACGATCCGACTTCGCGATCCGGTGCTGGCCGATGCTGCCCCGGAGGCGGCTACATGGACAGGGACGAGGTCATGAGCGCCGGGTGCGCGCTGGCCGCCGTCCCCTTCGCGGCCCGCCAGGCGTGCGGGGTGGGCGCGGGGGCACGCTCCCGCGCCCTGCCGGGCCAGCGGCAGGGGAGGCAGGGAAGGGAGGGAGAAGGAGGGACGAGGAGGGATGCGGAGGAAGAGAAGGAAAAGGATGAGGAGGAGGAGGAGGAGGAGGAGGAGGAGGAGGAGGAGGAGGAGGAGGAGGAGGAGGAGGAGGAGGGGGGATGCGGAGGAAGAGAAAGAAAAGGGGGAGGAGGAGGGGATGGAGATGATGATGATGATGATGATGATGATGATGATGATGATGAGATGATGATGATGATGATGATGATGATGATGATGATGATGATGATGATGATGATGATGATGATGATGATGATGATGAGGAGGAGGAGGAGGAGGAGGAGGAGGAGGCGGAGGAGGCGGAGGAGGAGGAGGAGGCGGAGGCGGATGATGATGATGATGATGATGATGATGAGGAGGAGGAGGAGGAGGAGGAGGAGGAGGCGGAGGAGGCGCGCAAGCCCTTGGCAAGAGCGGTTCGCAAGCGGCGTGGCACAGCAAGATGGCGGCGCACACGCTGTCGATTGACGGCGCACGCAGCCTGGCACGGCGTGGCACGGCATGAAACTCAGCGCCAACCGTGAGCAGGGGGGTGGCCATCCACATGTTTGCGGCGAGGCAACGTGGCCAGGCGGCCACGCCCGACGTCCGCAGGCCCCCTCCCCAGTACATACGAGCAAGGCCAACTGAAGCAGAATGTTCGATGAAGAACGTGTGCGCTCCAACTTTCCCCTGTGACTCGAAGCCTCCGCGTGGTGCGGCATCCGGGGTGCCTGACACTCGTGCAACACTCGCGCACACGCAGACGCTCGTGCCCGTGCCCCCCTCGCAAACGCATCGCTTGTGGGACCGCAGGGCCACCACACGGAGCCAGGACCCCCACGAGAGGGGGACCCGCCACCAGGGGTCCGAGCACAAGTGGCCAGGGCCGTTGGAAGAAACACGCCACAGCGTATGAGGTGAAGTGCCGAGATAAAAGATGCGACAGGAAGAGGCCCGACCAGTATCGGAAGAACTCGCCCCAGGCTGGGACACCCCTCGGCCAGGACTGGCTGTCAGCTGGATGGGCAGTGATGCCTGAGGATACAACGCCACCAGCACCGCGAGCCTGCACGCCGAGAGGCGGCAGGGAACAGAAGCGAGAAGAAGACCGGACCGCCCTCAGCCTGGCACGCGGGAGGCCCCGCTGGCGTGGCACGCCAATGAGCGGCACCACCTGGGACCAGGCGTGTGAGGCTGCCGCAGATCACACAGTCTTATCCCCTGTCTCGGGGTTGGGACCCCTCGAGGCATGCTTTCTCTTGAGCACCTGAGGGTCTCGGGTGCCTGGATGGTTGCGACGGCCCTTGCACGGCGCCTGCAACCCCCGAGCCATGCCATCAGGCAGGATGCCATCGCCCGAGCAAGACGAACAGAAAACGACACGACCGGCCCGCTCCATAGCATGCTGGCAGGCCCCACAGTTTTCGAGCGCGCCGCCCGAGCAGTTGGCGGCGAGGGGTCGGATTCGGGGCCCAGGATTTCATCTGCGAAGCGCAGCGCCACACGCACCGACTCGCAAGCCACAGGCACGGCTTCAGAGCCGGACATCTGAAATCACTCACTCGTTTGCCATTCCTGCACAGCACCCGGCACCCACGTTCGACGACTCCGCGATCGAAGCTGCAACAGGGAGGTCCCCGTGCGAGCCTTCAGATTACAAGCTTTGCATCGCCATTCTCATCTCGAGGGGATATGGAACAGTTCATGCTCCACTAGCACAGCCTTGCTACCTACGAAACCCGCCCGCGGCGCACCACTGGGACCCGAAGAGCCACTCGGGCGGGATGGGGTCGAGTCACTCCCTTCCGCCATTTCGGCAACTGACTGGTTGAACCGAGTAGTGAAGTCGAACTGCAACTGTATCTGCTACACATGCTCCGACTGAAAATCTACCATCGACTTGGGAGCAGCAACGGACTCGGTACCAACACGAGCGAAGAAGTCAGCCCACCCAATGCCGATGAAACAGTCTGCATCGAATTCTCTTGCTCCGTCCTGCGCCAAGTCTTCCCACATCCCGTGGGCGGGGGTCCGGGCAGAGCCCGGGCGCAGGTCGGCCTCGCGATGCAAGCCGAACGCGCGGCTGCCCGTGGAGGCGTGCGGGCCACGGGCAGACGCCAGGTCCTTGGGCCCAGCCGCTGCCTCTGCGTACTGCGCCCGAGCGGGCAGACACCACCCGTGCGCCCCGCGGGCCGTGCCCGAGAGCCCGCTGCAGCGCCCAGCGCTCCGTTCGGCTGTGCCCGCCCAGGGAGGGCTCCGTGGACCGCTCGAGCGGGGGGGCCACCGAGCCGCCCCAGCTCCGCCGCGGCCCGCGCACGCCGACGGAGTGCGGGGCTGCCGTCGTCACCGAGCGCGTTCCACGACTCGCGAAGTGGGGCTACTTGCAGACGTTCGACGAAGCAGCGGATCGCCTGGAGGTAGAGGATCGCGAACCGCCCGCGGCGGAGGCGGGCCCTTTGCGAGTAGCTACCGTGCGAGTACAGTCGGGGCGCTGAAGAAGGAACCCTTTTTCGTTGGGGAGGGGCTCGGTGTTCCTTGTTTGTTTCACAGCTTGCCTCAGGTTTTCCTTATGTTTTCGATGGGAAGTCGAAGTTTCACTTGTGGGAAAAAACGGCCTCGTTCCTTCTTTAGGGTTCTCTCAGGTCAACGCCCCGGCTGTGGTGGGATGCGCTCGTCTGTGCTGGCCAGCCCCGAGCCGTCCGTGAGGATGCGCCGCCCAGAGGGCCCATGGGCAGGGCCCCAGGAGAGCACGGGGGCACCCTCGCGGCCCCGGGGGCAGCCTTGCGCGCGCGCTCGAGCGGGAGCCCGCAGGGCGGGCTCCACGGTGTGCCCCGTCGGTGGGGGGCGGCCTGGCCCAGGAGCTGCGCACAGCACCCCGCAGGCTGCGGAGAAGAGTGATGGGGGCGGGCGCGGAGCGCGGGGGGGTCGCGGGGGGGGGGGTCGCGGGGGGGGGGTCGCGGGGTGGGTCGCGGGGTGGGTCGCGGGGTGGGTCGCGGGGTGGGTCGCGGGTGGGTCGCGGGTGGGTCGCGGGCGGGTCGCGGGTGGGTCGCTGGCTTGGTCGCGGGCGGGACGATGACATCAAACATCAACAAACAACACCACCACCAACAACACCAACAGCAACGACAACACCACCACCACCAGCAACCGCAACAACACCAACAACAGCAATCACAACAACACCAACAACAATACCAACAACACCAACAACAGTAGCAGCAACAACAACAGCACCACCAACACCAACACCACCACCAACAACAACAGCAACGCCAGCACCAACAATATCATCAACAGCAATCCATACCACCACCAGCAATACCAACACTACTCAGTTTAAGACTGCTCGCTCTTATCAGCTCGCGTGCCACTTAACACGTGTATCCCAAACCCTCGATACCCGCTCTTTTCGTCTTCGATCGTACCCCCTTGAGGGTATATATCTTTCTTACCCGAAGCGTGTATTTCGCGCAGCTCCTAAGGCAGGGGAAGAGAGGACGGACGGAAGGAAGGGACAAGGGGGGAAGGAGGAGGATCAAGCATTAGAGAGAATAGTAGGAGGGGGGGCTAGGAGCCGAAAACACGTGACAGAGCCAGACGGGCAGGTCGGGCGGATAGACCCAAACGGGCGGGTCGGGAAGGCCGGCCCAGGCGGCCAGGTCGAGCAGGCGGGTTGCTGAAGCGTGCGTCCTGCATGAATCGCGAGAAGTCTCGAGCGATAGCGCGATTCCTCAATACATCGTGAGGAAATCCGAAGCGAGAGCACAAACCCTGAGTGTCGAGGGCGCGGCGTCTGAATACATTGCGAGGAAGTCCCACGCGAGAGTGCGATTCCTGCATACATTGTGAGGGGGTCCCGCGCGAGAGCGCCGATTTGGGAATGACTTGTGAGGAAATATCAGGCGGGAGCCGCTGTTGCTATAACCTGGGGCCCAACAACACAATTCTGAGATTCAAGGCTTTCCCTGAAAACAAAAACAGTGTGCGAGCCCCAGGAAGGGCACTTCAATTGAAAACGCAGTATGTGCCCCAGAGGGGGGGCCAACAAACAATATTTTTTCGAGATGAGAATTCAGCAGCAACAATCCGCACCGCGGAAGCCCACTTCAGCCACGCACCCAGGGGCAATGAAAGACCGTTGGGCCCCCTCACTCTGACTTCTGTCCCTGTGAGCCGCATCTCCAACACTTCCTCAGGATAACACTGCCCCTGGTTACCAGGGGGACCTAGAACGCCATCACAATCGTACAGCTGGTGACATGCGGTGCCCTTGGCCCCAGCGGAGCAAGAAGAGCACGCACCCGAATCAGAGAAACCAGCCTGGTGCCGCCTAACAAGGGGCCCCTACAGCATCCAACAAGGCACTTTAGCAGCCCCCAGCTTCTTGCTATCGCGCGCGCCTAAGACTCCGCGGCGCAGACCTCGCATCCAGACAGCCTCCGAACCGTCAGTTGCTGGAAAGTGTTGCAGCATACGGGTCGCTTGCCAACGGACGATCCTTGGCCTCAGCAGCTCTCGGAGTTGGAAAGGGGAGACGTGAAGGAGGGGGTGCGAACCGCCGGGGTCATCTACAACAATGTGAGCTGACAGCGTCAACGAGCCAAGTTGGTACAATGCCAGGGGCACGGCGTATGTGAGCCCTTTGCACACGTGCCAAGTCTTTCCCATCTCAAACTGATCACGGATGCTGGACCAAGCGCGCTGCAGGAGCGCGGGCGAGGCATGTTTCATCAGCTGCGGGATGGCCGCATCAAGCATCTGATCAACAACTTGCCCCTTTGCGTGTCTATTCGCGAGGTGAGAGCGCGAGACCTCTTCGCGCCCACTACAGTTCCAGCCAGAGAACGCAGGGACATCAAGGAGATGTCAGTGAGACCGACCATCCCCGCTCCGTGCGCCCCAGCAGGCAGAAGGCCTGTCCTCCAGAGAATGCCAACTTTTCTCGGGACGCCACGGCGGAGAACTTGCAACTTCGGTTTTCGCTGCAACAGTTCCTCCGTTTCTTGAAGTGGGCCTGCTCCTGTGCGCGACGAGGCCGACCATTGAAGACTTCGCGCCCTAGATCGCGCATGTGCTTGTGCCCGCGGAGCCGCATGATGCGGGCGCGCGCCGACGCCTTCGCGGCAGCGCGCGCGGCCGAATCAACGAAGCCGCTTTTCGACATCTGAAGGACCAGGCCTCAGCGAAACACTTAGTGGCAAAGCCAGGTTGCGGCCCCGAGGAGAGGTCCAGGATCCCGAGGCCGACTCCCGATCCACTGGAAACTGGCATCGCCCATGAGCACGCGGGGCCGCACGGCGCGAAAACGCACGCAGCCTTCAACGACAGTGCGGTGCAGCAGCATATGCGTGAACGTGATCGCGTTGAGAGCTGACCGCGTCCCTGGACAGCGACCCGAGAGCCTGCGCGTCCAGAAGACGCCGATGAGCAGCCAGAAGCATCCAATGCACTCTTGAGGGGTTAATGAGAGAGCTTCTTCAAACAGCCTGGACACGATCATACAATCGTAGCGCTCATATATACCCACCAGGACAGGCACAGCATGCTTGCCCACCGCGGCAGCGGCCTCGACATCGAGGTTGTGAGAGAGAGAGAGGGCATCAGAAGATGAAGCTGCAGGCCCGCAGCCCGCGG
Source organism: Prorocentrum cordatum (assembly GCA_963575745.1). Classification (NCBI taxonomy): domain Eukaryota; class Dinophyceae; order Prorocentrales; family Prorocentraceae; genus Prorocentrum; species Prorocentrum cordatum. The sequence continues at coordinate 133,174 of CAUYUJ010015286.1, forward strand.
TGGCGGGATGCTTGTTGTCCTTCTCCCAGGCAGCTGACACAGGCGGCTGACACAGGACGTCGCAGCCGTCCCCAACTTATGATGATGAAGCTGTTCAACAGCGCGATCAAACTGTGTCCTCCATCTGGCTTCCCGAGCCACACGAGTCGAGTACGCGCGCGATCACCCGGCCATGAGAACCTCTTCTCGCAAATCTTCGAGAGCATTCCGAGGGTCAGCATAGCGTCGTTAGACACCCCGTCGAGCGATTTTGGATGCGGGCGTGGTTGTCCCAATGCAGTTCTGGCAGGGGAACTGCGGCACACCTTTCTCAAGCCAGCGACGCTGAAATCTGGCAGAGCATCCCATCCTACCGCGTCATCGGGCAGCGCCGGGGCCTTGCAGTTGTGCGTAGCGCATATAGGCTACCACTCGTCATGTCATCGTCCGCCTGCTGATAAGGTTTCGTTCAGGGTCAGCGTGGACCTCCTGCCGCTTGCGTAGACTACTGAACCTGTGAGCACAAGCAGCACCGCCAGTAAACGCGTCGTTCGCCCACGTGGCCCACGACTGCACAGCTTTGTCAGCGTGGACGGCCACCTTGCCATCGCGTCCAAGTGGGCTTGCACACCTCATCGCAAGCCGACATCTTAGAACCGCTCGACGACGCTGGACACGAATGGCAGCGCCACATTCGATAGAGACTCGTCCACCCAAGATCCACGCCGAACCCGTCTGAGGAACCCCCCTAGGTCATAGAAAGCCTTGGCGCTCTGATCGACGTCCGCGACGTCCGACTTGAGCATGGCCTCCAGACGGCATCGCACAGACCATGGATGCTTGAGCCAGCGACCGAAGACACGACGCGCCTCGACAGCATCGGGGGCAGTGTGTGTGTGTGTGTGGGTCCAAGAGGTTTCAGGTATACTGCGTCACACCAGCGCGGCCATGGCAGCGCCTCCTAGTCTCGGCGGCCATGATGCCACACCTTTCTAGCATCTCAGGCTCCAGTCCGATGAGGACGTCATCCCAGCAGGCTGGCCGCCAAATCGTCGACGCATGCAACATCGCACAAGGCCTGCCCCACTTGCCCCCACTCAGCGATCGGGGAGGACCGATTACATCCTGGCTTGGTGGCCAACAGGAGAGCTCTTCGGTTCCACCGCCGCACGTTGGTACATGACGCTTGGCTTGGCACGGGACGTCAGCCACGCTGGGAGATGGGGGAAGGTGTGCGCCGCCTCGTCCACAGAAGGCTGCTCTGCGAGCAGCGTCAACTGGTCGCACACGAACAAGAAGTCCCTTGTCGTCCCTGGGTTTGCTTGACGACATGTGGGCCCAGGGGCCACGCAGAGAACGAGGCGAACCGCGTGAAACCAGCTATCGACCATCCTGGGGTCCATGTTGAAATCACCCCCAAGGGCCCGCGCCTGCCCCGCGGCGTTCAGTCGGGCAAGATGTGCTGACGCAGCCGAGAGGATCTCTAGGTTCTCTCCAGTGGAGCCGCCGTCGACAAGCAAGTGCAACGATACAAGAACTATCCCACCTGGCCATCCCTGGCGAGCGCGCGTCCGGCGCGTCCTGGCGCCGAGATCGGGGGCGAGACAAGTGGCGGTGCTGTCGCCATAACCTTGGCAGTCGAGAGAATCGCAACGCCGCCAGGAGTCCCACCACGGCTTGTGCTCACGGCAGGCGCCTGGACACCGGAGAACCCTGCATCGGAGGCCCTCTTCTGGAAGTCCGCAAGCCGATCCAACTGTGCGTGGTGCCTCTGCAACAACGCCACTCCATCCACGGAGTAAGACGGCAAAGCAAGAAGCTTGATGAAAGGGCCTTGGGACGAGGTATTTGTGGAGACGAGGACGCCCTGGACGTCGTCGCCCCCGCGCTCAGAAGCCGTGAAATTTGAGTTGAATCGGGCAAGCCTGGACGAGGAAGAGTACCGGCAGCGTCAGGGCCCACTCCATCGTACGTTAGGGGGTACTCGCCATGCTTGATGCTGGTCTCTAGGTAGCATTGAGAAGGCTTCGTCTGCGCAACCTTTCGAGCTGAGTGCGTTGACGGGCCTCGGCGAGGGAGCGCCATTGTTGACCTCTCGATTGCCAGCGACGGCGGCCCCGTTGCATGCTCCACATATTGAACAGCTCGGCTAGTCTGCGCCACTTGCAGAACCACGAGCTAGCAGCTGCACGGCGCCTCTTCTGACAAGCATTGAGACCAGCAGTAGGCTCCAGAAAGCATGTAAGTTGAGGGACGATACCCCGATGCAATACCAGGCTCTGTAGATCGCTGTCGGGGGCCGTGAACCCCCCCCGCCAAAATGCTTTAGGTCCTCGAGCAACAGCTACGGACCTTGAGCCAATATGGCTACGGAAGGAGAGGAGGGGGAGGAGGAGGAGGAGGAGGAGGAGGAGGAGGAGGAGGAGGAGGAGGAGGAGGAGGAGGAGAAGGAGGATTAGGAGGAGGTGGAGGAGGAGGAGGGAGGACACAGAGGAAGAAGAGGAGGGAAGAGGGATGTGGAGAAGGAGCAGGGAGAAGGACTAAAGTAAATCCAAGATGCATCAACGATGCTGCAATACACCCACCCCTCCCGAGTCCCCCCCGCAAATCCACACACACACACATCTGTCTTCTCGCTACAAGAGAAATCCCCTTGAGCGACCAGCATCCTAAGGACCTGCCACTCATGCGAGAGCTCCCTTTGATAAGGAACTGCCTTGCACGCTTTCGACGAGATATAAGGACTGCGAACAAGTTATGCTCATGCATTTCAGCGAGGTGCCCAGCGAGAGCCCCATTTTGAAACATGACCGCCTCCTCCTCCTCCTTTTCCTCCTCCTCCTCCCCCTCCTCCCCCTCCTCCCCCTCCTCCTCCTCCTCCTCCTCCGCATC
>CAUYUJ010015286.1:140684-150684 GCA_963575745.1 Prorocentrum cordatum
GGCGGGGAGGAGGGAGGAGAAGAGGCAGGAGGGGGAGGACGGAGGAGGACGAGGTAGGAGGAAGGACGAGGTAGGAGGAGGAGGAGGAGGAGGAGGCGGAGGATGAGGAGGAGGAGGAGGAGGAGGAGGAGGAGGAGGAGGAGGAGGAAAGGAGGAGGAGGAGGAGGAGGAGGAGGAGGAGGAGGAGGAGGAGGAGGAGGAGGGGCCCGTAGCCATTTTGGCTCAAGTCCGTAGCCGTTTTGGCACAGGACCTGGCCTCACTGGCAAGGGGGAGCAGCGGCCCCCACAGTGCCCCTCGTTTGCCTGGCCAGACGAGGTTTCGCTTTTTGTGAGCTCCTGTCGGAGCAAGTGCCTCCTGTTCTCCCTGTCACGCTTCCAGCACGACATGGATGGCAAAGGTGCTCACAATTGGACGTGCACCAACGTGCGGTGCGGATACAAAGGCAATTTTCAGTGGCGGAGCAGCTGTCGCATCTGTGGCACTGAGCCCCACAAACCCAGAGTTGCAGCGCAGCGTGCACCCACAGGCAAGTGGAAGGACGGACCTCCTCGCTCCGCTCCTCCTGTTCCCGTCTTGTCTGAGGAGCTCGTTGCGGTGTATGCCAAGATGGATCTCGCAGACTACACCATCGTGTCGCAAGGGTGGTCTGCAAAGCAATTGGCTCGAGTTGCAGCGGCTCGCAGTCTTTCCAACGGCGATGTGCTTCCTACGGCGCGTGCTGCTCGTCAGGCGTCTGACGCCATTCAGCAGAAGCTCGAGCAGGCCCAGAGTAAGTACGACAAGGCGGCGGCTGCGGCGGCCAAAGCCATGCAGTACATGCAGCAGTGCGCAACCAACTTGGCTGAGTGCAAAGCCAAGGCAGACGAGGCCGCCAGCAAAGCTGCCGCTGCATACGCAGCGGTCGGCGGCCGCGCTGCCGCCGCCACCGACCCGCTCGTGCAGCTGCAGTCCCTCGCCGCCTCCCTCTCCGACACGCTGCCTGACGCAGTCGCCGCGCTCAAGCCCATTGCCGACCTTGTCAAGCAGCAAATGGACAAGCAGCGCGCCGACGCGGAGGCCGAGGCGGTGCGGCAGCTGCAGCAGCAGCAGCAGCAGCAACAGGAGCAGCCTCCTCCTGCTGGTGCTGGCGTGCCTGGCGTCCCAGATGCGGCCTTCTGGGAGCATTTCGGCAAGCCCGAGTTCTTTGGCAGCTTCCTCAGGGCCCAGGGCATCCCCGTCAGTAGCGACGACGACGCCATGGGCGACGAAGAGGCCGACAACGACGACGGTGCCGACGAAGGAGAGCCCAAGAAGGTCAAGGTCGGCAGGGCCCTCTACACCAGTCTCTTGCAGGCCATGCAGGATCACGCAGCCAAGAAGGCCAAGACGGCGGCAGCCGACTCGTCTTCCTAACACGTGGTCCTTTGTCACCGCCAACGTCTCAGGCCGTGCAGGGTTGGAGGCCATTCTCAACTCACAGTCAGTCATCGACGCCGACGCCGTCGGCGTGCAGGAGCACCACTTCATCGAGTGCGCAGGCTGGGAGCAGAGGCTCCGTCACATGGGCTGGGGAGCTTCGGCTACCGCAGCCAGGGCCACAGGGCAGGGAGGCACAACAGGTGGTCTCCTTCAGATGGTGCAGCAGCGGCACGGGCTCTCGCTGCTGATCGGTCAACCTCCAGTTCTTGAGCCTGCGCGCATCGCAGTCAGGCACGTGTCAGGAGTGGTGCCTGGAGGCATCTTGTGGGCTGTAGTGTACATGCATGACTCGCAAGGCTTGTCATCGCTCAATTGGGATTTGTTGTGCAAGCTGGGGGCGGTCATCAGGCAGTTCGGTATGCCGTTCATTCTTTCTGGAGATTGGAACTTGAGCCCAAACGAGCTGATGGGTTCTGGCTGGGTGGAGGCCGTCTCTGGACACATTCTGTCCTCTCAGTTAGCCACGTGCACAAGTGGAAAAGGCAGGGTACTGGACTACTTCATCGTGTCGGAGGGGCTGCAGTATCGTCACAAGCTTGCCGTGCTTACCGGCGTGGGCACCACGCCGCATTATCCAGTTCTTTTGTCTCTCGAGGGATTGCGACAAGTCCCCACGCTGCCGCAGATTCGAGTACCTCGCATGTTTCCTCGTCAGCGGCCTCAAGGACCCATGCAGGAAAGCACTCGCTGGCAGTCAGTTACGGAGCTGGTGCTTGCACAGGCAGGCACACATGAGCTGTGGGAGAGTTTCGTGAATACCATGGAGCTCGAGTTCGTCGACATCTACCAGATCAGCAGTGACGAGGCGCATCTGTACCAGGGTAGGGCCAAGCCTTTGCAGCGCAAGCGTGCTGCAGCGCGCAAGCCGTCAGTCATGCCCTACCCGCGTCTCTCGCCCTTCGCCGCGTGGTGGAGGTTAGTAGCGCAAGGCTTTACCGAGCTCGGCAAGTTTCAGTCCGCATCGTATCGTCGCACCACGTTGTCGTTGTGTGAGAAGCTTGCCGAGCAAGGGAGCAAGTTCACCGATGCCAGTGCGCGACCTTGGGTCACTTTGCTCTGGGCCGCCCCCTCGCTCTCCTGGGAGCTTTCGGCTGCGCTCGCCAACCTTGCCAGACAGCTCTCAGCCAAGCATCAGCGCGCAGCTGAGCAGCATAGGGACTCCAGCTGGAAGAGTTGGGTCAAATCTCACAGCAGTGCAGGCGGAGGAGCCCTTTTCAACCTCTCGAAGCCCCCCACCCCATGGCACAGCAGTCCCAATTTTAGGCAGGACGGCTCGCTGCCGCCAACGCCAGCCAGTCAGGAGGGGGAGATGGCGCTTTTGGTCTCTGAGTGGGGGGCGTACTGGGAGGTGGGGTCCCTGGCCGATCCGCTTCTGTGGCCATCCGACATGGGCCCTGAGCTTCCTTATTTCGATCTGGACGATCTTAAAGCATGTCTCCGCAGCTTTCGAGCCAGCAGCGGCGCTGGCTACGATCAGATTTCGCCCCGTCAGCTGCTCGAGCTGCCAGACGAAGGCCTTGAGTGTTTTCGCCAGCTAATATTCACCATCGAGAGCAGTTTCGAGTGGCCACAGCTGTGGTCCAAGATAGTCTTCATATTGAAGCGTACAGGCGGTCTGAGACCCATAGCTTTGATGCACGTCACGTCCAGGGTCCAGGGACGACTTCGCCGCCCTCTCATTCGGCGATGGCAGCAGCAGAACTTTCGTGAGTTCTGGTGGTCGACTCGGGGGAGGGGGTCGGGTCGGCTGGTCTGGGTTCAAGCTGCCTTCGCCGAGTGGGCCCAGGGACGTGACCTTTTTGCTGGCACGGTCTTGTTGGACCTTCACAAAGCGTTTGAAAACGTGCGACACGGAGAGCTGCTCAAGGCGGCTCAGGCTACGGATTTCCCCTTTCGGCAATTGCGGTTGTTAGTGAGTCTGTATCGGGCTCCGCGGGTCCTGGACCATGCTGGGGCTACATCGGCCCCCATCCGCACCGAGAAAGCGGTGCTTCCAGGCTGTCATTTTGCCACCCTCATGCTGCAGTTGGTGCTGCTTGCCCCGCTTGACACGGTGCAAGCTGCCTTCCCTCTTCGCACTGCTCGAGAGGTCCAGATTGGGGTGGTGGTGGGTGACTCGGGGGTGCACAAGGTCGGATCCTCGGAGCAAGTGCGAGACACTCTGGTGCAAGCCACATGTTTGCTTCATCAAGAGTTGCATGCAGTTCATCTTCCAGTCAGCAAGCCTAAGTCTCGCGCGCTCGCCTCCTGTCCTCGGCTTCGCTCGCAGTTAACCCTGGCGCTTATAGCCAAGAGTGTGCTCGGTGTGCAGAGTGAGCGCAATCTTGGAATCGACTATGCCGCAGGAGGTGTGATCAAGAGACACGCCAAGTCGCAACGTTTCACAGCTGCGAAGGTGCGTCACAAAAAGGTTCTCAGTCTGACCAGTAAGCTGTTATAAGAGGCGAGCGCATCACATGGTTCGTGCTGCCATCCAGGCCTCCACCTCCTACGGGTCGGGGGTGATGGGCAGCAACGGACGCGAACTCGCGCAGGCCCGTCTTCAGCAGGCCACCGTGCAGTCGCAGAAGGTGGCAGGACGCTCGATCACGCTCATGATGCAGCTGTCAGGCATCCCTCGCATCGATCCTGCGTACCACCTCAACGTCTCTCCTCTCCTCTCTGTCGCCACCTCGCTCTGGGACGGGTGGGTTCCTAGAGGCGTAGTGGAGCAAGGCCTCGAAGGTGCATGGCAGAAGCTTCAAGAGCACGGCTCTCCTTGGCAGGCCATTCGAGGCCCCTTTTCCGCTGCTGTCGCCACGGCAATGAGGCTCGGCATTAAGATGAACGGGCTCGAGTGGCAACATCCTAGCGTGGGCGTTTTCTCGGTTGAAGCTTTGTGTCCCCGTGCCGTTAAAACTGCCCTCGAGACCGTAGTCGAGAGCTGGCTCTGGAGCAAGGTCGCCGACCACCTTCAGATGCCCGGGTTTGTGCAAGGCCCTTTTTTGGCTCCTATCAAGGCGGGTATGTCCAAGCTTAAAGCGCATGAAAAAGCCTATGTGGTCAGTGTAGTTTCAGGCGGCCAGTGGCCGCAAGACAGACAGTACCAGCTTGGTTTGCCGTCTCAGCAAGAATGTCTGGTCTGCGCCTCAGGCCCAGGGACCCTATTGCACAGGCACGTCGGATGCGCTGCCCATCATGACATGTTTGAGATAGAGCAGGAGCCTCCAGCGTGCACACAGGCCATGATAGCAGCAGCAGGTAATCCTCTCGTTCGCCTCCTCCTCGAGAGGTTGCTTGTGCCGTTGCCTGCTCCCCCTCCTCCTCGACCCAACCCTCCCGAGGAACTTTGGCTCTTCGGGGCCCCCGATCAGCTCGGGGGTGATTGCTTTCTCGACGGGGGCCTCTTTGATTCCGAGCTCCCGCCCACCGCGCGCTCGCTAGGCTGGGCCATCGTTTCCTTGCGCGATGACTTGAGCCTCCCCCTGTCTCGAGCGAAGCGTGCGGTGGTGGCAGGAGGGCTCCCAGCTGGTCACTTTGGCATCGATGCGTGTGAGCTTTGGGCGTTTTTCATGGGCCGTAGGCAGGCCCTTCCCGATGCCGTCTTCTGGACCGACTCCAATTTTGTTTTCCAGGGAGTCTGGAATCGAGGGCGGCAGTTCTGTTGTTCGTCTAAAGCCGCGTGGGCCGACATCTGGAAGCTTGTCTGGCATGCCGTCGACGACAGAGGTGGTCTCGACGCGCTGCGCCTTAACAAAGTTAAGGCGCACGCCACTCGTGCCGACGTCGTCTCTGGTCGTCTCTCAGCCAGGGCGCAAGCGGGCAATGAGCTAGCCGACCAGTGCGCCAAGCAGGCCGCTGAACACGGTAGAGTCTCTCAGCAGTATCGCGACCTGTTCAAGAGCCAGTTTAAGGTTGTTTGTGCCCTGACCCGATGGGTCGGTGTGTGCGGGCCTCACATGGCCGACTTGGACTGTATGCATGTTCCTGTGTCCAAGCGTGTCGGGGTCCCCAGGTCCGAGGCGCCCAGGTTGCAAGTAATTCCTCCTCCTCCCGTGGTCTCGTCGGTTGAAAGTCGAGCCGATGTTGCGATCGCGGTCCTCAGGAGAGAGGGTCACGCCACTCATCGTGCCTTTCCCTTCACTCTCGCGGGGGGGGGGGCGGGGAGTGGTGTGCGCCCTGTGTGGTGCTGGCGGAGTCACCGTTTCCAAGCAGTTTCGTGATCCGTGCCCGCCAGTGCCCTCCGTCTGGGGCAGCCGAGTTTTGCGAGGCCTTGAGCAGGGCAAGTACAAGCAAGGGAAGGAGTGGTTTCACCTCGCCGAAGCTTGGAACCCTGCCAGCCTGGAGAAGCGGCCAGGGCGCGGACCCATGCTGCCCTCCCCCTCGGGGAGAACACCCTGTCGCTGGCCCCATCGGCTGGATGGCGCCCCCAGCCGAGGAAGGCAAAAGGTCGTCCTGATGGGTGTTCTCCCGAGGTTTTTGTTTTACGGAGGCCTTGCTCCGTCGGGGCTCGTGGGGATCTCATGAGCGCCTACTGCGTGCGCAGGAGGAGGAGGAGGAGGAGGAGGAGGAGGGGGAGGAGGAGGAGGAGGAGGAGGAGGCGGAGGCGGAGGCGGAGGAGGAAGAGGAGGAGGAGGAGGAGGCGGAGGAGGAGGAGGAGGAGGAGGAGGAGGAGGAGGAGGAGGAGGAGGAGGAGGGGGATGGGGAGGGGGGGAGGAGGAGGAGGAGGAGGAGGAGGAGGAGGAGGAGGAGGGGGAGGAGGAAAAAGGCGAACAGAAGAGCCAGACGCCTCTTGAATGTCTCTTGGAGTCTCCTCTCGGAGTCTCCTCGGATGTCTCTTGGAAGCTTTTTGGAGGCCTTTTGCAGCGTCTGTGGAATGTCTTGGTGGGCCAAGGGTTGTCTTCGAGCGTGTTGGGTGCCTCGGGGATCCGCTTGAGGCCTCTTGGGGGTCTCTTGGGAGCCTCTTGGAGGCCTCTTGGGGCCGTCCGGGCGCCTCTTGGCGCCCTCTTTGGGCGCTCTTGGGAGCTTTGGGGGCGCTTTTGGGGCCATCTTGGAGGACACCGATCAAACAAGAGGGGAGCTTCAATTAGCGCTGCCTCTCGGGAGCCCTCAAAATCGTCTCTTAGGCCGCTCTTGGGGCACTCTTGGAGCGCTCTTGGGCGCTCTTGGGGCCGTCTCGGGGCTCTCTTGGGCCTCTCTTGGAGCCCTTTTGGGCCATTTTGGAGCAACCTTGAGGCCTCGGACGGCTATCGAAAGCGAGCGGGCGACGATGTAAACATCATTGATTTCCTTTGGTGTTTGAAGGATTTTGGCTTCTTCGTGGCCTCCTTGGGAAGCTCTTTGGCCACTTGGAGCCGTCTTGGAGCGTTCTTGAAGTCTCTTGGAGCATCTTGGGAGCCATCTTGAGGCATCTTGGGCTATTTTGAGCCATCTTGGGGGTCATCCTGGGCTCCCCGAAGCCCTCTTGGAGCCGTCTTGGGTCATCTTGGACGCTGCAACTACCCGCGACCCCCCCCGTCAAGGTCCAGGGGAGGGGGTAGTGGGAGGGGGTAACCCCTCCCCGAAGGGGAAGAAGGGGGTTGGAAGAGGAAGCGCCCTAGACCACCTTCGCCCAAAGGGCTGGTGGGATTCTCCCCCTGGGGATGCGTCGGGACCTTCTTGGGGCCGCGCGCTCCTCAAGCGCACTCGACCCTCGAATAATGATGTTACAACCTACTTCAGCCGTGACCACCAGACAGAATCTCGAGCACCAAGAAAGTACCGAAACTGGAGGGTTTTCACGTGTCGTGCCCTGGGAGGCGATACTCGTTCGACACTGTTTCGATAGGTTCCTCTGTGCCCGGAATTACTTGTGGGATGTGGCCCTCAAGTGCCAGGGGAGCAGCGCAACCTTCGAGGAGGTCTGGGCCCTCAGCGAGCCTGCGGCGTCGGATCGGCGGCGAACTCGGGGGGGGTAGGGGAAAACGGGGCGGGTCTTCTCAGGAGGCGGCGGGGGCCTCTCAGGAGCTTTGCTGCCCCTCGGTGCGCCCGTGTTGGCATGCAGCACGTGCCGTGCCCAAGACGTCCGTGTCAGCACGCTGCGTGTGGGCTCGGCACGGTGGGGGCCCATGCCAAGAAACACCCCGCCTGCCTCCAGGGTGCCCTGGGTTTCGTGGGCCTCGGTGGTCTCTCCGTGGAGCGCGCGACGTTCCCACACCAGGAATCCATGGACGTCCCTGGGTCTCAGGGTTGGACTTCTCGTGGAAGGTTTCTTGCGCGCTACAGTCGGCCTTGACTAGCAGGTCGACCCTGCCACGTCAAGGGTACCCTTGAGTCCTGTCTTCAGAGGCCCGTGCCTTTTACACTCCTATGGTGTACACCTTAGGCGATGCTTAAGAAAACCTAAGTTTTCGGCCAGAGTCTCGATTATTCTTAACGTTTCAATGTAAATCCTAAGATTTTGATAGAAACGTTGGGTTTTTATTCAAGTTCTGAGACCATGAATTTCTTAACCCATGATTTCTTAACCATTTCGCGTGGTGTAGCCCTCGGAAGGGTCTCGTGTCCTCTCGCGTGTCCTCTCCAGTCGAGCCCGACTGCAGCCTCCACTGTACGGTGTTAGCCCACGTTTTTTGGCGAGCGCAGCGCGCCAGGCCTGCGTCCTCAGTCTACGTCTTGAGCTGCGCGTCCACGCGCGGTGCGTGTGGCGTGTTGCGTGCCGCTGGGTAAGATCGAGGGTGGTTCGGGGAGGGTGCCCGGATGTTCTTCGTGTCTGTTGGACGTTCCCGTGCGTCCTGGGGAGGGTACCACGTTCTGGTGCGTCCTGGGGAGGGTACCCTTGGATGCTCTGTATGTTTTGGCCGACGCAGTGATGTGCTTCTGGCCCAGGTCCGACTGTACGGTGGCAGCTATAGGGTGACGAAGAATTACACAAACGTAAAAACTCGGAGGTCCGCGCGGATTTCTCGGATCGGCGCTGGACCCCCCTTCCTGGCGCGCGGAGCGCGCCGGGGGTGGCGCCAGAGGCGCCGCCAGGGGGGTCCAGCGCAGATCCGAGAGATCCGCGCGGACCTCCGAGTTTTTCTGTTTATGTTATTCTTTGTTCCCCTAAGCTAGGCTCATGAGCCCTCGCGCCTTCTGGGAAGCCGCCCGTGGCCCTGGAGAAGGCCTGAGTCGGGCCTGTCTCTCCACAGGAGGCATATTCAAAAGTAGTCAAAACATAATCTGGGGACGATTTTTGTTTCAATCATTTTTCACCTTTTTCGAGTATGTTTTTTTCTGTGACTATTTTTCAATTTTCGTCCAAAATCCGCCCGCAGGGGGACATGCCCGACCTAAGCCTTCTGAGAAGCCGCCCGTGGCCCTCGGATCAGGCGATCGCAGACATGGATTCAGGGGGCGTGGATCAGCGACGGGTCCCGCTTCCATGGGGCATCGCGGACTTCCGCCGCCGACATGGGCCGCCTTTTTGGGAGGGCACCTCCCACGAACCATGGATTCGGCGACCGCGCGCCAGATCCGCGAGGATTTTAATAATATATATATATATATATATATATACATACATATACATATACATATATATATATATACACATGTATATATATTGTATAAAATGATGTATATATGTATTTATATATATATATATATATATATATATGTATAGCTACATAAATATAAGAGCCTGTTTTTTTATATTTTTTGGGGTATGCTTTTGCTGTGACAGATTTGACATTTTCCTCCACAAATCCGCCTGCAGGGGGACAGGCCCGACCTGAGCCTTCCGAGAAGCCGCCCCGGCGGCCCTCGCGCGGCGGCCCGCCGCCGCCGGCCCGAGAGCCGCGCGGCCCTCGCGCGGCGGCGCCCGCCTCACACACAGGAGCACCTGCGCGAGCCCGTGCTCGAGGCCGCCCGCCGCCCCCCTCCGGCCCCCCGCGCGGGGGCGGCGCGGCCGCTCGGCCGCTCTCACCGAGCGCGTGACACTGCTCGTCGCAGAGTGCCCACTCGCAGAGGTCCGAGAAGCACATATGCCTGCTTCGATGTAGATTCGTCGTGGATCCCCCGCGGCAGATCCAGGCCATTTGCGAGTGGTTGCTTCGCAAGTAGCGGAACGCGCTCGTCTACGCTCGGGGGCGCTCGGGGTCGCCGTCGTCCGCCGTGTGCCGTGCGCCGTGCGTCGGTCGGGTCGGTCGGTCGGTCGGTCTCAAGCAGTGGCGAAGCGTCCTGGCGTGCCTCTAGGCCTACCAAGGGATGTTCTGGGAACCTGTTGTGGTTTCCACGACATGTTCTTGGAACGTTTCTGGCTGGGACTGCTTTGTTTTAGCACATCGGGTGTTTGTTCTGAGAACATTGTTTTCGTTCTTAGAACATTTTTGGGTTCTAAGAGCATTTCGTGGGAGGCCTACAGAAATGCCGCGACGATCGGTCCCTGCTCAAAGGTCGGTCGTCACCACCCACCAAAGCACCCGGACCCAACACGAAGGCTTCAATCTGCCCTCCATTTCCAGTGGGGGGGGGTCGGGGAACATGGCAAGAACACATGGAACCCGTACCCACCCCCAACCCGAAATTCGGGTCAAATTC
>CAUYUJ010015286.1:155684-157380 GCA_963575745.1 Prorocentrum cordatum
TGTTGTCCCATGTGGTCTGGTGCCTACACAGTGCTTCGTTGCTGCATGCGTAGCATGGAAAGCTGCGGAGTGGTGGCGCGCTGTGTAGACCATTAGTGCCATCGCGGACCCAACTAACCAGGAGCAGTGGAGGCATGACAAACCCGGAAAGCACTTCAACTGGGAAGCCGTTTTCGTGCGCATCTATGGGACGGAGTGGAATTAGTAGTTGCATCAACATCTTGGTGTCAACAGCGAGGAGTTTTCCGGGATGCTGCGTGCAAGTTGTTGTCCGAGCGCCCGTTGGAGGATCGCTTCCCGAGAAGACCGAGTTCGAGCGCTTCCGTGGGTATTATCAGACAGCCCCGTGCAGTCGTGCGCATGCCCATTCCATGGACGCGAGGCCCCTCGCAATGTCACGCTTTGAACTGGTGGGCGATAGCATGTTGATTGTAATTTGGATTAACAGGGCATGGAAGTGCAATCATCCTGTTTACGATGCGAGGCTCACGTTTCTAGATCGTGCTGCTGAACGTTTGTGAAGAGATCTCTGTTTCCAACCGCGTCAAGTTCATTCTGATTGGTGTCGACACGTTTTTCGCGAACTCAATCAGGAGGCGGATGCGATGGCTGATCGGCATGCTTATACACATACTGAGTACATCACACCCGCAGGCGACGCACCAGATCTTCTTTTCGACTGGGCTCATTTCGACGGCAGCCGCACTACAAGTGGAAGTGCTGGCGGATGGGTCTTGTATGGCCCCAGGGACGTCGTTGACGACGACCCGTCTGAATGGACGAGGGTGGCTGACATGAGTTTTGCCTTGGATTGCCGTACTACCGTCACCGCGGCTGAACTGAAAGCTGCGCTTTGGTGTGCTTTGTATTTCTGTGCACGTGTATCCGGTCGCGACGAATTGATGCGCTTCCTGGCCACGCACACGACGACCGATTTCTCCATGTTCCCCGTCCTGGGGATCTTAGGCCTGTGTTGAAGATAGGTGTCCGTCTTGCTTGCGCGTGTGCAGTTTAGTTTTTACTTCGCGTGCGTAATGACAGGCCGAGCTGCATGTGCATGCGACTGCTGCCGAATCGCTTGCGATTGTACTGGCATGGAACGAACGAGCGATGATGCTATGCTGATGCTGATGATGCTGATGCTGATGGTGCTGATGTTGCTGATGATGACGACGATGCTGCTGATGATGCTGGTGGTGGTGGGTTGATGATGATGATGCGGGTGACGATGCTGAAGATGCTTATGTCGATGCTGATGGCGACGACGATGATGATGGTGATGGTGGTTACTGGCGACGGTGATGTTCATTATGGATGTGATGTTGATGGTCATGGTGCAAATGAGGGCTTGACGAAGACGATGATGTTGATGATGTGTGATGGGGACGGTACTGACCATGACGATGATGAGGACGACGATGATGATGCTGATGATGACGATGGTGATGCTGATGATGATGGTGATGCTGATGATGGGGGTCAATCTGAGTAGGAGAACGCTTATTCGGAAGATGCTGGGTATGCTGCTGCTGATGCTGGCGCTGATGCTGTTGCTGATGATTATGAATTTGATGATGACGTTAACCGTGATGGTGGTGACGACGATGATGATGAACCTGGTGGTGGTGGTGATGACGACGAACATGATGTCGGCGATGATGTCTCGATGACGATGCTGTTGGTGATGGTCAGTATC
>CAUYUJ010015286.1:157480-177451 GCA_963575745.1 Prorocentrum cordatum
CTCCTCCTCCTCCTCCTCCTCCTCCTCCTCCTCCTCCTCCTCTTCCTCCCTCTCTCTCTTTCTCGACGACGACGACGACCTCCTCCTCGTCACCGTCCTGCCTCCGCCCCCGCTCGGTTCTCGGTGCGACCGTGCGGGCGCTCGACCTGCTCTCCTTCCCCCCCCGCGGGCCAAGCTCGGGCGCGAGCGCGTGCCCCGCCTTCGGCCGAGCACACCGAGCCGTGCTCCGCCGCCACCGGCCACGAGGTGGGTGTGAGGGCGCTGACGAGGACGACCGCTTCACGTACGTTGGGTTTTTTGGATCAGCGTGGGGGGTACCCCTCCGACGGGGGGCAACCTCGCCTCGTCGTCGCGCCGCGACGGGGGTCGGAGCGCCTTTGGCGCGCGGTGGCTGCCCGCGACGGGTGTCGATGTGGGGCTGTCGGCGGGAGTGACGCCCCCCCGACGCTTATTAAGAAACTTGGAGTACGGTGGGGGCGTTCGTTGAGGAATGTACCCAGGAGGCATCGGGCCCTGGAGTATTCCTTATCTGGAGAGGATTGTGGTGATATCCATCGCCAATGCCTCAACTGGACTTCCATCGGTTTCCAGGCCCTGGCTTCCTTATCCAGAGGTTCGTTTTCCAATGCCCTCACCGTACAGTGGAGATTTCGATGGTTCTGTTACGGGAAGCGGGACGCTCCCAACATGAAGGGACGCCCTGGGGTTCCAGGGTTGGGTTTCGTGCGGAAAGTTTCTTGTGGTCGGGCTCCTACGGTACATGCCAGCCCCACCCCGGAACCGCACGTGCCATTCCGCACGGCGGCGCGACCGTGTCGGACGGCGCCCAGTGGAGACGCCAGCGGACACCACTGGCGTTCTTCGTCCTCTCTGGGCCTCCTGGACGCTTCTCGTCGCCACGGCTGGATTCGCCTTCGACGAGGCGTCCCGATGGAACCCAGGAGCGCTCCGGGGCCCGACTTTGCGCGGACGCGGGCCAGGCAGGAGCGCCACCGTCGTCTCGGCCGGCCCTCTCCGAGCACGTGGGCGCGCGCCGCGGGTGCCAGTGCGGCACACCTGCAGCCGCGCGCAGAGGGTGGTGGTGGGGACCCATCGGCGATCGGAAGCCCATCGCCGATCAGTCGGCGATGTCTCGCCGATTCCAGGTCGATGTTTCCCCCATCGGACGGTCCCCCTCAGCATGTCAGCCACGCGCAGAGGGGGTGGGGAGAGGGGGGATGGCTTCTTAGAAGCACCCCTGCTTCTTTGAAGGCGCAGACCTTTTCTATAGATGTAAGACTGGCGCCTACCAAGACGAAGCCTCCTAAGAAGCCTCACCCCTCTCTCCACCCCTTTGTGCGTGCCGCCAACATGTACTCTTTCGTCTCCAGCTCTTCCAGGGATTGTCAGTTTTTGAGGGCCCAGTGATGCTCATATCTAGCTTTTCTTCTCCTGGCCTCGTGTATACTCAAGATGGCAATGGAGATGAGCAGGAGTAGGAGCGGCCGTAGTCGGAAACCAGCGACGTGCACTGACGATTACTAATATGAGAGGAGGATGGCAGGAGGGAGGAGGGGGCGGCGAGTGTTGGCGGGTGTGGACCTCAACACGACCCGAGAAATCTCTAAGACTGCTCCCGAGGCTCCCGAGATGTTTCAATGTCGTCGCGCTGTTTGCTCCGACCGGTAGCTTGATTTATTAGGGAGAACGTTTTGCGCATTTTGTATCATGTTTGTTTCCGTATGCCTTTGATTTATTTTCGCATTGCCACTCGGTGTTCGTAGCGTCCGAGGCGGTCTCAGGTGCGGCCAAGATCGGCCCCAGGCGGCACCAAACGGCCCCGCGAGGGCCCCCGGCTGGCTCCAAGACTGCCCAATAGAGGCCCAAGGGGGCCCCAGAGGATCCTGGGACGGCCCAAGAGGGTGCCAATCACCGCCCACCAAACCACCCCAACCCAACCCGAAGGCCCCGATTTGCCCTCCATTTCCAGTGGGGGGGGCGTCGGGGAACATTGGAAAACACATATGAAGTCCGTGCCCGCCCCAACCCGAAATTCGGACGAAATTCGGGTCTTCGGGATAGTCACCAAGAGGGTGCCAAGAGGGACCCGACCAGACCCTTAAGACAGCCTGGAGGGCCGTCCCAGGATGTTTCGGCTGGAGTAGTTCCCTGGCGTCCCTGGGATAGTCTCCTCTTCACTCTTACCTCCTCGTCCTCCCTCCTCCCTCCTTCTTCTCCTCGTAGTTGCTTGCCTCTGTTCTCTGGGGGGGGGGCAGGATTGATCCTCCCCGGGCGGCGCTGGCAGTAGTCAGTATGCCAATTCTGGATGTACCAACCTATCTCATCATGGCCACGCTGCGGCACGGCACGGTACGGTATCAGGAGCAGGCGGTATCGGTACTGTTAGTTGTGCCCGGTCATTGCCGCCGGTACCGGTAGTGCCCGTACGGTAGCGGGACTCCACGACACCGGTACCAGTACGGTGTTGGGACCTCGCGGTACCAGTACGGTACCAGGACCGAGGCCGGCACAGGTACGGTAATTGGAAGGACGAAGGGGAACGTAGGCAGGAACGAGGAGGAGGAGGCGGAGGAGGAGGAGAAGGAGGAGAAGGAGGCCAGCGCCCCCCGTGTCCCCCCTGTACCCCCCTGTACCCCCCAAAACCCCACCAGTACCGCAAGCTCGCGCAACACCTAGTCCTGGGCCCTGCAGAGGATTTATTGGAGAGCGTCGTTGCCATGCAAACCACAAGTGCTGTACAGCCGCTTGGTCTGTGAGTAGGGCAGCACGTCGCCTTTTTTGCTGGGGCGGAGCCTTGCGGTGGAGCCTTGGCCAGAGCGGCGCTGCTGTGGAAGCCATCAGCACCGTGGGTGCATGGACGCAGTTCCGCATATCCCGTTTCAGTCGTGGATCGCCTCCCTATTTAGGCATGAAGCTTCCTGAGTTTTAGTGTGGTTATTTCTATTCACCTCGCCATGCAAGAAACGAAATCAACAAGAGCAACACCAATAATAACAATCAGTTTAATATTGTTTGCTCCCATATGTTCGCGTATCATTCATGTATATCCCAAGCCCTCGATACCCGCCTTCTTCGTCTTTGGTCGTACCCCCTTTGCGGGTATATGTTCCTTCCCGGCCACGTGTAATTGGCGCAGCCCTTAAAGCAGGACGAACAGTTATATTGGACAGGAAGGGAGGGGAACAGCAGCAACAAACAATTTAAGACCTTCCGCTCTTATTTGCTCGCGCGTCAACCAGCATGTATATGTCAAACCCTCGACCAGCATGTATATCCCAAACCCTCGATACCCACCCTCCCCGTCGTCGATCGTACCCCCCTGGAGGTATACCTTCCTTACCTGCGACGTGTAGCTGGCGCAGCCTCTAAATCAGGAAGAGGAGGGAGACATGACAAAACAGATAGCGAGGAGGTAAGGAGTGCGGGAAGGGAGGGAGGAGGGAAGGGGCAGGGGGGAGGGAGAAAGATGGAGCACCAGCGAGAGATTAGCAGGAGGGGGAGAAGGAGCAGGAGAAACAGTGGCAGAACGGAATGGGCGAATCGGGCGGGCGGTCTCTGCCGGGCGGGTCGGGCGTGCCCAAACGGCCCCCCAGTACCCCCCCAGTAACCCCCTGTACCTCCCAGTGCACCCCAGTACTCCCCAGAGCCCCCCCGTACCCTTCAGTACCCCCAGGGCCACCCAGTACCTCGCAGGGCTACCCAGTACCCCCTAGTACCCCGCAGTACCCCCCAGTACCCTCCAATACCCCCCAGTACCCCTCAGTACCCCCCAGTACCCTTCAGGACCCCCCCAGTACACCCCAGTACCCTTCAGTACTCCCAGTCCCCCAGGGCCCCCCAGTACCCCCCAGGGACCCCCAGTAGGGCCCCCCAGGGCCCCCCAGGACCTCTCCTGTTTGGGGCAGTGTGCGTCACGGTACGGTATTGTCCGGTACGGCAGACGCGGCTGGTGCGGTATCGTCCAGTATTGCGGAGACGCTCGGTACGGCACCGTCCGGTGCGGCGGCCGCGGCCAGTAAGGTATCGTCTGGTACGGTGGCCGCGGCCGGTTTGCGCGGTATGGTATGGATTGGTTTTTGATTGGCTGGTCTCTGGTACGGTAGCGGCCATTCTGCTATCTTCGATTTGAGGCCCAGTCTAGCTAGTTTCTCTCTTTCTTCTTCTTATTCCTCCTCCTCTTCGTCCTCCGCTTTCGTCTCCTCCTTCCTCCTCCCCCTCGCCTCTCGTCGTGTGGTGTGTGTGTGTGTGAGTATAGTATCGTTATCCGTTTGGGTCTCAGGGGATAGATATTCGCATGCGGCACGTTCGCTTCCTCTTTCTGGCCACGATTCACTGCATGAGTTTGATTTTTGCAGGTCGGCCTGTGAGGGGCTCTTGGTTCGCTTGGCGACCTCTTGATTCGCACAGCGGTTGTGGCCGAGTCGTGGCAAGTTAAGTGATTGCGCCCCCTCCCCTTTCTAACAAAACCTGATCTGCTCGTCCTTTCTCCCCATCCTCCGCATTCTCATCACTCATTCGTGCGTCTTCTTTTTCATCATACGACCTCCTACGTTCTCCTCGCCTCCTCTCTTCCAAGATGTCACTGGAGTGCACCAGCGGTACCCTTGCATCAGGAAAAAGGTGTCATGCCCTGGTTCGGGACATTGTTGAATCTCCAACTGTTCGACGGAAGTAGCTCCATGCGTCTCCGGGTGAGGCAAGATAGCGTTCGGAAAAGGCCCCCAGAGGACCCCAAGATGCCATCGCGACAAAGCTATTCTGGATTGTCCTGGCACTGGCCTTATCATGCGCTATGCTCGGGCAGCCGAGCTAGATAGAACTTAACCACGCGCCAAGCGCGCGTGCGATCCTTAACTTGCTCCCTTTGCTTCTCCTCTCTTCATTGGTTGTTTCCGCCTGTCAGGTCCCCCTCCTTCGTCTGTCACGTCAGATCTCTCTACACCTCTTACTCTGGAGTGCCGGTGCTGGTCTCCTCTAACTGCGCCCTCCAGCCCGTATGTCGATCCCTTATCCTTCCGCAGTGTCGAGTGTGCTGCATGCAGGGTGTCCTTACGTTGAAACTATTTTGTATTGCGGGGTGTTGGGCGCTTGCCGAAACATAGCATCCAAGGTGGAGCACAAGGTGATGGAGGTGAAGGATGAGCCCGGCGTTGAGAAGAAGGAGTTCAACACTTCTTCTAACATTGCATGTTCGATTCGTCGCTCACGCTGCTTCAGTTCTGCCAATATCGACAGATTTTTACGCTGCCGCTCGGAGGTCGTAATTGTCATATGGGGTCTACTCACATAAGTATGTATGCGGGGTCGAGGATGGCAGCAGGTCTGGCGAGGGCGAGATTTAGTCATTTAGACGCTTCGAGTCAACCCTACTACCAGCCCATCCAGAAACGATACCCGGGCGAGTCGCTCGGATCAGAGATGTGGAGAAGCATGCAGCGTAATACAGTGCATACCCCAAGAGGGGGAGCATGGAGGAGGGGGGGGCTAGAAGGAGGAGAAATTGGAGGAGGAGGAGGAGGAGGAGGAGGAGGAGGAGGAGGAGGAGGAGGAGGAGGGCGAGTAGAAGGGCCAGAGGCCTCATGGAGGCCTTTTGTGGCGGCTTGGGGGTTTCGTGGCGGTCCTTGGGGCCTCTTCGGGCGTTTTGGGTGTCTCTGGGGGGCCCTCTTGGGGGCCCTTGGGGGCCGCTTGGGAGCATCTCGGGGCCGTCGTGGGGCTCTTGGGGCCGCTTGGGCGCCTCTTGGGGCTATCTTGGGGCCCTCTTGGGGCCGTCTTGGGGGCCTTGGAGGCCTTCTTGGGGCTTTTTTGGGGCCGTCTTGGGGGCCTTGGAGGTCTTCTTGGGAGCATCTTGGAGGACATCGATCGAAGAGGGGGGGTCCTTAATTTGCCTCGTCCCGTTGGAGTTCCCAAAGTCGCCTCTTGGGGTCCTCTCGGAGCGCTCTTCGGGCGCCTTCGGGCGTTCTTGGGGCTGTCTTCTTGGGGCCATCTTGGGGGCCCTCTCGGGTCAATCTTGAGGCCTCGGGAGCCCATTGGAAGCGAAAGGGCGAGAAGGCCATAATCATTGTTTTTCCTAGAGTGTTGGACGGATTTTGGCCCTCGAGGGCCTCCTTGGGAGTCTCCGCGGCCACTTGGAGCCATCTTGGGGCCATCATGGGGCCTCTTGGAGGGGTCTCTTGGGAGCCTCTTGCTTGGGGACCTCTTGGGCCCCTTGGGGGCCTCCTGGGCGCCTCTTGGGGCCGTCTTAGGGCACCCTTTGGAGCATCGCGGGCCATCTAGGGCCATCTTGGAGGAGATCGATCAAAAAATAGGGGATGATCAATTAGAGCTTCCCCCCCAGGAGGCCAACTTATGATTTGTGCCTTCTTGCCGAGGCCGTCTAAGAAGCTCTGCTCGGTCGCGACCTCCCCCCCTCCAGACTTCGGGGTAGGGGGTTGGAGGAGGAAGCCCGCTAAACCACTCGCGCCCTAAGGGCTTGTGGGATTTCAAGTTTCAGGATCGTAGATGGCGAGGACATCTCAGGCGAAACGCCCTGTCCGCCCTGCTGACACGACTGGAGGTGCGACAGGGAGGAGTTATCTACAAGGAAAAGGTGCGGAGGAGGAGGAGGAGGAGGAGGAGGAGGAGGAGGAGGAGGAGAGGAGGAGGAGGAGGAGAGCAGGAGGAGGATAGGAGGAGGAGGAGGGAGGAGAGGGAGGAGGAGGAGGAGGAGGAGGAGGAGGGGGGGAGGGGGAGGGAGAGGAGGAGGAGAGGAGGAGGAGGAGGAGGAGGAGGAGGAGGAGGAGGAGGAGGAGAAGGAGGAGGAGGAGGAGGAGGAGGAGGAGGAGGGGGAGGAGGCCGACGAGGCGAGAGGGGCGAGGGTGCTGGCCCGCCCCATGCAGGAGCTGGCCGCGCCCGCTGGGCCGGCGGAGGCCGGCCCGGAGCCGGGCAGCCTCTCCGCCCGCCTGGCGCAGTTCTTCGCGGTGCCGCCCCAGCGGTTCCCGCGGCGGCTGCTGTCGGTCTCGTTTGACCGATCCCCATCCCCATCCTCAGAGGAGAAAAAGGTACCCATACTCAGAGGAGAAAAAGGTACCCATACCTCTACCCCCCCGCTCGTTTTCCCCTTTCTGGGCCTCCTGGGCGGCCCTCGTCGCCACCGCTGGATTCGCCTCGAGATCCTGGTCAGAGCGCGCCCTGGGAGAGGTCTGGGGGGTTAGCGGTATCGGTAGACGACTCGATTAGACGTAAGAGTGACCTTTCGCCGGAGTGACCTTTGGTGGGGGCCAAACGGGTTCCTCCGGTCGCCAAACGCGATGCGATAGTAGCGTCTTGCGCGCTTGTGTTTGGTCCCCCCGCGGTCACCCAAAAGCCGCGCACCAAAGGTCGCTCTTACCCAGGGTCACTCTTGTGTGTAGTCGACCCACCAAATTCGCCCCCCAGTTGGGGATACCCCTCGACGCCCGAAGGAAGCGACCTACATCCCCATCCAGGGGGGTAAATCGGCCAGTGGGGCTCAGGCCACGCCGCGGGGGATGGGGATCGGTTAAACGATACTCATGCTGCCGGGCCGGGTCGGAATGGGGGAGGCGCCACCGAGGCTTCATGGCGCCAACATCGCAGAGCGGACCCCGTTCGGAAGGCAACAGGATGGGCCTGGCGTGTCTTGGAGGATGTCGCTCCGAATCTCGAAGCGAATTTCGTGCGGTTCTTCTGGTTCAGGGATGCAGACCGCAAAACATCCACGTGAAGTACACTTCGTTTTTCGTTCGCCGTTTCGGGGTTTTGCCTTGTCAGGAATTCACGCCACAGTTCCGCCGCAGCACGTCTGCAAGGTCGGTGCGGGGGGGGAGCCGCCATCGAGGTTGAGGTGAATGTTAGAAGTTCGAGGTTGCAGGTTTTCCATTGTTTTCGTCGGTTTGCTAAGCTTCGACGGCCCCTGACCGACACGGGCCGCTCGAGCGGCTTCTGCTCCAGCTGCGTGCGACCGCAAAGTGTGTTCATCGGCCGACTGCCTGATTTCGCCGCCCTGCTGCGCGTCGCGTGGCCGCGACGCCAACCAGAATGTGTGTTCACAGGAGGCCGCATGCGAGCCCTACCCCACCACCCCACGATTTCTCAAGGGGAGGCAGGGTTCACTTCGCTCGGGAGGTCTCGAACGCAGTGAACCCCACCTCCCCCCTCAGAAATCGTGGGGTGGTGGGGTAGGGTTCGCATGTGGCCTCCGAGTTCACGGGTCCATGTCTGAGTGTGCTTCCCCGCGCGGCCGCCCTCGTCTTCTTCCTCCCTCTCGCACGCCGGACAATTCGCCTTTTGGTCGCCCCGAACAGCCACACGCTGGAGCGGACTGCCTCTGCCGATGATCCTCAGGACGTGTGTTAGCCCAATGTGTGTCTTACCCCCTCCAATCAACCAGTTAATCATTCTATCGCCTAGATCGTGTCGAAGGGCATCAATAAACAAACACGCGTTGGGGCTAAGTGATCTTTTTTATTCATTTTTTCGCCGATCGGTGCGGGCCTTCGCACCTCCCTCTCCCCCCCCATGGAGTAGATCTGGCCTGTTTTTGGCGCCTGTTTCTAGCAGGTGGAGCCCCTCCCCCACAATGGACGCACCGGTGCGAACAGTCGCGCTGAGCAGAGGTCCGGAGCCAGACCCCCCCTCCCTTTCGCCCAGTGTCGAAACGCCGAATAAAACAAACGCTCACCTAACACACGTTTTAAGTCGGGCCCGTCCCTCTAGAGGAGGAATATTCGAAAATAGTAAACATAGTCAGGGGACTATTTTTTGAGTATTTTTTGACCATTTTGGAATATTTTTTGAGCATTTTGTATTTTTCGTCGAAAATCCCCCTGTAGGGGGACACGCCCGACCTAACACACGTTCTGAGGATCCTCGACTCCGCCTCGCCGCCGACGAGGAAACCTTGCAGCGTGCTGCTCGGGGCTTCTGCGGCTGTCCCCCCCTTGGGCCCCGGGCGGGTCGAGGGCCGCGCAACAGCAGTACTCGGGAGGACGGTGCAGGGAGCGCGCGGCCGGGAACACGTGCGGCTGGGAGAGCACCGCAGCGCAGTGTTGCTGGCGATCGTGTCTCGAGCAGGAGATCGACTACAGAACTGATTTGTCCCGAACTGGACTTCCTCGTCGAGTCTGCGAGAAAAAAGTACGTATAATGTTCTGTTCGTAGATCTACGAACGTTCTGAATAAATATCGTCGGTTCGGCGAGAATTCCAATTTTGGGGTGAACCAATTCTGCAGTCGATCTCCTACTCGAGTGTTCTGGTCCCCCCCCAGTTATTAGTCAGTCTGCCAGGACAGGGCCAAAATGCAACGGCTCGCGTTGAGCCGTCTGCAGCATTTGCAGCTCGAGCGCCGCCGGCGTTGGTCATGCTCAGCAGGCGATGGCCAGCCGCGGCTCAGCTGCTAGACTGGCGGTTGTCTCTGCTGTTGCTGCTCCCAGATGGGGCGCATGCAGAATTCAAACAACCAGCTACCAGGATCGAGACGTGGGCAGTACGCGGCTACGGCCATTTCCGAGATGACCCATTCATCAAGGGCTCTATTCTTGTGTCGCGGTTTGGGCCTCGCGGCAGCAGTGGTTATCAGTCGCTCTCTTGGACCTTGCACTCCATGGATCCTGCGTGCACCTACGAGCGAGTGCAAAACGACGAGATCCCTGGTGCCTGCACGATCAGCGTGGTTGACGAGACGTCCTGCAGCAGTGGCGGCATCGAGGAAAGCAGCAACTATTGGAACCGGTCTGAGGTCGTAGGCGACCCTTGGAGTGGGATGTCCTATGCCACTAGCAAGAACAATCTGTCAATCGCCAGGAACCGGCGCATCCACACGGGCCTTGCTATCGATGACCTGCGACGCAAGGCCGCCGTGGTGTTCAACGGTGCAGGGCTGCCAATCGCGTGCGGGCGGCTCGTCAATGCCGTCTGTACCGCCAGCCTGATGCTGTGCGTGTGGCATCTGGACAGCCTCGTGTCCTTCCTGCTCATGCTGCTGCTTCCTCTCGTGGGGATCTTCTGCTTCTGCTTGTGCCGGCGCTGCGACCAAGCCCTGGGAGTGGGCAAGCGTCACAGGGGGGTGGGCTACGAGCTCCTGCAGCAGGCAGACGCCAACCCCGACGACGAGGGCGAGGAGAAGGACGCCCGCCTCGAAGGCCCCGCCCTCGGCACCAGCGCTGCCGCCGCTGTAGCTCTGGCCGCGGTGCGTGTGAGCTCGCCCCCCCGCGCACGCCCCGATCCCTACGTCCTTTTCGCATACACCCGTAAGGCTTGTGAAGAAGAGCAGCTTCATATCAGAGCCAGAGCTGTCTGAGCAGACGTATATTTTGTATAGATTTACGTATATGGTTACGTTGATGTATATGTATATGCATATGTCATATGTACGTGTATGTTTATGTATATGTTTGTGTATATGTACATTTATATGCATACATTTATATATTCATATATGTATGTGTATATGCTTACGTATATGCATGTGCATAGGTACATGCATATGCACTTGTGTATGTATATGCATATGTATGCGTATATGACATGTACATGTAGATGTATTTGTGTACGTATAATTACATGTATATGCATATTCATATGTGTGTTGTAACTGTTTATGTAGATGAACATGTATTTGTCTATAATTAGGTATTTGTATATGTGTATGTATATGTATATGACTATGTTTGCGTACATATATGTATGCATGCATGCATGTATGTATGTATGTATGTATGTATGTATGTATGTATGTATGTATGTGTATCTATCTATCTATATATATATATATATGTGTGTATATGCACGTATGTAGATATGCATGCATGCATGCATGCATGTATATGTGTCTGCATGTATGTATTTATGTATTGCAATGGCGTGCCATAGATTCTTTGTTGCGTGGTGGAGAGCGGGAGAGGGCCGCTGTCACTTGTGCTCAAGCCTTTCTTCCAGCGAGCTGGGGGCACCTGTCCAGGCAGAGACGCGGATGGTTGGCAGACCCTTCGTGTGGCTCCTGGGCGCAGCTACCAACCTGCTGGCGGCCTGGATATCGCGAGCGCCGCCGTGTCCTGCGGCGCCTACTTGTCCTTCCTCGCCGGCGTGCCCGTCGGTGTCGTGCCCCAACCTCTCGTGTGGGGAGGTCCATTGCCGGGCGACCAATCACGACGTGTACGAGGAGCGGTACGGTCAGGGGAACCCAGACATCGTCGCCGTGGTCTTCAGCCCGACGCGCCAGGCGCTGCAGGGTGTGGACCCGAATCTGCTGCACAGGTTCAAGCGCGAGCCGAACGCGAGGGAGACGATCGCTATCCAGGACGCTCTCGTGCAGGTAGCTGACCAGCTGTACTTGGACCGCGAGCGCGCTGCTGGCAGGCCGCGCACGCTTCCCGCTGGTGGCTCCTACCTGGAATTCGACTTCACCGCAGACGCCCCTGGACCAGGCGTTCCTGGCGCAGGCCCTGCCGCTCACGCGCCCGCGGCTGGAGCCGCCGCCAGAGCAGCGCCTGCCGCGCCACTGGTGAGCGTGGCCGGGGCCGGCGCCGCCGCCGCCCCTGCAGCCGGTCCCCTGGCGGCCGCCGCCGTGCCGGCCGCAGGCGCCCCAGCGGGCGCCGCCGGCGCAGCGCCGCCGGCCGCGGCAGGAGTGGTTGGGCCGCCCGCTGTGCTGGCCCCAGTGTGGGTGCTCATCGAGAGCACGGGTGGTGGCAGTCGTGGCGACGTTGTCCAGCTCAACGGGACCGAGCGGATCGAAGGTGACATCGGCCTCCTGAAACTGAACGCAGGCTGGGTTGCCATCCGTAGGATCTTGTTGGACCCATCGGTGTACAGGGGCGCGGAGAGCGGGGCGAACATCAGGCTGCTGGGCGTACCACCTCGACCCGACGGCTCCAGGCAGCGACTGGCTTGGCGTGAGGCTGTGCCGATGATGGTAAAGAACCCCATCCCGGGGTGGCTGCTCGACGGACCTCGGACCATGCTTTGGTGCGCGCAGTTCATCGACAGGAAGCGGAGCGGCCCCGTGGAGCACTACAACAGCTTCGTTGCCTTCTATCATCTCACGAAGGAGGATTACGGGGTCGCTCATTATGAGAACATAATGAAGATGATCGAAAATCTCGGGTGCTGGGATCAGTTGAATGTTCCCGACTTGGTCGGGGCGGAGCTGGCCATTCGTCAGGCGCAGCTGTACGAGTACATCTACTCCATGGAGTTCGAGGCGCAGCAGTCGAAGGGCTCCAAGGACGGCAACGAGGGCGACGGCAAGAAGAGGGGCCGAGGTCGGGGAGGAGGGCTCCACCGATTCGGCATCGTGGACGAGGCGGCGGTGTTCACAGGAGCGGCCAAGGAGGATGGCCGTTCCATGCTAGGCCCGCTGCTGCTGGAGCATGTCTCCAAACAGGTGGAGCGCGACGCAGGGATCCTGAAGCAGATCAGGAAGGCCCGTGAAGAGCGTCGCGCTCTGTCATCATGAGCGACGCGGGCGGCTCTCGGGTACCCCTCGCCCGAGAGTCAGCCAGGCTGAGAGAGGGGGCGCCCGTGGGCCTCGCGGGTGCAGCAGATCTACCTGTACATGAGGCTTCCCACTCCAGCGCCGACCTTCGCCAACGTGATCTCTTTCCTTTACCTTACTTTGGCGCTGGAGCTTCTTCTCCCGCTGCGTCTTCCCCGCCTTCGAGGTCAGTGCGCAGGCGCCTTGAGAAGCGGTCGCACGTTCGCGGCATGGTCGAGGAGATGACCGACGCGCTGAACGAACTGTGGGGCTGCCCGCCCGCGGCGCGCCGTCAAGCGCCCGCAGGCGCGCCGGTGCCCGCCGCTGGCCACGCCCTCGTCCTCTCGGAGCTCCGCCAGGCCGCTGTGAGGTTTGGCCCGTGCCCAGAGGGCTTGGACGGTCCAGGGGCCCTCGAGGAGCTCCGGATATCTCAATCATACGAGGGTGACGCCACGTTGGTTGCCCCGGTGAGCTTCGACCTCGTCGACTCCATCTCATTGCCTCCTGCTGGCAGCCAACCCGCCGCCCTGGAGACTATCGACGAGATGGCAGGCCAGAACATCGCTCACCGGCTGAAAGAGTTACTCCTGCCCCGACAGCTGGGGATGGAGCGCATCAAGGAGGCAGGTCCGAGACGACTCTACACGGACCCTGCCCTTCGCAACCCGCGCCTCTACGCGATGGTGGTGCGGCGGCTTATGGGCGCCGGGCTGGTGGACTTCAGCAGCTCGGCGGAGTGTTACGTTGGCATGTTCTTCGTGCGCAAGAAGAACGGGTCGCTGCGGATGATCCTCGACGGGAGGCACGCATCGCTCAGGTTTGCGCCCGCGGACCCCGTGGAGCTGGCGACGGGTTCGGCGTTCGCTCAGATCTCGGTCGACGGCGACGAGCCCATCAGCATCGGGGGCGTCGACATCTGCGACGCGTTTTACCAGATCGAGCTTCCGCAGTGGCTGCGCCGCTACTTCGGGCTGCCCAAGTTGAGGGCTGGCGACATCGGGCTGACGCACTTGTCCGACGGTGCGCCCGTTAGACCTTCGGCCTGGGTGGTACCGTGCTTTCGGTGCCCGCCGATGGGCTGGAGCATCAGCCTATGGATATGTCAGAGCTTGAACGAGGCGGTGACCGCTCGTGCTCTTCCTGGCCATTTTGGCCGTCGACTTGTGGACCGTCGGCCCGCGCCTGACTTGCAGCAAGGAATGGCGCGCACGGTCTACGTCGACAACTTCATCGCCCTGTCCCACAGGCTGCGCGAGGTGCGTGATGCAGCTACTGCAGTGCAGAGGGAGCTGACGGCTTCAGACCTTCCCTCGCACCCCGTGGAAGCATCAGTCGGCGGCGACACGCTGGGCTGGCACTTCGACGAGGACAAGCCCGTGATCGGTCTCAGCGTTCGGCTACGCTGGCGGCTTCGCCTTGGCATCGGCGAGCTGCTGGAGCGTGGCTGGTGCAGCGGTCGCACCATGATGAAGGTGATGTCGCACTTCACGTCGAGGGCGTTAATTCGCCGAGAGCTGCTGAGCTGCCTAGGGGCCGTGTCCGGTTTCATGGGCGACTGCGGCCGCGAGAGGCGGCGGCTGACTCCGGCAGTGAGGCGGGAACTGACCTGGTGCCGCGCGCTGCTGCCCCTGTGCTTTCGAGACGCCGGGCGGCCTCTGTCGCCTGTCGTGTCTTGCGTGGACGCCTCGTGGTGGGGCGCAGGAGTGACAGAGAAGACCATCACCTCGGACCAAGCTCGTCGTTTGTCTATCTTCAACAAGCGATGGAGGTTCAGTCGTGATGGCGAGCAGCAGGTCGCCCTTCGGGACAAGGCCCTAGCCCTGGAGAGCAAGCAAGCTGAGCGTATCACCTCGTCATGCATCAAGCAAGCCTCGTCGGAGCCCGACCGCGACCCAGCAGTCATAGCAGCAGTTATGGAGCAGCAGGTCCCGTTCCGAGTCGAGCCGAAGCCGAATCAGAAGGAGGAGGTCACGTTCGAGGAGGTGCCAGAGGAAGTCTGGGCGGAAGGATGGCATCGGGTTCTATCTACACCATGGACCAGGAGGGAGGCTCAGGTGGTACTGGAGGGGAGAGCGTTAGTCTTGTGCCTGAAACATCGATTGCGAGCCGCTCGAAACTTCAACACCACGCACATCATCTTGAATGACTCCATGGCCCCAGTGTTGGCCCTTCTCAAGGGCAGATCATCGTCGCCTCCGCTTCTGAGAATCTGTCGCGTCAAGCATGTGCTCTTCTGTTGGCTTCGGGGTCCTCAGCTATCTGGCGTTGGGTCCCATCAGAACATAACAGCGCAGATCCAGCTTCTCGTGACCAGACTGGTGACATCCCCGAAGCCGTGCGGGCCAAGACATCGAGGCTTGACGCGTCCTGCCCGCCCGCCCAGGCACTGGGCCTCTGGGAGGATGGCGGCGCCACTGTCGATGTCGGCCCTCGGTTTCATCGCGGCCCCTGCTGCGCCGGCGACGCGGGCTCGCAGGAGGCCGGCTGCGGCCCTGGGTGCTGCGGGTACTCACCAGTTGCAGTGCAGGCCGCGCGCGGCGCCGGGGGCTTCAGCGCGCCCAGCCGAGAGCGACCGCCGGGCAGTCCGTCAGCAGGAGAGGGCGAGCCGCTTCCCCTCCCTCCCGGCTTCGGCCCCCCGCCGGGGCTCGACCTTCCTGGAGGAGCAGTCGGTAGGGGGCGCGACCAGGGCAGACTACCAGCGTCGACAGGCCGCCTTCAGCCTGTGGGCCTGCCAGCGGGGGCATTCGCTGGTGACGCCGGCAGAGGTGGACAAGGCGCTGGCGCTGTTCTTCCACGAGGAGTTCCTGGACGGGGGCGAGAGCAGCGACGCGTGGAAGCTGATGGCGGCCCTCGCCTTCGCGCGCTCGGACCTCGGGCCGCGCCAGGGGCGCCTGCCGCGGGCGGCGCGGGCAGCCAAGGGTTGGTCTCGCCTGGCGCCGCCTCGGTCGCGGCTGCCGCTCCCGTGGACTGTGGCGTGCCTCGTCGTGGAGACCCTGTGCCGCAGGGGCCTGGTGGAGTACGCGTGGCTCACCGCGCTCGCGTTCGGCCTTTACCTGAGGCCGCGCGAAACGCTGGATCTCGCGCAGTCGCAGCTCATCCCGCCAGGGTTCACCACGGCCACGGCGATGCACCACTGGTGCGTAGTCCTCCATCTGTTCGAGAGGCAGACCCCGTCCAAGACAGGCGTGTTCGACGAGAGCCTGCTGGTGGACTCCACCTGCTTCCCGTGGATGCCAAGCCTCGTGCAGGAGCTGCGCCGCCGCACGCCCGCTGGCCACCGCCTGTTTCCCGTGACCTACGCGCAGTGGAACTACCACTTCAAGGCCGTCGTTGCCGAGCTCGGCCTGCAGGTCTTGGGCAACCTGACGCTGCACCAGCTGCGGCACGGCGGCGCGAGCCGCGAGCTGTACGCGGCGGCGCGGCCTCTGCGCGACATCCAGAAGCGCGGCAGGTGGGCGACCGACGCCGCTCTTCGGCGCTACGCCAAGGGCGGTCGGGTGCAGGGGCAGCTTCACCGGCTGCCGCGCGCCCTGCAGCTCCGTGCCGAGCAGGCGTTCCGCGGGATTGGCGCCACCCTGTCGGCGAGCTGGCATCGTGGGTGAGGCGCTCCAAGGCGGGCGTCTTCCTGGAGGTCTTCAGCGGCTCCGGGCGGACGTCGGCGGCGTGGCGCTTGCGGTTCCGTTCGCAGCATGCCGCCTTCGAACTGGACATCCGCCACGACGCCGACGGCGATCTCCTCCTCAGGCGGATCAGGCAGCAAGTTCGAGGCTGGGCGCGGAGTCGGCTCATCGTCGCGATCTGGATTGCGACGCCCTGCCATTCCATGGGCCGCGCCCGCAACCGCCCCAACGGGCCACCACCCTTGCGGACGAGACTGTTCCCGCTCGGGCTGCCAGGCCTGTCGCCAGGAGATCAGCTCAAGGTCGAGAGAGGAAACGCGCTTGCCACGTTCAGCTTCTCTCTTTTCTTGCTCGCCCGCAGTTTGAACATGCCAGTTGTGATTGAGAATCCTAGCACGTCTTGGTTGTGGTAGCTTCCAGGTGCGCTCAGTCTCATTCGAATTCGTAACACTCGCATTGTGGACTTTGATTTCTGTGCGTTCTCGACCCCTTGGCGCAAACGCACTCGGCTGCTGTATTGCCATCTCAACCTCGACCCGCTCATCCCTTGTAAATGCTCAGGTCGTGGGGTCTGCAGTTTTAGCCGCCGCCCCCATCAGGTCCTCGAAGGCAAAGATGCCTCAGGCACTTTCTGGACACACATCGCAGAACCGTATCCCAAAGATTTATGCAGGCTGGTAGCTAAGTGTTTTCAGCAGGCTTTGCGAAACCACGCGTTTCTGAGCCTGGACAGGTTTGTGGAGGCCTAAGGCCAGGATTTCAAAATTCGCAGTTGCTCGAGTTTTTAGGTTTCGGACTGTGATTGTCTCGGGACGCGTTTTCCTTGGTCGAGGTGCCTCGCCCAGTCAGTCAATGTTGCACGGAGCTCCGGGACGAGTCATCGCACAGAGTTGCGGATGCAAAACAAGTCTGGCCCTCGGGAGTCTCCCCAGCTTGCACAGATTGCAATGGCGTGCCATCGATTCTTTGTTGCGTGGTGGAGAGCGGGAGAGGGCCGCTGTCACTTGTGCTCAAGCCTCCCACCCACGCTGCGCTCCCATCCCATTTTCAGCTCGAGCAGTGTCCAGTGGACTGTGATTGTCTCGGGACGCGTTTTCCTTGGTCGAGGTGCCTCGCCCATTCAGTCAATGTTGCACGGGGCTCCGGGACGAGTCATCACACAGAGTTGCGGATGCAAAACAAGTCTGGCCCTCGGGAGTCTCCCCAGCTTGCACATATGTATATATGTAGGTATGTATGCATGCATGCATGTATGTATGTATATGTATATATATATATATTATATATATATATATATATATATATATGCATGTACGTATGTATGTATGTATGTATGCATCCATGCACGCACGCACGCACGCATGTATGTATGTACGTACGTACGTACGTATGTATGCATGTAGGTAGTTAGGTAGGTAGGTCGGTATGTTTGTATTATATATATATATGTATGTATATATATATATATATATATATATATATATATATATATCGACAGTCTGGATTCCAGGGTAGAACATGGAGGCCAGCACCGACGACTTCCAGGCCTGGACCACGCACACTCGACTTGCGGAGTATGTTTTCTCAGGATGGTTGTTTCTTACCAATTTCTGGTGCCACGTTCTGGTTTGAACGCCTTGGTTGCTCCAGGGTGCCAAGCCAAGGAGGCCTGGGCGTTTGGCAGGTTGTGGTGGGAGAGATGTTCGCCGGCTTGTTCTCCTGGTGAACCGAAGCATATATACATATATATATATATATGTAAAATTATGTTTTACAGAGGATAACTATATTATTTCTCGGGGCCGGGTCCTCGGGCCAGTACGCTTCCCTGATTTCCCGCCCCCTCCTGGGCACCGGAGCTCTTACCCCCACCCCTTTGGGCGTGCTCTTGGAGTTCCCACAGGGCTTCAAGTGGCCGCGAGAGCCTCTGGGGCCTGCCCTGGGCGTTCCCAGAGGGCTCCAAGAGGCCGCAAGAGTGCTCAAGTGCCCGCCAATTTGTCACAAGACAGCTCCCAGACGATTCCGCGGACACCCAATAGGTGCCAAGAGGCTCAAGATGCCTCAAGCTGGCCCCCCCAGAGGAATGAAGAACTTCTTAAGATCTGTCTCGCATCCCCGTATTGTGGCTTAATGACGCGAGGACTGCGGCGGAGCCAAAGGGCGATCAGCAGCGCCCTGAGAAGGCATCAGGAAGGTCCCAAGAAGGCCCCCGAAAATCCGACCAGGGCGTCTAGAGTCTAGAGGCGTCCGAGACGACCCAGGGGCGTCCGAGGACGTCCCAATACGGCCTGAGAGCGCTCCGAAATATCCAAGCAAGGCTCCAACACTGCCCCAGGAGAGCCTCAGAGAGCTCCAGAGGGCTTAGGCGACCCGTCCTCCTCCTCCTCCTCCTCCTCCTCCTGCTCCTCCTTCCTCTCCTCCTCCTCCTCCTCCTCCTCCTCCTCCTCCTCCTCCTCCTCCTCCTCCTCCTCCTCCTCCCCCTCATCCTCCTCCCCCTTCTCCGCTTTCCTCCTCTTCCTCTTTCCTCCTCCTCCTCCTCCTCCTCCTCCTCCTCCTCCTCCTCCTCGGGTCGCCTACGGGCCCGGGGGAAACCGTGCACAAAAGGGCCCCAAGAGGAAGAGGACCTCAGAGGCCCCCCAGAGGCTAACAGGGCGCCCCCCTGAGTAGGAGTGTTCCCTGGCCATGATTTCGAGGCGGACCCAGCCGTGGCCACGAAGGGCCTCTCGGAAGCCGTACAGTGGAGGCCCATGCCAAGAGACACCCTGCTTGCCTCCAGGGTGCCCTGGGTTTCCTGGGTTTCGGTGCTCTTGCCATGGAGCGTGGGGTCTCAGGGTTGGGTTTCTTGTGGAAGGTTTCTTGTGGACTGGCCTCCACTGTAAGAGGGGTGGGGGTGGGGGCTGCAGCTCAGCTTCCGTGCCCGGGCCGTCCTTTGAGGACTTCCCGCGAGGCGTGGCCAGAGAGTCCCAGCCTCTGGATATGGAGCAGCGCCTGGCCTCGATCCTCGATCCTCGATCCTCGATCGATCCGCGATCCTCGATCCTCGAGATCCTCGATCCTCGATCGATCCGCGATCCTATGTCGCTGCTGCTGCTGATGATGTCGATGCGGATGATGCTCATGAAGCCACGGATTCTGACGAGACTGATGATGCTGCTGATGCTGCTGCTGCTGCTGCTGATGATGATGATACAGATGATGATGACGACGATGTCGATGACGACGATTATGGCGCTGATGCTTATGATGCTTATGATGCTGACGATGGTAATGATGATGCTGATGCTGATGCTGATGCTGATGCTGATGCTGATGCTGATGCTGATGCTGATGCTGATGCTGATGATGCTGATAATGATGATGCTGATGATGGTGATGGTGATGGTGATGGTGATGATGATGATGATGATGATGATGATGATGATGATGATGATGATGATGATGACGATGCAGTGGATGCTGGCGACGATGCGGATGTGGATCCTGGTGCTGATGCTGATAACGCTGACGATAATGGCGAATCTACTACTGAGGATGCCGACGAGGATTCTGCTGCTGATTGTGATGATGATGCTGATGCTGGAAACACTGATGACGATGATGATGATGCTGATGATGCTGATGATGATGATGAGGATGTTGATGCTGATGCTGCTGATGATGATGATGCTGCTGATGCTGATGCTGATGGTGATGATGGTGATGATGGTGATGATGATGCTGATGCTGATGATGCTGCTGATGCTGATGCTGATGCTGACTATGATGATGATGATGATGATGATGATGATGATGATGATGATGATGATGACGATGATGCGGAGGATGAATAGGAGGAGGGGGAGGAGGAGGTGGAGGAGGAGGAGGAGGAGGAGGAGGCGGAGGA
>CAUYUJ010015286.1:177551-190051 GCA_963575745.1 Prorocentrum cordatum
ACGATGCTATGCGATCTGGGACGTGCTCTTCTCCACCCCGCCGTCACCGATGCATCGGCGAGGAGGCTGCGACGGCGGTGCGGCGCGATCTGGATCTGGATCCCGTTGTTCTCCATCCCGCCGTCACCGCTGCATCCGCGGCGCGGCGCGAGCCTCCGACCCCATTTGCCCCAGCCCATTGTCAGAGGCCAGCAACATATGTACACGTACGCGGTTAGTTTCCCCTGGAGTGCGTGTCGACGCGGACGTTCGTGCAGGCAAGACCGCGGAGGGCGTACATGTACATATGTCGTTGCCTTGTTTTTCGTCGTGGCTTAGGCCGAAGCGGCAACAGCATTTGCCATCTCTGCTTTTTTTTTTTTTCTTTTCGTAACCTATTTTTCTGATTTTGTGGGGTGTGTACTTATTTTTTTGTTTTTTTTGTTTCCGGGAGCGTCAATGTGAAACAGCTGTGTTTTTTCAGTGTAGTATAAGGGAAGTGCGACCAGGGTCTCTGATCTCGTTCCTCCAATGCTAAATTTCCCTATGCCTACATATGGTCTTCCGGTGTTATTGGTCGATGAACTTCGTATCGCTTCTGATACGTAACTTTTATTTTTCTTTTTTCTTTTTACTTGCTCGCCCACATTGGGAGGCCTCCACATCCGCGCCACCGAGACGGGTGCTTACCGACGGGCACCCTGGCAGCGTGCAGGAAGCTGGCGGGAGAGTCGCGCCGCTTCCGCGCGGGCCGGCGCAGGCGAAGATTGCAGGGGAGCGCAACCTTCCTTCGCCGACCAGAAGGTCTCCGTCCTGCGGAGCACCCATCGGCGTGGCGCTGGACACGAAAATCGGCGACGCCCCCAGGGGGGGGGGGGTGGCGCGAGGGCGTTGGGCCTCTGAGGCGCAGGGGCGGACTTCCGAAGAGGGCAGCGGGGCGTCTCGGAAGCCCGCCCGGCCTCTTCGGGCAGCCTCCTCGAGAAGCTCCCAGGGCCCGCCGAGAGGGCCCCCCCGCCCGCACATTCGCGACGCCCCTCCGCCCCCCTCGCGCCACGCCCCCCTCGTGGGCGCCGCCACGCCAGGCATGCCGCCCCCCTCCCCCGCGACCTGTGGCGCGGGGCGCCGGCGGGCCCGCCGCGGGCGCCGTGCGCCCGCGCGGGCGCCACGCCGCCGCCTGATGCGCCGGGCCTCCCCGCGGCCGCGGGAGCGCGCGCGGGAGCGCCCGCCGGAGCCGCGCCGCCCGAGAGAAGGGATCGAGGATCGAGCAATCGAGGAGTCGAGGAGTCGAGGAGTCGAGGTGTCGAGGAGTCGAGGAGTCGAGGAGTCGAGAGAAGGGATCGAGCAGTCGAGGAGCCGAGGATCGAGGGGTCGAGGCGTCGACGGGGTCGGGCCGAGGCCTGCGACGGCCCAGCTTCGTGTGCCCAGGCGACCGGGGGCACCGCTGGGTGTTTTTGGGGTGTGCGGTCGTCTTCGCTGGCCTCTGACGGTTTTTCTGCCTCGGGAAGCGCTGCCCGCCGCGCCGCGCCGCCGATGGTCCTCGCGTGAGAGTGGCCTCTCGCCGGAGTGGGTTTTGGCGCGGGCACGCTGGGTCCCCAGATGGCTGAACACGATGTGGCAGCAGTGGCTTTCGCTCGGGTTTGGCCACCCCCGCGCCCCCCTGAAGTCGCGCACCAAAGGTGACTCTTGCCGAGGATCGCTCGCTCTTGCGTGTGGCCGAGGGACGGATCAGCTCCGCCAGTATCACGCGGCCTGTGTCGGCCCTCATTTGCACCGCCTGTGTCGTATCGAAAAGCTTCGGTGGACGAAGACACGTTGGAGCCAACGCACGTTCTGAGGATCATCGAGGATGGGTGCGGAAAGAGCAGTTCGGCGGCGAGCCCAGGGGGGAAGCGAGAGGTAGCAGGCCTTCTCGGAGGGCGGCCGATGTTTCCCCGCCCCCCCCCCCCCCCCCCAGCCTCGCGACGCGCAGTAAATACGAGGCTGCAGATGAGTGCAGCAAAAGTGTAAACATGCTCCACAGTTGTAAACAAGTGCAAACAAAGAGTGCCGACGAGGGCGCAGGCAGTTCTCGAAGGGCGGCGGGGCTTCTCAGAAGCCCTCGCGCCTTCTGAGAAGACGTGTAAGCCTTCTGTCGGTGGTTCAAAGGTGGGGTCCTGAGGGACGGGGTTCTGAGGACGAGGTGCCTAAAACAATGCACATTTATCCCTGGATCCCTTCCTATCCTCAGGGCCCCATCCCTCAGGGACGGGGTCCTGAGGACGAGATGCCTAAAACTTGGATCCCTTCCTGTCCTCAGGACCCCATCCCTCAGGGACGGGGGTCCTGAGGACGAGATGCCTGAAACAATGCAGATTTACCCCTGGATCCCTTCCTATCCTCAGGACGAGGAGCCTAAAGAAAAAATTGAGATTTACCCCCGGATCCCTTCCGATTCTCAGGACCCCATCCCTCAGGACCCCATCTTTGAACCACCGATTCTGAGAATCGGAGGTTGATAGACCTCCTACCTTGACACGTCGATTGAGGAATTGGCCGTTTTCGGTTCGCGAGAGGGCGTCGCGGCCGTCATTGTTGCGGGTCCAGGTCCGTCGGTTTCGGCCCCAGGCCGTTTTCACTAAGGGGAGGTTTGCTAAGGGAAGGCTTGTCCACCGCCGAGAGAAGCCACACGCGGCTTCTCAGAGGGCGCGAGGGCTGCCGAGAAGTCCCGCCGCCCCCCGAGAAGGTCCTGTCCCCTCTCGCTCCCCCCCTTTGGCCTCGGCCCACGGAATGGTGACGAGGACCAGCAGCAGTGCTTGCCCGTGTTTTTCCCAACCATCCTGTGGTGTTGGGTCCTCGTTCTGAAGAGAACGCACCGCCTTCCCTCCCTCCCTCCCTCCCTCCCTCCTCCTCCGCTCCTCCTCCTCCTCCTCCTCCTCCCTCCTCCCTGCTTTTCGCCTACCCAGCACCACCGACGGCCCCAGTGCCACCGTCCACATGTACCCCGAAACATCCGATTGGACATTTTCGCATACCCAGAACAGCGTTTCGTGGCCCCATTGGGAGCTCCACCGAAGGCCCCAGTGCCACCGTCCGCATGCGTCCCGAAACATCAGATCTGGCATTCCCACCCGCTCATCACAGTGTTCCGTGGCCCCATAGGGAGCTCCACCGAAGGCTCCAGTGCCACCGTCACATACGTCCCGAAACATCCCATTTGGTATTTCCACCCACCCAGTACAGCGTTTCGTTGCCCCACAGGGAGCCCCACCGAAGGCCTCAGTGCCACCGTCCACGTGCGTCCCACAGCGTTTCGTGGCCCCATTGCCACCGCCCACAGGCGCCCCGAAACATCTAATTGGACATGTTCGCATACCCAGAACAGCGTTTCGTGGGCCCACAGGGAGCTCCACCGAAGGCCCCAATGCCACCGTTCACACGCGTCCCGAAACATCTAATTTCGCATTGCCACGCGCCCATCACAGCCAGTTTAGCATTTTCACCCAACCTGTACAGCGTTTCGTGGTCCCATGGGGAGCTCCACCGAAGGCCCCAGTGCCACCGTCAGCACGCGCACCGAAACATCAAAGTTGGTATTTTCACACGCCCAGTGCAGCGCTTCGTGGCCCCATGCGAAGCTCAATCGTAGGCCCCAGTGCCACCGCCCGCATGCGCCCCAAAACATCCAATTGGGCGTTTCCACCCGCCCAGTGCAGCGTTTCGTGGCTCCGAAGGGAGCTCCACCGACGGCCCCAGATCAACCGTCCGCATGCGTCCCGAAACATCCAAGTGGGCATTTCAGCCCACTCATCACAGCGATTCGTGGCCCCATAGGGAGCTCCACCGAAGGCCCCAGTGCCACCGTCCGCATTCGCCCCGAAGCATCCAATCTGGCGTTTCCACACACCCAGTACAGCGCCTCGTGGCCCCACAGGGAGCTCCACCGAAGGCCCCAGTGCCACCGTCCGCGTGCGCCCCGAAACATCCAAGTGAGCATTTCCGCCCACCTAGCGCCCCGAAACATCCAAGTGGGCATTCCCGCCCACCCAGAACAGCGTTTCGTGGCCCCATAGGGAGCTCCACCGAAGGCCCCATTGCCACCGTCCACAAGCGCCCCGAAACATCCAGTTTAGCATTTTCACCCAACCTGTACAGCGTTTCGTGGTTCCATAGAGAGCTCCACCGAAGGCCCCAGTGCCACCGTCCGCATGCGTCCCGACACATCCAATTTGGAGTTTTACATGCCCAGTACAGCGCATCGTAGCTCGAAAGGGAGCCCCATCGAATGCGACAGTGCAACCGTCCGCACGCGTCGCGAATCATCCACTTTGGCAGTTTCACTTGCCCAGTACAGCGTTTCGTGGCCCCATAGGGGGCTCCACCGAAGCCACCAGTGGGACCGCCCACACGCGTCCCACACACCCACCTTGGGATTTCACCCGCCCAGTATAGCGTCTCGTGGCCCCATAGGGAGCTCCACCGACGGTCCCAATGCTACCGCCCGCACGCGTTCCCCCCACCCAGTACAGCGCTTCGTGGCTCCATAGGGAGCTTCACCACATAACATATTAACAATGGCGGTACCCGCAGCTGCATATGGTTGGGTCCTTCGCCCAGATTTTTCAGGTCCCCCCAAGCATCCTGTGGTGCTGGGTCCTCGATTTGAAGAAACGGCCACCGCGTTCCTCTCCTCTCCTCCCCTTCTCCTCCCCCCTCCTCCCTCCTCCCCCTCCTCCTTCCTCCCTGCGTTTCGCCCGCCCAGTACAGCGTTTCGTGGCCCCACAAGGAGCCCCATCAGCGGCCCCAGTGCTACCGCCCGCATGCGTCCCCGCCCAGTACAGCGTTTCGTGGCACCATAGGGAGCTCCACCGACGGCCCCAGTGCTACCGCTCGCATGCGCC
Organism: Prorocentrum cordatum; assembly: GCA_963575745.1. NCBI lineage: Eukaryota > Dinophyceae > Prorocentrales > Prorocentraceae > Prorocentrum > Prorocentrum cordatum. Next base: position 182,408 of record CAUYUJ010015286.1, read on the forward strand.
CCCCCTCCCCCCACCCAGTACAGCGTCCGAAGGCCCCAGTGCTACCCTACCGCCAGCATGCACCCCCCCCAACGCAGTGCAGCGTTTCGTGGCCCCGCAGGGGGCTCCGCCGACAGTCCCAAAGGTACTGCCCGCATGCGCCCCCCCACCCAGCACAGCGGTTCGTGGCCCCATAAGGAGCTCCACCGACGGCCCCAGTGCTACCGCCCGCATGCGTCCCCCCCACATTTCGTGGTCCCACAGGGTGCTCCACCGAAAGTCCCAACGCTACCGCCCGCATGCGTTCCCCCCACACACTGCAGCGTTTCGTGGCCCCATAGGAAGCTCCACCGAAGGTCCCAGTGCTACCGCCCGGATGCGTCCCTCCCACCCAGTGCAGCGTTTCGTGGCCCCACCGACGGCCCCAGTGCTACCGCCCGCATGCGCCCCCCACTTAGCACAGCGTGTAGTGGCGTCATAGGGAGCCCCACCGAATGACCCAATGCTACCGCCCGCATGCGCCCCCCCCACCAAGTACACATTTCGTGGTCCCATAGGGAGCTCCACCGAAAGTCCCAGCGCTACCGCCTGCATGCATTCCCCCAACCCACTGCAGGTGTTCGTGGCCCCATGGGGAGTTCCACCGAAGGCCCCAGTGCTACCGCCCGCATGCGTCCCCCCCACCCAGTACAACGTTTCGTGACCCGAAGGGAGCTCCACCGACGGCCCCAGTGCTACCGCCCGCATGCGTTCCGCCGCCCAGTGCAGCGCTTCGTGGCCCCATTGGGAGTTCCTCCGAAGGCCCCAGTGCTACTGCCCACATGCGTTTCCCCACGCAGTGCAGCGTTTTGTGGCCCCGTAAGGAGTTCCACCGACGGCCCCAGTGTTACCGCCCGCATGCGTCCCCCCCACCCAGTACAGCGTGTCGTGGCCCCATAGGGAGCTCCACCGAAGGCCCCCCCGCATGCGTCCCCCCCCCACCCAGTACAGCGTTTCGTGACCCCACAGGGAGTTCCACCGACGGCCCCAGTGCTACCGCCCGCATGCGACCCCCCCACCCAGTACAGCGTGTCGTGGTCCCATAGGCTCCACCGAAGGCCCCAATGCTACCGCCCGCATGCGTCCCCCCCACCCAGTACAGCGATGCGTGGCCCCATAGGGAGATCCACCGACGGCCCCAGTGCTGCGGCCCGCATGCGTTCCCCCACCCACTGCAGCATTTCTTGGTCCCATAGGGAGCTTCACCGAAGAAGACATTCACACTCGCGGTCCCCACAACTTCATATGGTTGGGTCTTTCGCCAGGATAGTTCTCATTGATATAAACATCATTATTATGATTATTATCATTATTATTAACATCAATATTATTATTACCATTATTGTTATTATTATTATTATCATTATTATCATTATTACTATTATTATTATTAGTATTATTATTAGTATTACCTTCATTATATGTATTATTATTATTATTATTATTATTATTAGTAGTAGTAGTCGTAGTAGTAGGATTATTATCATGATTGTTATCATCATCGCATTTCACATATACACAAACATACTTGCTATCGGTGCCGCCGCAGACGTTGTCCGTTGGAGATACGATGTCGCCTGCCCTGCAGCGGCTGCTGTCGGTCTGGAACGACATTCGCTTTTGGGCATCCGGCTTTTCTTCGTATTCGTTGCTGGCGTCCACGAGGAGTGAAGAGGCGGCCGCCACTAAGAGGAGGTCCCGGACATCTGATGCCCCGATGTTTCCCAAGCGTTGGCCTCTGGGCCTTTCATTTCCAGCGTGCGAACGTGGGTACAACATTTTTCTTCCTGCCAGTGAAGTTTTTTTTTCCTTCCTGCCAGTGGGGGCGCCTGTCGCCTGTCCCAGGGCGGCTGGAAAGTTCATTCCCGACGTGTCACCGTAGGGGTAGAAACGCTCCAGCCGCCCGCGGGACAGGCGTCCCCGATGGCATAACAGTTCATGTTCTATTATTTAATCGCTTCGCTCATGCCGCCGGCCCTGGAGCCCTCTTTAGGGCCTCTTGGGGGCCTCTTGGGGACCTCTTGGGAGTCTCTTGGGGCTCCTTGGCGGCGTTTTGGAGGCCCCCAGGGCCTCTTGGGGGGCTCTTGGGGGTAGTCGATTGCGGCTCCCCCCTCGGAGGCCACGATCCTCGTGAGGGGTGTCGAAAAATACCCTCCCCTGGAGTGGTCTGGTGGCTTCTCCCGGGCTTCTCTCGGGACCTTGCCGGGGTACTTTTCGTCCGGGGGCCCCCAGGGGCCGCTCCGCGCGCGCGAACTAGAATATTGTTAACAAGTTACCGGAGATCTTAGCACGCCTCTGGCCCGTTGGGCCGGCGAATTATTCGTGCGCCAATCAACTGCCGATCCATTCCCCATGGGGTCGTTTTTTGGCTCCGAGTCGGCTTCTTGACTGCCTCGCGAGGCCCGAAATCGTTTCCCCGAGAACCCAAATTGCGATAGCCTTGTTTCGTCGAGGCGTCGGATATCTGGGGTCCTCGAGAAGTGAGATTCGAGGGCACGCCTGTTTTCCCCCACCCAACAGTTTGGGTTGGTAGACAAAGGAAAAGGTTCCCGATCCGCCTCGCTCATCCCGCGTACACCGCGGCCGCTAGGCCCCAGAGGATCCTCGTGACCCCCTGGGGATCGCGCCTCGCGTCTTGGACGAATGACGACTGCATGCCGCGGCTGTCAGGCCCAAGGATCTCGGTGATCCCTGGGGATCCCGCCTCGCGCCTCCGACGAATGACGACTTAATTAACGAAACGACGTGAATACCAGACAGGAGAGCATATACACACATACTGCGCATCAGGAGCAGGCAGAGACAACACGCATCAAGAACACATGCACAACACACCTACGAACGATACGCAGATCGTATACATGTCACATGCCAGCACACCAAACGTACGAACCAGACGCGCATAGCGTTTATCTATGCACATATATATGTGTACATGACTTGTATAAGCAACACGCGCACGTAACCCTTACATGACACGCACATGCACACAACACATACGCAACATGCACAGGTGCCGTATGTACTGAACATGCACGTAACATACCTGCAAACATCAGACGCACAGACCGGACACACATAACACATAGCACACGTACACACGAAAGACACGACATGAACACTTACGAAACACAATTCGAAACACCAATCAACAGTCTGAGTTGTGTTACACAGGATTCATGTAAACTACCATACAATCTAGTACGATCTATTCGCAGAAACATCTCATTACTACTCACACGCGACAGACGCCACGACGTCACGCCAACCCGACGATACATACAGAACGTACACAGCCAACAAGCATAGGAAAGATCGCGTTCTTTGGACTCTGCGAAGGGGGTCGAACTGGCCCCCCCGCCCCGCCAAACCCCCTTAGATGCAAGTGGGGGGGGCTCGAACCCGGCCCCCCCACCCCTCAGGGGGGTTCGATGCTGCGAGAGAGGGCCCCCTCCCCGAGTTGCAAGAGGGTGGGTGGGGGGGTCGAACCCGGGGGGGGGGGTAGGGCCTCCCCTCTCATCCAGGGGGGGTTTGGTTTGCACAAGGGAAGGCCCCCCCACCCCTGGGGTTCGAAACGGGCGAGCCCCCCCCCTCTCTCCCCTTGAGAATTGCATGGCGAGTGGTCGAACCAGCTCCCCCCACCCTTCGCCAATGGCAAACTACGACGACGAAGTTGACGACGCCGACGACGACGACGCAGACGACGACGATGACAACGAGGATCACGACGACGACGGTGATGGTGACGACAACGGCGACGACGACGACAACGAGGATCACGACGACGACGACGACGACGAAGGCGACGACAACGACGACGACGACGACGACGGCGATGGCGACGACGATGACGACGCCGACGACGACGACGACGACGTCGACGACGACAACGTCGACGATCGATCCTTACGTACTAGGCTGCAATGGAGGCTGGATCTTACTGCCGTAGGAATCTTTCAGAGCTGGATCGAGCCTTAGTAGGATTCAAGTAGAGTTGGATTCGACCGAGCTCCATTGGGGGACTCTATTTGAGTTGTTTCCCCCTTGAGGGCCTCCCCCCCCCTGCCCGGTTAGAGAGGCCCGTGTCCGGGGGGGGGGCCAGTTCTCCAGGGGCGTCACATGGTTTGCCCCCCCTCGTTCCGACGTGTTACGCTTTTTCCAGTCAAGCGTCCACGAAACGCGTTCTCTCAAACATAACAACACACATGAGTCATCATGCAGAAATATCGTATTTACGCACAAGTGCGTAAAAACGCACACAGGGAACACACACACACTGACAGATCATGCGTAGATGGATCAACGTAAACTGCGACTTTCGTAACGCGGCATGCGTGGCGACGTCAGGCTGGCCAGCGAAAAGCTAGATGCAGCGAAGACCGTTTAGACGAAGTATCAGCCATGGCAGGCGCCATCACGTCACGCCTGTCCACGAGGACCGAGCGCAGCGCCGGCCGCCTTCGAGACGCCAGACGCCACGGCAGACAAAGCTCGGGGACATGTTTGATCGTATGGCAAGAGAGCGCGAGAGAAGCACTCCACGGTTTTGCAAGCATGGCAAACTAAACCTCATGCAGTATGACCAGGCAACGTGGCAAACGCATTCCACGACTACGCAGGCATTGCAGGCGTCACGAAGTACCGATGGCACGAGAAACTGGCCGCCTCGATCTGTTCGATGCGCCGGATGTGTGGGTCCTCCTCCTTCTCCTGTTCCACCTCCTCCTCCGCTTTTTTCCCCTTCTCCTCCTCCTCCTCCTGCTCCTACTCCTCCTCCTCCTGCTCCCCACTCTTCCTCCCCCTCCTCGACACTGCCAACGCGCAACGTGACTCCTCCTCTAGTTCAGCTAGCACGAGGGTCAAGGGGAACCCCAGCTTTGGAGGGGTACCCTCGTGTTCTTCCTGTCGGGGCTTCCCTCCCTGGAGTGCTCGTCGTTTTGAGTGTCTGCATGGGGCTTCGGGTCCTTGGCGACGGGCGCTCGTGTTCTTGACGCACGCTCTTGTGGCCATGTGAGCGACGTGGTTAAAAAAAGGGTCCGACTGTGCGGACATTCGCGCGTGAGTCGCTCGCGCAAGGTCGCGCGTGAGCGCCCTCGCTTCCAACGCAGCGTGCCGCGCTGGGGCCCGCGTGGGTCACCGCGTATGGTCGCTACGTAATCGTGCGTTAGACCCGTCTGGTTTCGCCGCTCGTGTTGCGACGGCACCCCTCCTCTGATGGGCCTGTTTTCCACCACCACCACCACCACCGCAAGTTGGAGGGGGAGGGGGTCCTCCTCCTCCTCTTCCACCTTCTCCTCCTCCACCTCCTCCTCCTCCTGGTTCTCTTCGTCCTCCTCCCCCTCCTCTTCCTCCTCCTCCTTCCCCCCTCCAGCTTATGGTGGTGGTGGCGGAACACAGGCCCTCCATCCTCCCCTCGAGGTGCTCCCGAAGCTCCCCGGCAAGCACGGCGCGCCGCTCCTCTCCCTGGCCGCCGAGGCCGTGGCCGAGAGCGGCCTCTGGCGGCGCGCCGCCCTGCTGCCGAAGGCGGCCCCCGCCGGCCGCCGACGGTGCCCGCGGCCGTCGACGGGCGGTCCACGGCGGCCCACGGCGGACGGCGGCGGCCGGCCGCGGACGGCGACGCGCTGTGGCGGACGGCGTCGTACGACGAGCGTCGTACGTCATGCGTTGTGGTCGTGCGTCGTCGTTTGTCGTGCGTCGTTGTTTGTCGTGCGTCGTCGTTTGTCGTGCGTCGTCGTTTGTCGTGCGTCGTCGTTTGTCGTGCGTCGTCGTTTGTCGTGCGTCGTCGTCGTGCGTTGTCGTCGTGCGTTGTCGGTCACAGGCGCAGGCCTAGGTGTATGTCGTACGGCGTACGTCGTACGTCGTACGTCGTCGTCGGTCGCAGTTTGTCGGTCGTACGTCCTATGCCGTACGTCGTACGTCATAAGTCGTCGCCGCCGCCGCCGCCGCCGTCGTCGTCGTCGTCGTCGTCGTCGTCGTCGTCGTCGTCGTCGTCGTCGTTATCTTCGTCGTTGTCGTCGTCGTCGTCGTCGTGATCGGCGTCGTCGTTGTCGTCGTCGTCGTCGTGATCGTCGTTGTCGTCGTCGTCGTCGTTGTCGTCGATTGTCTTTGTCGTCGGTTGTCTGTCGATCCTCTTCGTCATCGCTGGCCCTTCATCCTCGTGCTCCTTGTCCGCGTCCCGCTCCTCGAGGGGGCAGGGAGGGGGGGAAGCAGTAGCACGGCGACTTGGGAGGGAGGGGGGATGGGGGAGGGGGGTTCTGGGGAAGGAGTGGGACAGCGACGCGGGAGCATGTGGCGAGGGGCGATGGGAGGAGGGGGTCGAGGGGGCCGGGCGGAGGGGAGAGGAGATGCACGGAGAGGGGGGAGGGAGGACGACGATGATCGATGTCTCTGGACGCTGCTCGGCCCCTTTTGGGGGCCTCAGGGCGCGAGCGCCACCCGCTGCCCTCGCATCTGCGCGGTCCCGCTCTCGGGCGCCCGGAGCCGCTCTGGATCTCCGGCAAAACGCATGCCGGCACACATCTGGGCCTCCGGGATAGGGTCCGAGCAGACGGGGTCGGATGGTCGCGCCGCATCGCCTATGCATCGCCGATGCGGCTCGATGCGGAGCCCGATTTTCTCCACGTGGACGTCGCCGATGCGTCGCCGACGTCGTGGATGCATCGCCGATGCATCGCCGATGCGTCGCCGATGCGGAGCGATCCTCTGACCCCCATCTGCTCCGACCCCCTCTGGGAGGCCTCCTAATACAGGCGACGGGTGTGCACGCCCTCCTGGCTTGGGAGGCGTACGCACCGATCTTGGGCCCAGGATGAGCACTGTCAGGATCGGGGTAGGTCCTCCTCCTCCTCCTCCTCTTCCTCCTCTTCCTCCTCTTCCTCCTCCTCCTCCTTATTTGTCTGTTTCTTCTTTATCTCTTCCTCCTCCTCCTCCTCTTCCTATAGAGTGGGGATTGCCCCCGGACTGGAGCGTCGCCCAGCCATGGCGGCGGGCACGCTTCTGCGGTTTCGGCGTGCGGAGGCCGTTTTCCCGGACCCGGGGCCGACAGGAACACCTCAGGACGAGAGGCTGACCCCTTGGAAGGGGCCGAGATCCCTGGGGGTCTGCGTGGCGAAGAAGTTGCTACGTCTGAGGAGGGGGGAGGACGCGACTGACCACAAGGATGCTGCAGTACGCCATCCCGTTCCCAGGCCTCTTCACACGTTCCTGCGAGTACTCCTCTTCGCTTCGGGGGGCCCTCTCTCGAAAGACGAGCGCATGGGCCTGCGATTCGGTCGAGAGTCCTGTTGTGAAATAGACCCGTCCTCCGTCCGTGTAGCTAATGATGAGAAGTGCCATGAAGTTGGATCATACCATCCAGCCAGAGCCCCATCTCACGTATGTCGGCAGTTTTCAGTCGTGTCGGCAGTGTATCCAACTGGAGTTTGTGGCGGCAGTATATCCAGCTGCCTACTGCAATGGCCGCCACCGTGACAGCCCAGTACTCTCGGAGGTCAGGCTTTCACGTGGGAAGATGATGATATTGCTGATCATGATGCTGATGCTGATGATGATGCCGACGATGACGATGATGATGAGGACGATGATGATGCTGATGTTGCTGATGAGGATGCTGGTGATAATGCTGAT